>OZ034802.1:70431571-70824266 GCA_964028335.1 Altica lythri
TACTTTCTCTATTGGGCATCCTACAGTCATTTAAGTGAGTCGTGTAATGTGTTTTGTGAAAATGAAAATAAAAAGTTTACATTCTGCTAAGCGCGTTGGTATTTTTAGATTTAGTTAAAACTTACAAATTTAATTTCATCAAATACTTCTGAGGTAACATTTCATTGATTGGTATTTTTATCTTTAAGAAATAAAATAGATTGGTTTTAATAAAACAGTTGCTTACGTCTTGAAAAATAAAAACTGACCAATCAATATCGGTAAAATTATATAGTCGAACCTTTTTATATGAAGGTAAACCTTAATGCATCTGAGATCGAGTGGAAATCTTTACCAGAAAGCGAACTAAAATTCACAAGAAAAGAAACTGAAACTCAGTCGAGAGTGTACAGATGTGAACTGAAAATATTACAAGCTTAATTCACTTTATAAATTTGCTACCTAAATATACGTTTTAAAGTGAAACTTGTAAAGTTAGGTTCGAAAGAAATGTTGCAACAAAAAAAAGATCGTAATAAAAATGAGTAACGGAAGTTCCTTTAGAGTTTAGACTTAGACTATCTATCTCACGGTAATTCGATTTTGAAATAAGCCAACGATTCCTAACTCTTTTTAAACACTGCTCTCACTTTCAAGCTTCATTCCACCATCAGAATACAGCCTACATTTTATAATTCGATATTGGATCTGTACTTTTATCAAACTGTAATTTGTCCTGAATTTAAAATTCTACTACTACACTCATTAACATAAATCATGACTTACCAAAATATATATTTGTGTTAAGTAAAGTTTTCTTACCTAAAACAAAAAAACAATCATTACTCAATGCCTTATTAAACAAGAATTTTATTAATAACATTCAAAAGAATAATTTTAGTACGCCTCTGTCCATTTACTCCATTAATGTTATTGGTGATGGTTCGTTTTGTGATACCAACAGTTCATTGAAAAGGAATCTTTAGGATTAGCAGTAGGAAATTGAATGAGGTTGATGAGAATTGAGGCTAGGTGGTAAGGTGCAATGGGGGACTGGAATTTGTAGATATTGCTCTCGTTGGATGGGGAATAGCGGGATCGGGAACTAGGTCACAAAGGTGGTGTAGGTTAGAGCAATAAGAGAGAATTTTATTGACGATATTGCGATACGACTTCAGCGAAATTAGAAGAAATAAATTTTTAACAGGAATGATTCAGATTTCGTATTGTGAGAGAAGAAGGTATTATTTAAAAGTTGAAAGAGCGATTCCCGTTCGTAGTAGTTGCTGTTATTACAGTTTATATATAAATTTTGTAAGGATTTAGAGATGTTGTATAAAGAAAATGGTCAGATTTTATAATTATAGTGGAATATTAAAGTTAATGTTTTCTATATAGACATCTACTACCTGAACCACCAATCTAATACTTATTCAAATGTTTCTTAACACACATTATTTGGACATCAAAGAGGAGATCTATATCTGATAAATAGATCCTTAGGTACTATATCAAGACACGTCTTTGTTTATGTAGATTGCTTTTAGTCGATAACTGAATTACTGTCATAAAATATGATATGTACTACAATTTTAACACCTCTAGCTATACCTACGATTTTCGTTTACATTTATTTTCACAAAAACATTTACACGACTCAATAAAATGATTGCTAAACACCAACTGCCAGCAGGATTCCTACAGAGAAGCGAGTCACCTTAAAATAGCCATTATAAATAAGTTAATCCTTATGGCAAATTTACCGCTGAGAAGGATGTTTTGTCCACAAAATACTGATAGAGCGCTAGACAAATTTGCTTTGTGTGCCACATACAGTAAAAACAACTCCGCGACATTCCGACACTCTGGTGAAATCATTCTTATGCGATGATGACAAAAAGTTGTCTATGTTTACTGTTACCGGCTTCCAACTCATTACTCTAAGTAGTATGCGCAAACTGTCTTCTGACGCCGATCTCTGAGTCTACATTTCTTTTTTATGAGAAGTGAAAACTGAGGTTGACTAAAGCATCTCTGAGGTTCCTCAGTGGATCGGAAGTAACAATCGAGGATAAGGAGGACGTGCTTCGCAATGGATCTATCATAAGATGAAGGCAAAGCATACTGGACAACTATTAATATTCGCAAGAGAAGACGAAGATCTGGACATCTTCAAGGACGCAGAGTACTGGGACAGAAGAGGCTCCAAAGACAGATCAAGAGTAGATCAAACAAAAAAATTATGCTGGTGAACAACCCTGCAGATCAGGCTATAAATTTTGACCCTTGTGTCCACCTCATTGATCTTGAGTCATAGAACAGAAGAAGATTTAACACAGAGCTATTATCTTATCTTGAAGAGAACAGCAATAAAATATGATGTTAATATTTGAATAATTGTGTGAATTGCTAATAATCATTGCCAACCACAACCACTGTTCACCAACTTTTTATACCTTAAGAAGCGTTTATAAATAGTTTATAAATAAACTTTGCCAATTTTATGACCAAAAACTAAGACAATACAATAAACATTTAACAAACTTACTTACCTATCATACAGTATAAATAACACAAAAAAATGAGAGAACTGTTTTAAATACAGCGACAATGATAAACGCCACTAGGGATACCCTTTGGTCCCAAATATTTTCCATCAAGTTTCCACTCTATTTCCTTCGAATAAAACACCGGTTCAGGGCCTCACCGCACCACAAAAATAGAAAAAAATAACAATGAAATGCGTCTCTTGCTCAATTTAAAACAAACCCCTAATGTCTTTGTCACTAGGGAAAGTCTCTGTGACAGTACGCTCGACCTATACTATTTTCCTATTGTCTTTCCACAATCACACATAAGAACAAACACAATACAGAAATAATTGAAAATATTTTCCAACAATGGACAAATCTTCCGACCCAGTTGCTGTTTTTCTTGTAATAATTCTCGAGAAAAGAAATTTCTAGTAGGAAATTGTAGATTGCTAGATAGAAAGGTTGAATTAGAGGCACGGTAAGACTTTATGAAACTTTTTAATATCGGTCAAAATGTGTATTATGTTCTTACCGATATAATTTCGTGGCTGCTAGACGAAACTAATTCCTACAAACAATAAAGTTTTTCTCTACTTTCTGCAAAGAATTGTCTGTAAAACGTAAGAATCCATTGTGTTTGAAAGTTTACGATAATATATATTTTTAAAGACTAACAAGTTTAATCTCTTACAGCAATATTTTTAGAGATATATTATATAAAAATATAATATATGACGCGATAAGAATTTTTTATTCATAAAGGGATAAAAAGTTAGTAGATTATTTTCAAGAAACTAATTAAAATATACCACGAAATCAATGAAATTGTCAGAGTCTATAATTCAGGGTCAATGACAATATAACCATAAAATCAAATGTATTTGTTGCTTTTATGAGGTAATTGTTTTACTTCAACATATTATCAGCCATTATATAAAATTTATAATGTCAGAAAACAATTAAACTGTTATAAATTACAAATTATCTTGATAAATCACATGGTGTTGATAATTAGGTTAAAAATCATTCCAATCACATGTCAATTACTTTTAAAAAATATAATAAAAATAAAAGTGTTTATATAGAAGTTAAATAATTTGGATTGTACTTGAAAATTTTATTTATACACGTCTTTTATTATTAAATTTAGTCACTGTACACATAAAGAGAAAATTTCTCAAAACCAGCAAGAGGCAAACATACGACACATTAAGAGGGCAGGGTTGGACAAGGTGCTCTAATCCTATTCCAGAAATAATGGGTGTTCACAATAGATCTGCAAAGGTCGCAGTGATAAAGGCTAACAGCTAACCCAAAAAATATCTAATCTAATCTCATTCATCACAATGAACGATCAGACACTAGTAGCTACTCCATTACGTTGGTTGGTATAACGATCTCTCAGACTTACTATGGAACGAACATATAGCAATCAACAGCAACTGCAGCAGGAAAGAAATTAGGCTTTCTGTTTAGAGCACGGAAATATTTTTCTCCATCCAACTTAGCTACTCTTTACAAAACCCAAATACATCCTAATCTTTAATACTGCTCGCATGAATGGGGATCGGCGGCTCCGTCAAGGCTCAGAGTTCTTGATGCAAGACAGAGAAGAGCAGTTCGACTAATAAACGACACCAGTATCACCAAAAACCTAGCCCCATAGTCCCACCGAAGAGCAGTGTCTGATCTTTTCCTGTTTTACTGGTACTTAAACGGATTTTGCTCAGAAGAACTCCGCTCTATAGTGCCTCCAGTTGCCTCGATCGATTCGATCGTTCCTTCATCCCCCTGGGTCTTCAGATTCTGACGTCTTCCCCACTTTTCCTAACTTGCAGTCCTTTAAATCACAGATTAATAAATTGTCTCTTCTGCCTCAATAGATGTTCTCGGTATTTGTATTTAGGTCTATAACTTAAAGCCATCCTTAAATAAAAAAAAATTGAATTGTACTTGAAATTTTATTTATACACGTCATTTATTATTAAATTTAGTCACTGTAAACAAAAAGAGTAAGTTGCTCGAGGCGAGCCGAAGCTAAAATATTCGAAGCAATACGAGACGAGACGAGATTACCATAGACGCAGCGAGAAAACCCTCAAGCTCCCTGAAAGTTAATTTTATTACATACTAGCTAATCCGGCGAACTTCGAACCGCATATCAATAAATGATTTACCCCGTTTTTTGTTATTTTTTTTAATTTGTACGATATTTTTTCTCATTTATTCCGATTTTTTCCGTGTTTTTGTTGATTTTATAATTTTTTTTTGTATTTGGTAATTTTTCCAGGTTTGGTCGTTGTTTTCAGTTGTTTTTTTAATTTCCAACATTTTTCATTTCAGTCTAATTGTGTTGTTTTCATTTGTTTAGTTTCTTTACTTTAGTTTCTCGTTTGTTACCATTTTTTTATGCATTTGTAACAGTTTTTTGTTCTTTTTTTTTAGCTTTTGTTTTTCCCAAATTTTGCGATTTCTGGGTTTCATCTATATTTTTCGTTTATTTTCATTCTTTGTGATATTTTATTATTTTTTTCCTTTCTTATTTTTAGTTTTTCTAATTATTTTCCATTTTTGTTTTGTTTCTCGTTTGTAAACAGTTTTTTACCAACTTGTAACCAATGTTTTCAAATCTTCTATTTTATAAATTTAACGTGTTTTCCCTAAATTTTGCGATTTTTTCTTGTTTTTCCTATTTAAACGTATAATCTATTTTTTTCCTATTTTTTGTTAATTTTATAATATTTTTTCTTTTTTTTTCCAAGTTTTCACATTTTATTTTTGTTGTATTTTGTTATTTTTTTCAGGTTTTTTTTTGATTTTTCATAATTTTTGTATATCTTAAAACATTGTGATATTTTATATAGGTTTTCCTTGCTATTTTATTACTTTAATTTCTCGACTGTAACCAATTTTTCACCTTTTTGTCACCATTTCTTTTCTTTTCTTTTATTTTTCCTTTTTTTGGTTTCATTATTTTTCGATTTTCCTCATTTTTCTTTATTTCATAGTTTCTTTTTAGTTTTTAATGTTTATTATTTTATTCCGGACGAAGACAAATCCAAATAATCTTTCTGATTTATTTAGAAATCGAAATAAAACACCATATACCAGGTGAATAAGCAACCTAGATGTTAAATGATCGAATAAATTTATTTTAATAAATTAACTTACACTGTCACCTTTTAGGCATTCATATACTTTTAATATTCGTATTTTCGGACACACCGTCATTAGCGCCTTTTGGGTTACTATTAAGTCTAAAGACATTAGCAAATGAAACAAGTCGAGATTGTTTAAAGCAAAAAAAAATACAAAACTGTGCGAGATGAGTCGAGATGCATCGAGAACGCACACCAGAACTTTGTGAAGACCTGGATTTGAATCTGTTTTCTATTAGGTTGGTAGTCTGTGTAAACGTACTTATAACAACTACTATCAATCACATGGAACAGTAAAAAATTAGCTTGAAACCACATTAGATAAATACGTATTAACGATTCAACGTTTATTTATATCTAGCAGGCTATCTTTTTATTTAGTCACGTTGGTATTGGTTTTTGTCATGTTGCCGCGTTTGAAAGTTACCAAGTCACTGCAAGTCACAAACTGACAAGTTTGCCAACAAATATCATAAATATAATGGTTAAATGCATTAAAAAAATTAATATGCCGAAAAAAAAAATGTGTAGAGACAAAAAAATGAATACAAAGATGATATTACATGTTTAGAAAAGAACAGAAAGTTTCAGAAGAGGGATTTATATAAGATCTCTTAGGTTTTTAATGTAAGTAGTAATTGTGTTTGTATACAAGATTATTCCTATATTTTCATCAGCAAATAGTTCCAAACATTTTTAATTTCATTAATAGTTGTATATGAAGTTATTTGTTACATTAAATACATTTTTATATTCCTATACCTTCAAATTAGTTATAATTTATTAAACATACCTAACCCCAATTTTTTCCTGTCAGTCATTATTTTACAATGTTGCCAGATTACACACTATAGTAAAAGTTAAAAATGTTTAAGAATAAAATATTTTCATTAATTTCTTATTTCTTTAATAACAATGATCCATAATGATAATTAAAATGTAATTTGATAGGACATGGACGAATCGATGTTTCATTCATTAATCTATGACCAATCAAATATCATTTAAATTTTTATTTATTTTTCGTGTTTTTTTTAGGTTATGTTAAATGTAAACGAAAAATCTTAAGAAAAGATTTAGTTAATGGTAAGTCGAAGCTTCAAATAAAAGGAAGAAAGATAAAGCAGATACATTTAAGAACTTCATTTAAAAAAAAATTGCAGCGGCAGATTTGTACGTACAATTACAAAAACGAATATTTTACAGATAAACTTTTGACTGGCGCAAAACAAAACTGAGATTTAAACGGTGAACGAACTTATTTATACAAAATTTATGATATATAAACTTAAAAATGTGAA
The DNA here is from genome assembly GCA_964028335.1 of Altica lythri. Lineage (NCBI taxonomy): Eukaryota > Metazoa > Arthropoda > Insecta > Coleoptera > Chrysomelidae > Altica > Altica lythri. Next base: position 70,438,544 of record OZ034802.1, read on the forward strand.
CTGACGACAAATTTTAAGTGAGCGAAGACATAGCAAAATCTTTTTCCTTCAGAAATTTATGGAATTAAAAAAGCGCAATGAAATCGTCATAGACATGGATATAAAAAAATGGTACTCCAACGCGTCGATGGGTACAGTAATCTTATTTTAAAAGTAATCCATTGCATGTGTAATCCGAAGAAAAGCGATTTACAATTTTACTCGCAGGAGCAAATGGTGGGTCAATAGAGGGATGTGATTTGTTATTAGACTCTTCAAATACTGACATTGACTATCACAAAACTATAAATGATGATATTTTCAAAAACTGGATTGTTAATTAACTTATTCCTGCGTTATTCAATTTTTCAGAGAAATGTATAAACATGGATAATGCTTCAGTTCATTCTGTACAACAAAAGAGACCACCTACATTTTCAGCAACAAAATAGATATAACAGAGATGGTTACGCAGCAATAACATCGAATTTGATAAAAAAAATAAAAAAAAAAGACAATTATACTTACACAATACAGAAGCAACGATAAGACATAATATGTCTTATGTAGTAGATGAAATAATAAACTAACATATAATACATGATTTACTTCGATTACCTCTATTTTGCATTTTTATATTCGGACAAAACTTGGACAGAAGCTTTAAGACAATGTACACCAGACATGTAAAAAAAATTGTAGACACAGAAGAAATTATTTTGACGGATTGGACTTATTACATGAAAAACTGTTCACTTGACAACATTTAACCTTTGATACTGGAGGTGAATTGAAAATACATAACGAATAGATGAACGTGACAATAGTTTTAACCAAATCTGTTACTCCAATTATTGTTGTTTATATGTTTTTTTAATGTTGTATGTTTCATTTTTTTTACTTTGCTTATTTTACCATTAGTGTATCTGCTTTTCTGCTGAATTATTGCACTGTAACTATTGAACACATATTAAACGGATTTCCATTATTTGAAGCATAACATTTTGTGGGAATATATATCTTTGTTCTACTTATCAAAATAGCTGAAACCAATTGGTATGTAATAATACCGCACTACCTGGAAAGCTCCACGAAAATGAAGACTTTTTTGTAGATATTTTTATTGTTTGCTTTCATTTAATTAAGTACTATTATTTTGTAAATGCATTCATTATATCTAAATATATATTTTTAAATTGACGATTTTCGTTTTTTGTGAAAGTACTAATTTTTAATGATTTGATGGAGCTGAAATGGAGTACCCAATTGTTATTTTATATATTGTCACTAACACTATGATTTTATTGAGGACGTGACAACAGCGCATTTACAACTGAGAATAAGATTAAATATACAGAGCGAAATTCATCACCCTAACAAGGCCTACTTTAATAAAAATAAGCTTTGAATGATGTATAATTAAGTAACTTTTAATATTCCCCCATCATTTGAGTAAAGCGTAACTTATAGTTATAATAATTAAGTACTATACATACCAGGTAAACAATTTCATGTAATTGCGGTAATTGAAATGAATAATTAAATGTTATTGATATTTAATGGAAGCAGAAAAATAAATAGATCTGAGTAGTAATTAATCTATAATCAGAAAAAAACCAAAGGAGATAAATTATCATATTCCAGAAATTCTTGGATAAGTGGTTTATAAATAAAGTAAATTAATAATTCACTAATTGTGATAATTAATTTCAAACTAAGAAAACTGAATGTTGAAACCATTTGTAAAAGACAGCTCAAATAACAACAATGTCAAACATGATTAATCCAGAATAGTTGCATTTATAAATGCTGTTATTAGTTTTTAAATATGTAATACAGTACATTTTCTTTTTACAATGATGAAACACTACTGTCACTAATTATCTATCTCTTGACATTTTTTTCTTTGATTCGCTGTCATGAATTGTCAATCTCTTATCAACCTTGTCATTCATATAGCAGCAATTTACATTGTACTCCAGTTTTAATATTAAAGAATAATTCATTCGCTATGTTGATGCAGCTGTCACTAATTGTCTATCTCTTGTGAATTTTGTCATTGACTCCGCTGTCACGAATTGTTTACCTCTTGCAAATTTTGTAATTCTTGTGATAGCAAATATTGTTGTATTCCAGCTGCAATGTTAAAGAATAATTAGTTCCCTATGTTGATTTAGCTGTTACTAATTTTTATCTCTTGTCAATTTTGTCACTGACTTCGCTGTCACGAATTGGTTACCTCTTGCAAATCTTGTATTTAATGCTTGTGATAGCAATTTTTATTGTATGCCAGTAGCTATTAAAGAAGAATTCATTCGCTGTGTTGATTCAGGTGTCACTAATTGTCTATCTCTTGTCAATTTTGTCATTGACTCCGCTGTTACGAATTGATTACCTCTGGCAAATCTTGTAATTTTTGTGCTAGCAAATTGTATTGTATTCCAGTTTTAATGTTATGCTATGTTGATTCAGCTGTCACTAAGTGTCTATCTCTCGTAAATTTTGTCAATTGACTCCGCTGTCATGAATTGTTTACCTCTTGCAAATTTTGTAATGCTTGTGATAGCAATTTTTATGGTATTCCAGTAGCTATTAAAGAAGAATTCATTCGGTATGTTGATTCATCTGTCAATATTTGTCTATCTCTTGTCAATTCTATCATTGACTCCGCTGTCACCTGTTGCAAATCTTGTAATTCTTGTGATAGCAAATTGTATTGTATTCCAATTGCAATGTTAAAGAATAATTCATTCAGTATGTTGATTCAGCTGTTACTAATTGTCTATCTCTTGTTATTTTTGTCAGGAATTGTGTACTACTTGTAGGTTTTGTAGTTCATGTGACAGCAAATTGTGTTGTATTTTAGTTTCAATAAAAAGAATAATTCATCCGATATGTTAATTCAACTACCACTAATTGTCTATCACGTTTCAGTCTTGTCAGTCATTTGACAAAAAATTGTGTTGTAATGCACTTTCAATGGTAAAGAGTAATTCATCTGTCATGTTGATTCCGCTGTCACTAATTGTCTACTTCTTGTCAGTCTTGTCATTCTAGTGACAACAAATTGTATTGTTATGCACTGTCAATGGTAAAAAGTAATTCATCTGCCATGTTGATTCCACTGTGACTAACTTTCTACTTCTTGTCAGTTTTATCATTTGTGTAACAGAAATTTTTTATTTATCAATCTCATTACGTAATATATGTATGTAATATTACTTTTTCCATTTTCTTTACAAATTAAGTGTCAACTGTAAGTGACAGCACATTCTTTATATCCGCTTCCTAAGTAATATGAATTTTCTGATAAATTGTGATTCAAAATATATTCTATATTCAGAAAATGTTCAGATCCACTTTAGTAACATGCATACACCTGCTTCCTGCAATGTGAGTAAAATCAAATAAGTGACAAAAATGAAATTTTTAAATGAACATCTACGTAAAGTAAGTATTGATATTTCAATAGAGAAAGGCAGAAAGTCTACTTTAATAAATTGTTTGTGGCAAATAGACAAATATTTTTGATTTATTACGGACAATACTACATAAAATGTCTTGGCAGTATATGTGTAGAAAAATGGAGTAAAAATAGCACAACTTAATGATTGGTTATTTTTGAGAAATAAAATTACGTATCGCTTTTGTTCTATCCTCAATTCACTCGCAACATTCATTCAAGTTTAAAAGAAAATTCATAGCATGTGCCGAACATATGTTCCTGAATAAAACATTGCCATTAAAACCGAATAAAACCCTTATACGCTCATTTCACTATATTTGAAAAGAAGTTGAGAACTGCTTTCGAAGTTGTAATAAATCGAATTATAAAATATGTATGCATCTGAGTAGGGAAGAAAGTAACAATATCAAAAAAAGGGTTGCCATTTCTAAAAATAAATTTGGTTCGTAAGTGCAATAAAAATACTAAAAAAGAATTAAATTGTCGTGTTTGCAACTCTGATGTATATTTCTAATTTACAGGGATCGTTAGATAAGTCCGCGACTTCTTGAAATTATTTAGTGTAAATATTTTGTAGTCTAAGTGAGTACATCTTATATCACTAAGATTTAAGCCTCTGTATGTTAGTAAAAATTTGTGACAGTCTTTTGAATGTTGTGTAAAATATAGCGAAAAGTTCAGTGACTTTACTTTTTTCATCCCAAACGACTTAAGACTACTTTTTCTAGTTATAACTTTTGAACCGGAAGTGAGGAAAAAATCCTCAACTTTACTGACGTCTTCAGACAAAGAGATGTTTACAGACAGACGGACGGACAGATAGACAAAACGGTTTCTACGTTTTTACTATTTGATGTCGGGGTAATAACATAAACGTTATTTGTGGATGTTCAAAGTAGGTTTAAACGGCAACAAACATAAATAACACTTAACTAAAAATATTAAAAACAACAATTTAAATTTTCAATACTTAGTGTGTATTTATTATATAGTTTTATGGATTCCTAATAGATGGCAGTGTAATTTATTTTATCGAAATATATGTATTCTATCATTTGACATCTAGGTACTTAGATGACGTTTTATTTCGATTTTAAACTAATAAAGTAAGAAAGATTATTTTGATTTATCTTTATTCAGAATAAAAAAAAATGAAAAAAAAAATAAAAAAAAGAAAGAAATAAAAAACTTACAAAATTTACCAAAATTGATTAAAAAAAACCTAGTTAATTACAAAATACAACAGAACAAACTGTAAAAACGAGAAAGTAAGGCAAATTCAACAAAAACAGAAAAAATGAATAACAATTGAAAAAAAATGTATAATTTAAAAAAATTTAAAAACCGAAAAAACAAAAGAAGATTTTTTATTATATTTAAATTTTTTCTCTTTTTATAAGATTTCTTCTTATTATTTTTTCTGATTATTTCTGTTTTTTTTTTTTGAATTTTCTTCATTTTTTCGATTTTTGTTTTCTTCCACATTTTTTGCATGTATTTATCTTTAATTTTTTCATATTTAATATTTTTTTTCTTTATTGTTTTTTTTTTATTTTTTTTTTATTTTTTTGTTTCTATTTTTTTGTTCATTTTTTAATTTTTCCGTTTTTTATTGTTTTTTAGATTTTTTTTCATTTTTATATTGATAGATTGTTTTTTAGTTTTTCGAATATTTTTTCGAAAAAACAGGAAAAATAAAAAAACAGATGTTTACAAATAGGTAAAAAACTAGTAACAACCAAAAAACTAAAGTAAAAGAGACTATAATCAAAAAAAAATAAAAAACAAAAATTTACAAAAATTTAGAAAATTACAAAATACAACAGAAAAAAACTATAAAAACGATAAAGTAAGGCAAATTCAACAAAAGCAGATAATATAAAAAACAATAGAAAATACAAAAAAAATGTATAATTTAAAAAATTTTATTTTATTTTTTTGAATTTTCTTCATTTTTTTTCGAGTTTTGTTTTCTTCTACATTTTTTGCATGTATTTATCTTTAATTTTTTCATATTTAATATTTTTTTCTTTATTGTTTTCTTTTAATTTTTTTATTTTTATTTATTTTCAATTTTTTTTTCATTTTTTAATTTTTCCGGTTTTCCTTGTTTTTTAGATTTTTTTTCATTTTTTGTATTGATAGATTGTTTTTTAGTTTTTCGAATATTTTTTTTTATTTTTTCTTATTATTTTGGATGGTTTTTTGTTTTGAATTTCTTCTTATTTTTTTTTCGATTTTTACTTGTTTTTTTTATTTTATTTTTGTTTTTTTGGTGTACCTACTTATATGAAAAGTTTTTATTTTATTATTTCCTCAATTTTTTAAAACTATTTTCTTACCATCCCATTTAGATCTCATTTTATAAATCCTTTTTTATTTTTCTTAATCTTTCGTTTTTTTATATTTTAAATTTTTTAGTTTTTTTCGTATTCTTTCTCTTTTTTTTGATTTCCTGTCGTGTCTTTTTATTTTATTCCTATTCATTTATTTTTATATTCTTGTAATATTTATGTTTCATTTTTTTCCGATTTTACTATTTTTTCTTTTTTTTATTTTTCTTCTTTTTTTTTCGGTTTCTTATATTATTTTTTGATATTTTTTTTTTGTACGATCAGTACATGTATAAATGCAAATGATGGCTTAAAATTCTTGTAGCTGTTGGCGCATCTAAGTCTGCAAGTTTATTCGCTATAAAACATTTAATAACTTTTAATTATTATTCTCCGAGGAATTTAAATATACAATGAACATTAAAGCTGTTTGATGGGATGACACAATAATATAAATTTAGCACCGTCTTGAATTCAGACTAAAAATTAATTTTCTTAAAACTTTTTATGAGGCGTTGCAAATAAAACACAATTAAAACATATAAATGGCTGACTCATTTTTAAAAAATTATACGAAAATTAGTCATTTCCGTTGATATATTTTTTTAAGAACATATGGAACAAAGATTTATAATTCAAAATATGGTTTACAGATCAGGACAAATTTTAATGAATTTATCGGAACGAAATACGAGACAATCTATAGAATAGCTGACTTACTATATAATTTAAATTGTCATTTTTCGTTCCAAAAATAACCGCAAAAATTATAACTTCATAGCCAATTAAATAAGAGACCAAAAGAAAACAACTTATTTTCACGTATAAAAAAATGTTGGCTGGTAACTACATACACCTGTTATAACAACTGCTGCCAATTTCAGTTACCTAAATATCAAAATTTAGTATGCATTTCCGGAACCGCTGCTTATAAATGATTTGTCCCCAAATTTAACTTCCAAATGTCTATTTTCCAATTATAAACGAAAAATTACATTTTTTTTATTGTATAACGTTAAAATTTGTATAACATTCACTAAAAATCGATTTGTACATTAATAGACCAATAAATAAAACCGGGGCATATTTTAGAAAGGTACATACACCGGTTGTCTTATTTGGTAAACAAAATTTCGTTTTCTATCGAACAGTCAACCATTGACGCATACACAATGTATGAGCATACGGCCATCCACTATATAGCACATAAGATACTTTAATCGTATATATTATGGTAAATTTATTAATTTTTTTAATTAATGTTATAAAGCATAAAAAAATTATCTATTCAGGATATTTACATGTAAATCGATATAATCTAATAGTATAAAATAATGAAATTAAGCCGGATCTGGAATGTTTTAAAATTATTTCTCATTTCTTCTTTCAAAGGTCGGTATTTCTCTGTAGAAAACCTACTACGTCTTCATTCATTCATTCAGGTGCGACATAAAAATTTGAAATTTATAAATTAGACAACCAAGAAATGACATTAAAAAAAAATCATAAAAATGAAACATTTTGCAAGACTTGAAGCTATAATATCTACTTATAGCCGGTAGCGTTTTTAACCATTCGGCCACAAATCCTTTAGTTGGTTAGTGAGCGTTTTTGATCATATATTGATTCAATTCACATCGTATAAGACACTTTTAACTTAATTCTTTCTACAGTACATACCTGACCTTAATGAAATACATATTCTTTTTTTCGATTTTATTTACTTTTTCTGTTTTTTCCCTTTTAATCCTTTTTTACGATTGCTTCTTATTCTTTCCGTTTTTTCTCTTTTTTATTGATCTTTTTTCATTTTTCGATGTTCAATCGTTTTTTCTTTTATTTTTTGCTCAGTTTTTAGGGGTCCTTAGCGAAATGGCAAAAGACGCAACCCTTATAGATTTGTCATGTTTGTCTGTCTGTCCGTCCGTATGTCACAGCGACTTTTTTCCTAAACTTTAAGAACTAAACTGTTGAAACATATGTTAAGCAGACGTATTCTGCGAACTGCCTTAAGATTTTACACAAAAATAGAAAAAAATTAATTTTGGGGGTTCCCCATACTTAAAACTGATTTTTTTTTTGTTATCAAACCCAAACGTGTGGGTTATTTATGAATAGGTCTACAAAAATTATATTTAGGTTTCTAATATTATTTTTTTCTAAACTGAATAGTTTGCGCGAGAGATACTTCCAAACTGTAACTTCTGGAATAAGTTAATTATAAAATTAAAAAAATATATGATGTAGATTACCATGTAAATTTCCAACAAAAATTGGTTTGACCGAGATCTAGTAAGTAGTTTCTTTTTTTAAAACATCGATCAAACAACTAACTATAGTCCGTTTCATCGTTTTTGGCCGATTTGATATTAGGAACCACTGAAATAAGATTAAACTGTCATCCAAGTTACCAATGGCGGACAGTTTTTTTTTCTAAATTAGGTCGCAAGTTTCTGAAACTAACAGTGTGGTTTGACATCTACAAAAATATGACATTAATAATTATTAAATTCAACCCTTCAACAACGAGCCGTACATGACGCTTACTAGGAATGTGAATTAAGTCAAGACTTCCGTATTGAATACTTTTTATCTACCGGTGAAACAGGATGCAGTTACGTAAGTGCTGTATTAAAAAACAAACGTCCTCATTTAAATTTTTAACTTGCCTGTATAGTCTAAGATCCGGGATTAGAAAAATATACCCTCATCTGTTATTTAGATGAAACAATTTTTTATAAGCTGATTTCAATATCATGAACCTATACAAACAACCTCTGCCATCATAAGCCTGCTGCAATTAATAGTAATTAATTAATTAACAACTAATTTATTTTTAATTTTTACTTTCTCATGTTAGTTAAATGTAGTAAGTTAAAACGGTCAATATTTTATATTGTATACCTCACTGTAGTAGGCACCCATCTCTATGATTGCTATACTTACCTGCAGCCAGGTGAGGAAAGGTAGATAAATGTAGCTTATTTCCCTTACATGTTATTTAAAAAATCCAAGTACAATAATAAACGGCGTCGAATTCTAAACATAATAATGTTTGGCTACCTTATAAAAAGCTGCTGCAGCCAAAGATAAATAATAATAATTAAAATTAGCGGCAGCTATGGGAGCTCATTGCGAAAAGAGAGATAGAATAATACATATTCCTTCAACGAACAAAGACAGCGTAAAACTCATGCACGCGCACCACAGGCTCATTTAAACGTACTAGAATAAAGAGAGGAGATAAGAATTGGAGTATAAGATAGACAGAAAGATAGCTCTAAATTTTTACGAAATTTTTTGAATTTTCGGAATAGTGTGCAATATTAAAGAAAATATTTTATATTAGGTACCTCACTGTAGTATAGGCACTCATCTATATTTACCTGCAGCCAGGTGAGAAAAGGTAGATAAATGTAGCTTATTTCCCTCACATGTTAATTAAAAATTACGAGCATGATTTGAAAAATAAAATAAAATTGAATTTATTTAGATGTGGCAGGTACCTTCAAATCATCTGCAGCCTTTATAATAAAAAGTTTAATTTTGAAAGTTTAAGAAAAATATATTCTAATAAAAGAGACAGACAATCTGATTTTTTGTGTAATAGACAAAGATACAACAGCGTGGCTGCGCATGCGTCCCGGAGTCCAGTAAATTCCAAAGCTTGCTCCGTCCGTAATACCGCTTGTCAAAACATCACTTAATTTAAAATATTACATTTTGAATATACATATTATTACCCTAAAAATTAAAAATGAAGCTGTGTTTTATGTGCAGTGAAAATGGTGATGTGTGTGACTTTGATAAGCAAAAATTTGAGGATTGTTATTTAAAACTTTTATTTCGTAAAGAAAAAAAGTTTAAATACGGTGATTTACAATTCAATGTTAAAATTGCCCATGAATTTGGATATCATCGTAATTGTTTAAAAAAAAAATACAGTTGTAAAAGGAAAATATAAAGATGCATTTGAAGAATTTTTAATATCACAAGAGGTATGTGAAAAAGTAATTGCTTATAATTAAAGGACTTTTATTTTTGAGTCAAAATTCAATAAAATAATTTGTTACAGATACCAAGTTTTGTTATATTTTCTGGTGACCAGGCCCCATCAACGGCTTCTACAAATAAAGTATGTATTCTCCTAAAACACGACAATAAATTTAGCATCTATTAATTTATTTAAATAAATGGTCTATTCAACACAAAAAGAATTTTTCAATTCGAACCAGTAGTATTCCTGAGATTAGCGCGTTCAAACAAACAAACAAACTCTTCAGCTTTATAATATTAGTATAGATTTAATAATTGAAGCATTAAAAATACTTCACGGTGTGTGAACTATTTCGGTAATTTTTCTCAAAAGTATATTTTCTTTAATATTGCACACTATTCCGAAAATTCAAAAAATTTCGTAAAAATTTAGAGCTATCTTTTTGTCTATCTTATACTCCAATTTTCATCTCCTCTCTTTATTCTAGTATGTTTAAATGAGCCTGTGGTGCGCGTGCATGAGTTTTACGCTGTCTTTGTTCGTTGAAGGAATATGTATTATTCTATCTCTCTTTTCGCAATGAGCTCCCATAGCTGCCGCTAATTTTAATTATTATTATTTATCTTTGGCTGCAGCAGCTTTTTATAAGGTAGCCAAACATTATTATGTTTAGAATTCGACGCCGTTTATTATTGTACTTGGATTTTTTAAATAACATGTAAGGGAAATAAGCTACATTTATCTACCTTTCCTCACCTGGCTGCAGGTAAGTATAGCAATCATAGGGATGGGTGCCTACTACAGTGAGGTATATAATATAAAATATTGACCGTTTTAACTTACTACATTTAACTAACATGAGAAAGTAAAAATTAAAAATAAATTAGTTGTTAATTAATTAATTACTATTAATTGCAGCAGGCTTATGATGGCAGAGGTTGTTTGTATAAGTTCATGATATTGAAATCAGCTTATAAAAAATTGTTTCATCTAAATAACAGATGAGGGTACATTTTTCTAATCCCGGATCTTAGACTAGTATCTGAGGGAGATAACTCTAAATTTACTTCGAGTATGATTTCTGTCATCGGCCAAAATCCGTGAAATGGACTTTACCTACACGAACTTTTATATTGCTACGGAACCCTTCATGGGCAAGTCCGACTCTCACTCTTTTGATTTATTTTCTAATTTTTTTTGATTTTCTTGATTTTTTTTATAGTATGCCTTTAACTAATCGGACACAGTTCGTTTAATAATTGGCTTTTGATAAAATTATGTTTTATTCTGATTTTTTTAGATTTTTTCTCATTTTTTTAGTTTGTTTCTTATATTTTCAATTTTTTCTCAGTTTTGTCGTTTTTTTCAATTTTCGACTTTTTTATTATTTTTTTAATCTCTTATTTTTTTTGATAAAAAGTATTCAATACGGAAGTCTTGACTTTAACTCACATTCCTAGAAACCGTCATGTACGGCTCGTTGTTGAAGGGTTGAATTTAATAATTATTAATGTCATATTTTTGTAGATGTTAAACCACACTGATAGTTTCAGAAACTTACGACCTATTTTAGAAAAAAAAAACTCTCCGCCATTGGTAACTTGGATGATAGTTTAATCTTATTTCAGTGGTTTCTAATATCAAATCGGCCAAAAACGATGAAATGGACTATAGAAGCAATTTTAGTGTGTTTAAATTTTAACAATAATTGTTGGTACATCAAATGTAGAAATCTGTGATTTTTATACACATTTTGTTTGTTTTTTGTCTAATTTGTCAGTTTTTTTTAATATGATCTCGATTTTTTTTGTTATTGTATTTACTTTTAAATGAAAAAACGACCTAATTATGTCACAAATTTTTCGTGAAGGTGTGAGCTCGTTTTTTAGCAAGGAATAGCGCACGCATGGTAAAAATTTATCCTTATCATTTTTTTCTAAAGCGCCAAAAGAAGTATAACTTCAAAAATAAACAATTTGAAGAGAATTATGTAACAAAGACTCGATATATTTCTGCAACAAGTGCCAAAATGTTGGGCTGTTTTAGACGCTCCGGAATAAGAGATATAAACTGTGTGGAGTCTCTCATTTGTCGATTGTTGGTATTATTAATGGAAAACCACTTACAAATATAATTTAAACTTTTTAATATCCGATAATGTTAGTTCTGTAAGTTTCATTTTACCATTAAGATATAGCTTGTATTTTCTAAGTATCGTTCTATCAACATGAAAAGACGTGAGTAAGTAACTTTTGCAGACGATGTAACATGTTTTCAAAAGAAGTGTGGTTAGTTTTATTTTTCATTTTTATCCAACTTGAAAACTTTTAAGATACTTTTTAGTTTTATGCTTTTCCGTTTTCTGCAATTTTTTGTTTAAACTTTGCGGTTTTATGTAATAACTTGTAGAATACATTGACCTATATAAAAAACTTCCTCATTTCCGATTTTCCACAAGATAGAAAAAAAAATCTTAAAACACAGGATACTACCCTCTAATGTTTTGGCGCCAGTTCTATCGATTCTGACGGCGGCCGGGGGTGGATAGTTGTAGACCGTGTTTTCCGAGTCAGTAAGTTTTGTTGTTAGCGTTGGCAGTTAGCTGGAAAATTTTCAAGATTTATTGAGATTGTTGAATTTAACTTTGTGGTATTTTACTAGTGTCTACGCTCAGATTTTAAAGTAATGTGCAGCTTTTTACAACTTTATGTTCAGACTAAAATACCATTTCAAAAATTGCTTTACTAAAATGTTATGTCCAGGCAGAAAACTCATAAATCTTTTAGAATATTTATCCGGGCAGACGTTTGTGTATCAAAATCGTTAAATAAACATTTAGTTGTTGAAATATTGCAATATTTCATAATATGTTAAAGATAAGCAGTCAATATTGGAACTCAAACAGAAGGAATTTAATAAAAAAGATATTGCGTGACTATTGATATAAAAAATAATTTATTAGAACTGTTAGTCAAAGGTTTAAGTTAATAACAAGAATATCGACCGATATTTCGTATCGGTTTTTAAAGAGTTCAAATAGTTAACATATTTACAAAGTTATGATTAATTCTCTTGGCCAGCCGCGTCTCACATGTGCGAAAAATTGGATTGCAAGATTTAGATGTATAAAAAATTTATGCAAAATAAATTTCTGAATGTTGGCCACAAACAACCAAGGGTTGAAACATTGAATTCGATCTTTGCTTGGTATGAAAAATATTTGAATTTAGTAAGCCGTGTTGTTAGTACGGATGAAACTAGGGTAACAGAAATCGAAAGAATGGAGATAGATATTCTGGTTCTTTAAAAACTAACAAAATTTTGTGTTAAAAAATCTTGCTTCAGTTTTGCATTGCTAAGGAGTAAATTATGATTGAATTTCTGGATACGAATATAATTAATTGGTCAAAAAGTAATTTAACTTAGCACTGCCTTGGCAAACAAATCGTGTGTTACCATACTCGTCATTTATAATTCCAATTATTCGAGCACCAGATCTGGTTCCATCCGACTACCTTGTCTTTCCTGAAAAAAATTCTAGGAGATATGAGCCTGTAAAGGACTCGTTTCGATATCATTTAATAGGTTTATTAAACGTTTTGGGTTAGGAATGATTTCACCGGATCAAGCCGCGAGAGTGTGCCTTCTGCAAGGGAAATAGTAGACATAAAGCAAACTCTTCCTTTTTCCATTCAACAGCGGAGCAATAGACATTAAATTTGTGAATTTGGTAAATTTACCTCCTCGAATACAAATTAAGTCGTTTTTAATATTCATTTTAATTTTAACTTATTGTCAGTTTCAAAAAAGGTAATATATATAAAACAAGATGATATCTATAGAAACTAACCTAAATATTGTAAAATCAATTTAGCCAAATATCTGTTTTTGTGTCGTTTATCCATTAAAGTCAGAACCGGTTTTTACACCTGTGTTTAAAGATTATTTTTCTCTTTAATCAATGGACATTTAGATTTGGGTAGAATTGATTCTACTTGTAACTAATTTCGAAAAGACATTGATTTCTGATTTGTTCGTTTCACTAAAGGGTACTACAAAAACCGTCGAGGAGTCCTACCAGGAATTACCTATTACTTAGTTAAGTACTATGCTGCCACCGAAAGGTGGCTTAGTCAGTCTATGTATACATATAATAAAACTGTAGAAATTAGAATTCTGTACATTAAAGATATTTAAAAAAAATTAGCAGGGCGTGTTACTACTACTTCAATTCAATCCTAGTGGATTATGGCAATGCCGAGGCATATCGTAATCCGATTTTCCAGGTGGATTATTCCTGTTTAGTCTATTTCTTTATTTGTAGGTCTGCATGTGTTTTTGCAGAGTTGATTATCTTTTTCCAATCTTTTCTATTTCTGCATTTCATCTTCCAGTGTTTTATTTTCATTAAGTACTTTTACGTCTTCCTCTATCTGGTTCAGCCATCTTAACTTGGGTGTTCCTCTTCTTCTTGGTCCTAGTGGTGTCCAGTTCGTGATTTTTTTTATCAATTCTGTAGGTGTTCTTCTCATTATGTGGCCTGCCCATTCTATACCCTGGCCGCTGAAAAGATGGAATTCAAAGATTCTTAATCAGTGAATACGGGCATCTGAACGGCTTAATCTTACGATGTAACGCCTTCTAAACTGCAGTAAACTAAGGACAGATTAGACTGTACTCATACCAAAGATGATATAAACTCTGGGCTGAAATAAGGAGTACATTTGTCTAGTGATCATTCCATCTTTTCGACGGCCAGACTATAGTCGCGTTGCTTTTATGTATCTTGTTCTCTTCTCCCATTTCTTAATCAACTTCTGTGTTAGTCTTCATTTTTATTTCCCCATCACTTGCTATTTTTGGTCCCAATATTGATCTCATTATTTTTCTTCCACTATTCTTAGATCTTCTTCATCTGTTTTTGGTAGCGTCGTGGTTTCCATTGCATAGTTGATAACTGGTCTAATGAATGTCTTGTACATTTTGATTGTTGTTTTTCTGCTGAGGTTTATGGATCTGAGGAGTTGTTTATTCCTTCCAAAAGCTTGCATACCCTTCTAGATCCTCTTCTGCATTCTCTCTTTGCTGCTTTTTCCTATTGTTACTCCTAGATAGTTGAACTTGGTCAAATTTCTTCTTCAAATTTATATTTTTACGTTATTATTAGTCCCCTTCCAGCATCTTCGTTCACTTTCATATATTTGATTTTGCTTTTATTAATTACTAATCCCACCTTTTTTGCTTCTATATCCAAATTCTTTATAGCTTTTCTCTGATACAACTGTTAAATCATCCGCATAAGCGATAATTTGTGTTCCATTTATTATTATATTCTTTCCGTTTAGTTTTTCTTCTCTAAGGACATGTACTAACACTAGATTGGTGCAGTTAAGATCAAATATATTTTATCGTAAAAAAAAGTAAGAGCCTGAACGAGAAAATATGATGAAAATAAAACCAAAAAACTCATTCATAACAATAAAAAAACGAGTAAAAATAGTGAAAATTTGAAAAAATTTAAATAAGAAAAATTATTAGTTTTAGACGGTACGAAGTTCGCCTGGTCAGCTAGTTAAATAATAAATTGGTATTGTTTTAAGATCAAATTTTACGTAGCTATGAACCGTCTGTACCGAATTCATGTGTTGCATCAGTTTGGCATTTTCTCACGAACGATCGCTGCCTCCTCGTATGTACGCCAAATAGTTCGAGTGTCCAAAAAAGGCAAAAAAATGTCGAAAAGTGCAAAACATCCAACCGGTTTTTATGTGCGGCGTGCACAAAGTTGTTCTTCTCATTTATTGCCGTTTATTTCGGTACCAGCCAACAGTGTTGCCAATTTCCGGGTTAAAACTCAAACGTATTTTCAATTTTTGAACTCAGGTGATCGATTGTGATATGAATCATCCAAGATATGTTACCTACCAGTTTTAGATATTTTTAATTTTATAACGAGTACATATTACAAATTTAATTTCAATGAACATTATAACTCATATAATCTATAACAACAGAATTTAATACTATTTTAATAACTTCCTTTACATTGTCTAATGAAATTCAATACTTTATAATACAAATATAATTTTTTGATTACTTAAATACGATATTAAATTGTGTTGCCTACGACTGCAAAAATTTGAGATTTATAGCTAAGTAAATAAATACTATATCATGGCTTTATACATTAACTTATCTACTTGTTTTGATGTAACTTAGCAAAGAAACTGCGAATAAAGCTTATTTTAAAAATAGACAAATAAACAAATTGCCAATAGCCTAAACATATAAAAATAAAGGTTAAGGCCAGAATTTTTATAGCTGAAGATACAACAAAATTAATGAACTGGACTTTGTTTTAATGTAAATTTAAAATTCCATGTTTACATTTTTAATAGTTAACATGACAAACATTACTACGAACAAGGTTGTCGTAGCTATTTACGGATAATAAAAAAATTTAAATATAAAATACAATTTTATCAACAATTATAAGTATAATTTATGGTTAAAGAGTATTTGAAGTCACCCCTTAAATGGGAACAGCGAGACCTTTTTCTCGATCCTCCACTCTCGATCCAGCATGTTGTTGTATGCACTCATAATTTTACAATTTATTGTTTAAATTTGCGTATTGCGTAAAGTTGAAATCAGAAAATAATTATCTTTACATTTCTGGTTTTATTTTTTATTTATAAAAAATTAATCACATTTTTACAATTATGAGTGCATACAACCACAAGCTGGATCGAGAGTCGAGAAAAGAGTCTCATTTACGGACCGCCCGCTGTTCCCACGTAAGGGGTGCCTTCAAAGACTCTTTAACCTTATTTACTGATTATTACAACAAAACCTTCTATAATAAACCATGTTACAATAGTTAGCATACATTTTCGCAAACTTAAAGTTGTTCATAACTATAGTAACCATACGTGCCTTTTTTAACGGGACTGTCTCTTTATTTGATCACCTGACCTGTTGTCTTCAAACAATGATCTGGGACGTAAGATAGTCCCATTTTAAAATAATGGACACGTCGGAAATGATCGCCAAGCAATGCGAGACCGTATTGTTACCAACTAAAGGGCGGAGAAGAGATGACAATTCGACAATTGTTCATTAACAATCTAGCTATGCGCAGACATGCAGACATTTCAATATTGTCTACCTTTAGATTATGAAACCAGAATTGTAAAAATGTAAAAAAAATATTAATTTTTTATATTTATACTGTTCGAGTAGTTCTAAATGAATTTTGCATTGGAGCTGAAATTAGAACATCAGTGAATTGTCAGCCACAGTAAAACTTGCGCTTATGCCTGCTATGGAGAAAGTTTATAAATATACTAGTCATTACAGGATTATTTTTGATCATTGAGAATTGTCTTAACTCATTAAAAGACTTTTTGAAGATACTACAATTGGATGTTGGCTTTATTTTTTACACGCTTCGTCTGAAAGTTTTCACCAAGTTGTTTTAACGGCTAAAGGTTAAACTTTATCGGCAATTTAAGCTGTGAAAGAAATAAATGATCTTAAAGCAAATGTAATTCAGAAACAAACCAATCAGTTTCTCTCATTTACTCTTCGTAATTTGATCGGAACACTAATTTTGATTTTGAAAAAAGCATAGTTACAGTAGCCTATAAAAGAAGCCATGGATATTTGAAAGAATTGCTTTCATACTAAAGAAATGTACAATATGTAGGTACAATATGTAGGTACAATATAATATTGAAAATTGTGGTCACTAAGAAACGGTACAACATAAAAAATTTTGATTTACAATTATAGCAACTCCTTTCCAATTGTTACCATGATTACTATCTGCTCTTATCTATACTAATATTATAAAGAGGAAAGGTTTGATTTTTTGTTTGTTTGATTGTTTGTTTGTTTGATTGTTTGTTTGTTTGTTTGAAATGAATAGGCTCCGAAACTACTGAACCGATTTCAAAAATTCTTTCACCGTTGGCAAGCTACACTATTCCCGAGTGACATAGGCTATGTTTCATTTAAAAAAAAATAGGGATCCTTACTAAAATGCCATTAATGTATCCAAAAATGACCTTAAAATCCTTACATCGCGTGCGCTGGGGATACTATTGATTATAGAATAAAATATTGTACTACGATTTTGAAGAATATATAAATATCTACAAAAAATTTCGCGACAGCATATGTCTAACTGTTATAGTTACGTCATAATAACTCATTTTTAATTTTTTTAAAGTTTTATCTTGGTATTAATCCTTATCAAAATAACTTATTTCATAATCACGACAGATATCACAAATTTAGCATGTGCAATGGGACGAGGCTACTTATAAAGGATTTAAAGGACAATTAAGTTTTAGCAACCAATATTACTGAACCAACAGCTGATCAACTAGCTCATACACTGAGGATACCGATGATCTCAACTGATCTACCAAATCCATTTAAACCGCTCCAATTTTCTATCAAAACATCTTTTGCTTTTACTAATAATAAGTCTCAAGGTC
This sequence comes from Altica lythri, assembly GCA_964028335.1. Taxonomy (NCBI): domain Eukaryota; kingdom Metazoa; phylum Arthropoda; class Insecta; order Coleoptera; family Chrysomelidae; genus Altica; species Altica lythri. Next base: position 70,456,823 of record OZ034802.1, read on the forward strand.
AAACCTTTCAACTTGTAGGAATCGGTTTTCCTCATGGCCAACCGCCTAAGGCGGGTCGAAGTACCTGGAAATCAATTTATTTTGCTGCCAGAAAATAAAACAACATGTAATATTGTTTACAGGGAAGCGTTGACCCAATAAATTTAATGGCTTTTGTTATTTTTTTTTTAATCCCCGTGCAAAGCCGGGGAGGGCTGCTAGTTACTTATATACTTATAGAGATAACCAAGCAACTGTCGCACCATAAGCTACAAAACTTACAGCAACTCCTCACTTGGTTTAAAAAAACAATTACAGACGAATTTCACGTTTAAATGTTAAATTGTAAATCTTTATGATCTTTCTTGGAACTTGTGACCAATAAACTTATTTTTAATATCAGGAAGGCTTTTCACTAACAACTAAGTTAAACAAATTTAGAAAAGGATTGAACAACAAAACCAGTTTATTTGTTGGTTGTGATATTGAGCAAGGCTTTAATAATAAACTGTGGAACCAATAATTGCTAAAAGATTTCGTAAATAAAGTGACTGGAAAAATATTAAAAAATATATGATATTACTGCTTCTAAAAGCCGGTTATGTTTGAAACAATTAATGAAATATAAATTGATATGAACTTTAACAAAAACAAATCATTACAAACACATATTGGAAATTCCATATCCAAATGGAGAGCTTAAAGAAACCATTAATTTAATGATTTCTTACGATTTACATATTCACAGTTTTTTTTAATATAATACAAACAAATTAAACTTATTGTTAACAATTACATTCTGTCTTCACAAACATCTTAATAGTGATTTGTTTGAATAGACAATTCAATTGACTATTAGGTATTCCTTAAACACCCCGTAGGTGTTATAATAGCAGGGTGTTCCTTGTGTGGACTTTATTTTCTAGCAAAAACATTACCGTTCTAAAAGTCGTTAAAGTTTATTACCTTAGATTCATCGTTCAACCGCTAAATTTTACGATATGTCATTATTCAAAGTGTGTGGCATGGTAAATGTAACTTGCAGGAATGCAACTCTATTGTCTAACTTCAACGTATGTTAAAGTCAGTTTGTTAGTTTTAACAAAAGTATAGCAATAGCAATGTCACGTCTCTTATTTATTTACTACACCACAAACTTGTCTATTCATTTTTCGCATGCATGGCTTTTGAACACCATGCAGATTATGAATTTACTTTATTTGGATAAATTTTCGTACTAAATTATTAAAAGCTATGACAATTACAGCTGCTAACTCTTCTCGACCAGCAAAAGTTTACGCATGATAATTAAAAGTTGTTTTTAGCGGATAAAAGTTTATTAGCTACAAATGAAGTCGATAGAATTATGTATTGTATCATTGTTACCATGACAGCCACTTTAAATGGGAGTCCTCTGATTTACAGTCACGGGTCGTACTGCAACCTACGTTGGCTTATAATAATTCTTCCACTGCTTTATGTTACCCATTTCAGGATCTTTGTCCGCTCAACTAGTTTTTACAGGTCCAAAGTATGGGTGCTCTTAAGTCTTTAAAAATTGATTGTCTCCTGTGATCCAATGCCTCGCACTGGTACAGTATGTGTTAAATTGTTTCAGGTTTCCTGCTGGTTAATCTGCAGTTAGTCTGAGTCTCGATTAAACAGTTCCATGGTTTTGCAGGTATCTCTTGACAGGTGAATGGCCCGTAAGTAATCCTGTAATGACTCGTAGCTGATTCCTGCTGGTTCTGCGCAATGTTTCAGCTCTATTGGCATACTTCTGTTTAATACTCTAAAATCCCAAAAATTATTTAACATGTTCTAGGTTCCCTGCTGAATAATATACAGGTTGGGTCTAAATTAAACACTCCCATGGTTTGCTGGTGTCCTTGACAGGTGCATGGATCGTAAGTAATCTTGTTTTAAATTGTAGCTGATTTCTGCTAATTTTGCTCAATGTTTCAGATCCTATGGGACAATCTTTTTTCTGTAAGCTTATCAGTTTTTGCGTTGTCTTATATCCCTCTGTAGCCCTGAAACTCAAACTAGTTTGAAACTTTTATGTTTCGCCAGAATATCGAGTTCCACTTCGCATTCCTGTACTAGTCTGAAGACCACTTTAGAAGACTTTAAAGCCCCAAGACTATCTGTGCATTTATAGATTCGCTTAGATTTGTAAACTCTCAAATTATTAATTCTTGCTCATTGCAAGATTGCATATACATCTGTTTGAAAAACGGGTGTATATGTTTCCGGAGGAACAGAAATTACATTTTCGTCACTTACTGTTAATTCCTGCTTCTAAACTCTCTTCACTCTTAATACTAGGAATATTCCTGAAGCTTGGGTTAAGTGCTTGCATTTGATCATTCTTTGCTTGTATTACTACTTGGAATGTTTTCTTAGGTAGGTATTTAAGAATTATGCGGTCTGATTTCATCCCCCATATGTCTTCTCCAATTTCCTGCTTTATTTTGTTGTGTACTGATCTAAGAAAAGTGTTCCTAAGATATTCTTGCAGTCTATAGAAGCCTGTTGAGCCCCCTCTTCAAGAATATGTGAATAGTAGGAAGGTCTAACAGGATTTTCATTGCTATTGTCGGAGTGCGTCTAAGAGCTTCAGTTATGCGAAGACAAGCAGTCTTTAGACCTTTCCTAGCTTGATGATGGCTTTTTCCGTTTGAACTACCAAAAGAAGCTTTTGTAGTCCAATAAGACAATTAATAACTGGATTTTGTTAATTAACATACTTAATAGAAAAAATGCTAAGAAAATTGCAAGTATTTGAAGACACAAACTAAAAGATGCACAAGGATCTAAAAATTTCACATACATTATAATATAAAATATAAAAATATGTACTTTTTAACCAAACCAAATGTTTTAATAAATATATAAAAATTCCCAGCAACGCATTCTTGAAGTAACTTTATTACATATCACAGACTTCAAAAGGGAAATAAAGGCGTTTCGATCCACGTATCCGTATTTCTCTTTTTCAAATAAAACCACCAACATTTTGATTCATTTCTCAATTTCTCTAGAATTGGTTCATTTCAGGTCGACAGCAGAAAACGTACAAATAAATAAAAACTCTTTAACAAGAATGATTCAACCAATTAAGGAACCTTTCTGGGAAGAGTAATTAACTGTGTATTGTGTAATTTAATTTGCCTCCTACCATGGCGGGCAAAATAGCGAAAAATTTAAATTTAAATGAAAAATTAGCGAGAAGCCATACTACGATTTTAATTTTTAATGAAAATATTGCAGTCATTTTTTGTGCCTCCTTTGGAGGTTTTAATTGTTTAATGCCTGTGGTTAGTTTCAATTAAATTTTATATTAACAAGGGAGAATTTGTTATAACGGAAAATGATAATAAAATATGGATCAAATAGTTAAAAAATCATTACCTATGGAAGTAATTATTATATCATAGTTGGTTTTTTATGCAAAATAACCATTTAATAAATAGAAAATAATTCTCCGACGGATTTTTTAAGTTTTCCTCTAGAAATGTTAAAACCAAACAGGGATAACGCTAGCGAACAACATTCTTTCCGATTGTCTGAGGTCGGGTTAAATCCAAGCCAGTCTAGCTATCTAGATACGAAATCTGGTCGTAGAGATTTTCCACATTGTCCAGGAGTTTTCCCTTGGGGCTATAGGCTGTGAGACCGTTTTCACCGGGATTTAAGAGACGGTCGAATTTCATTTATTTTAGGGTGCAATTGTCTCCATCTCTGTCGTTGTCGTTTAATTAGGTAGGGATTATTTAAGGGTAAACATGCAACCGTTTTATGATAATATGGAATTAGGATAATGCGTTAGAGCATGGTTGAAATGAATAGATTAAGCTAGGGTTTAATACATTGTTTTTAATGGATATGGTGATTTATTTAAAATACAATTATATTTTTTGAAGTGATTACTTGTTATGGGAGGGTAACTGATTTTTAGCGTAACGCGTTGAAAAAGACATTTATCATAACGCGTTGTTTATCGTTTTTACACGCAGGCGCAGTGAAACATAATAATAATAGAAATAGGTAAATATTAATATTAATACAAATATCTTGATTTATTTATTTATTGAAGTGATAACTTCTTATGGGAGGGTAAACTGATTTTAGCGTAACGCGTTGAAAAAAGTTTATCGTTGTTACACGCAGGCGCATTGAAAATTTCTCTCTCTCTATGCTTTTCCTAATGTAAGTTTTAAGTATATTTGAATTTACCGTGTTATACGGTATTAATCTGTCACTAAATACAATTCATCACTTTTTATTAATTATTAAATATTTATATCCGTTTAATATCATAAAAATTAGGTTATTTTCTTTATCTTCGTATATAAAACTAATTTAATCCCTTTTAATTATAATTTAAATTCATAATTTAAACGGTTCAGTCATCCTCATCATCTATCGTTGCAGTTGTAGGAGAAGAAATGGACATTAAATCAAATAGAAATAGGTAAATATTAATATTAATACAAATATCTTTATTTATTTATTTACTCATTTATTCAAATAATTCGTTCATCTATGATTTAATGTCTTTTAATTATAATTTAAATTCATTCTTAAAATGCTCGGTCATCCTAGGGAATTCTCGTACAGGTTGTCTAAGAAGAAATGACCTCGGAAATGACAGTCTGATTAGCCTAATTTTAGCATAAAAAAAGACGTGTTTTGGTGGTTTCATTTGTGATAAATCTTATAAAAATTGATTATAAAGTGTGTTATTAATGTTATTATTAATAATAAAGATAAGAATTTAAGTTTTAAGTGTGTATTAAATAACAATCAGGCCATTCCACGTAAAGGATGGTTGTGTTGCGAATTACTACGCGACTGATTAGAAATTTCGGAACTGTCATAGTAAAAAATTTTTTTATCGTAATTAGTGAAAGTTATAGTGATAAAAAAACCGGTTAAAAGAGTTTATTTGTGGTAAACATTAAATAAAGTTGTGTTGTAGGTCTAATTAACGGAAATTACGGTAAGAATTATTGTGTTATTCAGTAAAAAGTTGATCAAAAACTTAGATTACAAAATGATAATTGTGATAAGCCCGCCAGTGCTTAATATCAACGTCAATATATGTTGAACAAAAAAATGGAAGAATAGGTGAAATCCGATTCTGCTGAAATAATCAGGCCGTTCCACGTAAAGGGTGGCTGTATTGCGAATTACTACGCGACTGATTAGAAATTTCGAACTGTCATAGCAAAAAATTTTTGTATCGTAATTAGTGAAAGTTATAGTGATAAAAAAAATTTCAGAATTTTCAAAATATTTAAATTTTTAAATTTATACACATTATCATATTAATGTACATACATAAAATTTAAGTAATAGGCAAAGTTTTGCTCAAGTTAAAAAATTTCAACATTAAATAGTTCAACTTGGATTAGTTGAAGTTATCACTTCTGTCGCGCATCCTGAGACGCAGACATTTTTTTTTTTTTTTAGAATAAATATCTCATTACGTATAATTTTTATTGATTATGCGATATATCTCATAGAGGTGCTTAGTTTCTGTTCTTACTTTCACCACTGTTTTCCGCATTTTGCTTTTTTTCTTTTATTCTATATTCCTATATATTCTAAATCTCTTTTTTTCTGCTTTGAGCTTTTTGTTCTTGCATATGTAAAAAGTAAACACATCGACTTTTGTCGACTTTTTACTACCATGGTAAGAAGAACAGACATTTTTTACACAACGCTTCTTTGGCATTTAGATCATACGTTCTGGTTTCTGGTTCCTTGTGCTTAGACTTTCTGTGAGTTTATTGGTTTTCTATAGATCTCGATCATTGGTTCTTTATGGCAATTTTTCTTCATAGTTGGTACCTATATTTTGCAACGCTTCTCTTTTTCAGATTTTCTTATTGATTGTCCAAATCTCAGAAGCATATGGTTTGAATAAATGGTGCTTTTAAAACTGTACTTAATGATCAATCCTTTGTTATTCTTCTTCCACCATATTTGTAATGGTTACTTTTAAATACTCGAACTGGTCTGCATTATATATTTTGTAATCCTTCTACCTTATTTTTACTGTGAGGAATTTTTGGTATTCATTTACAAACAACCAAGATCTCTTTTGGTATCTTTTTAAGCAGAACTTGTTGTCTAAATTTTACTTTCTTTTATTATTGCTTCTAAGACAAAATTAGGACTATCTGTAGAGAACTCAGTTCTTGGTATCATATGATTTCCTTTCCATCTCCCTTTTACGTTTGTGTTTTCTTTAGGAATAGTATTAATTTAAAATACGATCTCCGCATTGCTTTAACTTGCTTTTATTTAAAGCAGCTCCCATATGTCGGGGTATGCGGTTGGATAAGAAAGCTATACTTTCTCTTCCCATCTCATTTTTTTAGTATATTTCTTTGTGTAGTCCTGTTCTCCCATTTTCCACACGAAAACATATAGTTCAAATTTTTCCAGATTAAAATTTTTGTATCGACTCCTACAGTTTTTTCTCATCATTTACTCCTTTATTTAGATGTTTCTTTTCATTTTTTTCTTGCAATCTATTCTCTGGTGTAAGTATTTTATATATTTTTTTATTCGCATTTTCTCCCTTTATTTCTATAAAATAATCACGACTTTCTCTTGTTTATGTTACCATTTATTCTTTTTTAAGAAAGTGGAAAAAAATGTGTTAGACAATCACCAGAAGATGTAGAATATTAATAAAACTGGATGGAAAAAGTAATAATTATACAGAAAGTCCTTGGGGAAGTGGAAGAACTGATAGACAATGACCAAAAGGAGTTGTTAACGTGTATGGATCTAATTTAACAGATAATTTTAAAACTATGTTGGAGAAACCTCAAGAAGAAGAAAGATTGTAGGAAAATTATATATTTCTGCATCTAATAGAAATTATTGAGTTTTATGAATAGAACAACTTTTCTCAACTGTTAGGGACAATCAGGAAACTTTGGACAATACCAATTGGGATGCTGAAAAGGACAACAGAAACATACCAACAGAATAACGAAAAGTGTTCGAAGGTTTTAAGTGTCTCATATAAAAAAACAACCAGTTCTAAACGAGAAAATAAACTAAAATAGAAAATTAATCTGGGTATTAAATAGAGGGTGCATTCGTCTTGGACGCTCACACGCTTTCAGCGCACTCAATCGTCTTTTTCAGCGTTCGACTTGGCGCTGTGAGTAACAAAAAGTCACGCTCGCGGCTAACTTCGTGAGATTAATCTCGTGCTCACAGACGCTAAATCCACAGAGGTAGGGCAGCAAAAGCGTGAGCGCTTAATGGTACTGTTTTTCTAAACGAATGATGCATGAGCATAAGCTAACCAAACTTTTTAATCAAAAAACAAATTGTTAATATTAAAAATGACGAGATTTAAATTCTTTGTTCGTAAAAGCTGGTATAACCTGTTCAACGAAATGTTTAAGCCTTTATAAGCATTCTTTTTATTAAATAAATTTAAATATATACAACAATATTCCCATTCCATTTCATTATCACTATCTTCTATCATATTGTATTCATCATCACTATCGTCAGAATCATTTATAATTTCTAATAAATTATGTATTATCTAAAAAACATTTCCTTTATTTACCATGCTGATACAAACTAACGCAACGCTCACAACGTCCAAAACGAACGATATTTTCTAAACGATTCTAAGCGTTTTTAGGCCAACACGAACAACAATAATTTGTGGTTATAAGCGTGAGTGCTCAAAGCGTGTGAGCGTCCAAGACGAATGCACCCAGAGAATCTGAGATTAATATATGCAGATAGAGCAACGAAATGCTTTTCTCGATTTTGTTCTGGAGTCTCTGACGACAGGAAATTTTAAGTGGAAAATAAGAGAAAAGCGATAAACTGATAAGCGAAATTTATAGTTTATGAACTAATGAAATGCGATTTATTAGTTCTGGGAACTAAATCTACTGATTCTGCAAACTATAAATAAACAGTACAATTTTTTGTTAGCTATATTTTACGAGGGTTGTCTTTTTAGTTTTGCATATAGCAGCTTAGAAGGCGCTACGACTGCTACGAGCCAAACACAAATATAACCTTAATCTTTTGTAGACATAAATCCAAAGTTGTTTTGCGATACAACAAGTCATGTAAATACAATGAATTTTTAAAAGTAGCAAGTCGGTCAAAAAAAGGATCTTAGCCGAGAACATTTTCGAACAATAATTTATTACAATTTTTTGAGAGGATTATCCCAACAGCAATGTCCCGCTAAAATACTTTCTGTGTTTGGGAATGAAACACCACACCAGTCAAATATTTTTGGATGGTATTACGAATTTCAACGTGGTCCTTTCAGTCTCATCGACGAATCCAGACTAGGTCAACCCAAAACAGCCGTCCCGTCGCAAAACATTAATGCGGTGCGTCAGCTAATTAATGATGAGCACTGTATAACATACTGGGAGATAGAGGCAACTTTGTGTATTTTAAAGACCTTGATCCAAAAGAACTGAGTGTTACGGAGTTGGTTTCCCGTTGGATCCCTCATTTGCTCACAAAAGAGCAAAAAGCAGTTCGCGTCAATTGGTGTCGAAAATCGGAATGGAACAAAGGACGTTCAAAAAACGTTTATAGGATTGTTAGTGGCGATAATTTACTCAAACGAACCAGAAAATAAACGCCAATTCGCTGTGTGGGTGTTTCACAATGGGGAAAAACCAACAAAAGTGATCCGTTCTCGAAGTGTCTCAAAGAAAATGGTTGCAACTTTTATGTCATAATCTGGTCATGTGGCAACAATTGCTTTAGAAAGATCCGATTACGTTTGTTTACCAGAAGTTATCGCGAAACTTCGACAAAGCAACACACACCGGACAATCATTCTACATCAGCACAATGTAAGTGCTCACACTGCCCAAAAGACAATCGAGATTTGGAAGCGACAAAACAAGCGTTAGAACATCAACCGTATAGTCCCAAGAATTTTTTTACGTTCCCAAAGATCAAGAATTCCAATCGCCAGAAGAAGCCATCGATGCATTTAAAACAGCGATTTTGCAGGTGTCAACTGAAGAGTGGAATAACTGTTTTATCAATTTATTTGAACGTATGCAAAAGTGTATCGATCTTGATAGGATATATTTTGAATAGCAATAAAGTGCTTTAAGTCTATGTATTTTTTGTCTTTATGTTTAAATGCAAATCTAAAAAGACAAACGTCGTATTAATCTTGCTAAATTGCAATTTACCTAGTAATTGCGCAATTTTAAAAATCTTTCTTGGAACAATCAAAATGTAATTTGTTGAAACGGTGAGACAGATATATTAAAAATCAATTTTTATGTGTATATAAATATTCCAATAAATTTGTATCGAATCCGTTTCTGTGTTGCTGGATTGGTGGGAAATAAAACCACTTTATCCTGCCGTATTTCCTCGACTTTTCATATTTTATTTATCTGTGAATCGGGGTATTCAACTACAGTTCGATTTTCATGAAAATTTACCAATTTCTCACCGATTTGGTCGGTTTCGCCTAATGTTACCGTGATTTGATAAAGATGGTTTTCCTGTATCTGTGGCGAAACTGTCTTTCTATACCCTAATAGAATAAAAATAAGGCAATGAATAAATATTTTTTTCTATACATATATACAGACTCTTTTGAATGCATTTCCATCAATTTACTGACTGATAGATGTGTGTCTTGGTTTGAATGAATTTTGTAAAAATGAATAAAAATACATACTCATTAAAATCTTAAGATTAAAGAGAGTAGAAGAGATTGCAAGAAAAATAATAATAATAGATTTCAGGATCTTAAATTTGTAGTTTTCTGGTGTTAAGTTTGTAAATTTCAGTCTCGTCCAAAGTTTTGCGGTTCTTAGTTTCCAAATTTTTATACAGTTTGATTTGTATTTGGTAGTTTTCCGAATAAAAGTACACTGACTTGGAAAACTCTCGCTTCGCTACTGCATTTTACGTCATTATTTATTAAAAAAAGAATCCCATTAGTTCTCCGCTCATTATACACAAGTGATACCGACGCAAAAAGTATGTGAAAAAAGAGTTATAATTACAACTAAAGTAATGTCTTATCTGTGTTTGTTTTTTAGCATTAAAGAGTGAAGTGCGCCATTTCAAGATTTACCAGATGTGTGCCTAATAAAGACATCTGTTTGAAATTTAATTAAATCAATTAAAACCGTTTGAGTCTGATATAAATTGCAACGACAATCTTTAAAGCTTGCAAGAAACTGTACTGGGTTTTGTTGTTGCGATTTCATTCGTAGATGAATAATTTATGAACGATTAAACAGTACGGAAACTTAGAAAATCAATAAAGGAAATTGCTTAATATTTGGTTTAATATCAAAAGAATACATGAAGTATTTGGTTATGAAAGTGTGTTGTTTTAAGTAGATTGGAAAATATAAAGCAATCAATTTTGAACTTTTTCTTATTAGTTTATTAACATCATCGATAAAATTGTCCTCTTTTAATACCCATTCTTTTCTTGTCTTTTGTTTTTCACCTACAATCTACTTAATTATTTTTTAAAAACGAAGTTTTTTATCTGGCTTCAGCGACTGGGCGAGAGAAGTGAGTTAGGCTACGGTTACTATAGAATTCTGACTAAATTTTTTTCTGACGAGTACGTCCGAGATGCTCGTCAGAACAAGTCGGTTACACTATCCGCATTTTCTGACATTTTGATAGTCAGTACGTTTCTACCGCCCAGTAAATATGGACGAGGTTGACGAATTTTTTTTTCTTGAAAGTCCGTAAATGAAGTTACTGTGGAGGAAAACAGAGCATGTCAATCGTTTATTTTCTAGTAGAGACGACAAAGAAGAGTTTAAAATGTTATTCGAAGAATTTCCTCCCACTATTGCCGACAAATATCTCTGTTATAATTTTTTTCTCTCATGTCCCACAATAATCTGTTCTCGTACACAAGAGTAATTAATTTATCGTTATCCATGATGAAATAACTAAGTAACTACGCAAAAACAGACGCAGTTCGTACGAAAAAATCAAATCTGTTTGAACGGTCAAATGGTTCTGACGACATCGTGCATGTTCTGACGTGCTGGTCGCTGGTAGTGTAAACACGCTTATTGGGAAACAAGCGTTTGTTTATTCGGACGAATTCGTCAGAACTTGTCAGAACAAAATTTCGTCAGAATTCGTATCCATAGTAACCGTAGCCTAAGGCTACGGTTACTATGGATACGAATTCTGACAAAATTTTGTTCTGACGAGTTCATCCGAGATGCTCGTCAGAACAAGGCGGTTACACCATCCGCGTTTTCTGACATTTTGATAGTCAGTACCTACGCTTCTAACGCCCAGTAAATGTGGACGAAGTTGACAAATTTTATTTTCTTGAAAGTCCGGTAATGACTTACTGCTGTTAAATGGAGGAAAACAGAGCATGTCAATTCTTTATTTTTTAGTAGAGACGACAAAGGAGAGTTTAAAATGTTATTAAAAGAATTTCCTCTCACTTTTGCCGACAAATATATCTGTTATGATAATTTTTTCTCTCATATCCCACAATAATCTGTTCTCGTACACAAGAGTAATTAATTTATCGTTTTCCATGATGGAATAACTAAGTAACTTCGCAAAAACAGACGCAGGTCGTACGAAAAAATCAAATCTGTTTGAACGCTCAAATGGTTCTGACGAGGTCGTGCATGTTCTGACGTGCTGGTCGCTGGCAGTGTAAACACGCTCATTGGGAAACAGGCATTTGTTTATTCGGACGAATTCGTCAGAACTTGCCAGAACAAAATTTCGTAAGAATTCGCATCCATAGTAACCGTAGCCTTAGCGAGACAGTAAATCGTACGTACGGAAGATCTTCTTGTTATCCATTCCTTGTCTCGCTCTCTCTTTTATTAATGGATAAGGATTGTTCAGAAAGAAACGAGAATTTTGAATTTCACGGGCTGCGTAGGTACATTCGATTCTCGAAAAAATGTAGGTACACATGTCCCTAATATATATTGAAAATATTAGCCATTTTGCATTGTTAGTTTGTGTTTGCCAAAAAGAAAGGTAAGACGTGTTTTGGTATACTCTTTGATTTTCTACTATTGAACAAAATGGATCAAAGAATCTGCATTAAAAATGAAATAAAGTGTGCCAATGCATTGTAACGTTCGTTTTTGGGCCGATAACCACCTGACTATATTTTTATTAATTTCAATTTTATCGCGTCGGTGCGGAAGGTTTGATCGCGTCGATGTGGTAGGAGAACGGACAAAATTATTTTACTTCGTTAAAAAATTAGTTCTATTCTTTCATTTTTAACTTCGATTCTTGAAATAATCAAAATCATTTCCTGATTACCTTCATAGTAGGTTATTGCCAAATTAAGGATTATCTTATAATCTGAAGAGAATCGCTGACTGCCGACAGCAATTTTGTTCCTTAGAAGTCGACACATGGTGAAGCCATCCCGGGATTGGGCACAAAAGAAGTTTCTTTTAAGAAAAATCCGTCTATCCATGTTTGGATTTATAGCGGTTCCTATCCACAATAATCAATCTCCAACAGAAAGAAGCCAACTGAATTAAAAGATAAAAGATTAAATTAATTAATTATTTTTACAAAATTTTCACTAACTTTGAAAGATTTAATAAATCAACTCAAAACTGATTTTATCGTTTTTTATTTGTTTGTCTGCACTTTGGCGCCCTAAAATTAATGTTTGGAGGGGATTGAATAAAACTCGGAAGGAAGCCACGAACCCAGGAGCTAGCCTAGGGTAATTTAAGGGTTACAGCATTCAAAATGTTGCCAGTGGCATTTGGTGAATCTACTATGTATGGTTTAACTGCTTCAAGGAGGCCGTGAAGATAACCACTCTAGACCCACGAGCACGTCAACAACTAATGAAAACGTCGGATCAGTGAAGGAAATGGTTTTGAAAAATCGTTGTATTACTATAAGGGAAATTGCTGAGGATGTTGGCATATCAATTGGAACCTGTTCATAGTGTTCATGCTATTATATCGGATGTTTTGGGCATGAAATGTGCGGCAGCGAAGATTGTTCTAAAATTGCTCATTTTTGACCAAAAACAACGTTGCATAAATATCGTTCAGGAGCTGTTAAATACCGCCAACGACGATCCAGATTTGCTCAAAAGAAACATAACTGGTGACCAAAAATGGGTATAAGGCTATGACGTTAACAGAATTGTCATCTTCTACTATTCCTTCTTTTTGTGGGGAGTTCTTCTATCTCTTTGTTTTCTTTTTTTGTACTCGTATTTGCTCTTTTTAAAGTTTAGTGAAGGAAAAGTTTGTAACTCTTGCTAATTCTTTATCAATCTTCTTAATCAGTAAACGAGTACAACAAAAAAAGTAATTAATGTTATTGACGATTATATCATCATCTTCAATAGAATTTTTTAATTCTGCTTATTTGCACTTCATCTTCCTCTTCTTTAGTTTAAACACCTTTATTTTATATTTCCAATTCTGTTTAAACTTTATATGTTGCTAAAGTAAAAGCTGTGGTTTCTGAGCCTCCCCAATCTGACCTTCTATTTCCATTTCTTATTTGAGGTCATTTACATTTTATTATTATATTCAAAAATATTTGTTTACATTTTCAATGCAAAATCAGCTTATTCTCAGGTAATTTTTTAAAAAAATCCTAAGAATTATTTACCAATGAATTTTCTTAGTATCGTAAACATCAACACAGCATCATGCTTTTTTTTCTGTTCCAAGTATTCATAAATCTTTAGATATGTTTGCAAACTCAATGTTTTACAATACAATATCTTTCTTTATTTAAATACCATTATTTTTAAATATTACTTAACTAAATTTGCTGAATAACAGCTATTTATAGAAGAAAATCTGGAGAGCTTGGCAAACATTCAACTTTGCAAATTGTTAAAGGAAGTGGATGTATGTTTTAAAAAATTGTGTACTTATTTATCCGTTCTTGGATTTCTGTGCCAAGAAGAACGGAAAGGATTAATAAACAAAATATATCAGATTGTTTATATATAAAATCAGATCGACAAGATGATTTGTTGATATTTGTTTTATGATACCTACATTTCTTTTTCTTATCTTATTTACGAGTCCAATTGCCTCTAGATTTTTTTGGAGATATGTTTGAAAACAAAATTTTATTAGATGTGGTTTCAAGAAAATCTACCAGAGTACAAAAAAGATGAAAAAACTTTTTAAGGCAAGTTAAAATGGTGTCGTGGGACACCAGGTAGGAACTAAGTTCCTTCGGCTAATGTAGAATCGACATATAACACTACTCGCTTGTGTATCCGACTGTAACGCCTGCGCACGTCTCATTTAACGGTCAATATATCAAAATCAGTGAAATCCTGGCGTTAAGAAAGAAGCTTCTTTGAAATTCAAGGTGAGCTTTAAAGAGAAATGTATACATTTATTTTTTCTCACCTTTCCTAACTACTTTCAACTATCAAGATTTTTAAAAATTATATCTCATATTACTTTAACAAAAAAAGGTAAAAGTTAAGAGATATATACAAAAAAAAATTGCATCGGCCGGGAATCGATCTGGGCCGCCCGCGTGGAAGGAGAGCATTCTACCAATAAACCACCGATGCTACGTATAATAACTTCCACAATGCGTTTGATGCACGTCTCATTTAACGGTTTTTCGTTACGGTTTTACTATTACATTTTTTTCAGTTCAGTCACGCAGCAAAATCCCTATTTCCTCCAAGCCTGCCGTAAGGAACTTAGTTCCAATTATATCTCATATTACTTTAACAAAAAATGGTAAATGTTTAGAGATATATACAAAAAAAAATTGCATCGGCCGGGAATCGAATCCAGCTCATTTAACGGTTTTTCGTTACGGTTTTTTACTATTACATTTGTCTATGGCAAAATCCCTATCTCATCCAAGCCTGCCATAAGGAAATTAGTTCCAAATAGACGTTTCGTTTGTCTTTTGAGGCTAATAGAATTTTTCAAGACTAAGATCGTTTTTCATGTCGAAAATAATAATTTGATGCCAAGAATGAGCGTTTCACGTCCATAATCAACAGTTTTGATCTTTTAAGTATAATTTCATGTCAATTTTGATTTTCCTAAATTGAATGACCCAATATAATTTTAATCCGTTTTTAGTTATGTTGGCATTATAATATATGACAGTGTAACGATATGACATATGACACCGTAATGATATGACATATGACATCGTAATAATACGATATATTACAGAGTACCAATCTGACATATGACAGCTTTACGATGCGACAATATGACATATCAAGTTGTGTCATTTTGTTAATTACAGGATTTAATACATTATGTTTTATATGCTAAATAGTAATGTATGCTATCATGCTGTTAAGAAAATTATGTACATTTAAATGAGTAGTTTTATATTTCTATCAAAATGTTCAAATAGCAAATTCAATTTTATTTTTAACATAAGTAGTGCCTGTTAAATGCAAAGTCTGATATATGACAGCGTGACATTACAAGGTATGACAGATTAACAGTATCACATATTGACAACTTGACATTGTGACATATATAAAACATGACATTATTTCATATAAAAACGTGATATTAGACATATGAAAAAGTAATCATACTACATATGAGTGTAACTGTAAGAAAATTTTTATAGAGATAATGTGTGCGTGTAATAAACGTATGCCAGTCTGAATTATGACAGCGTGACATTATGAAGTATGACAGCGACACATTATGACATCTGACAGTAAGACACTATGACATCTGACAGTGAGGCAGTCTGTCATCTTACAGCAAAAATCATGATATATGAACGTGGAATTATGACATATGACACTATACCGATATGCTGTTAAGAGAATTATCTGTATCTAGATAAATGTTTTTATATTTCTAATAAAGTTTTCGAACAGCAAACTTAATTTCTTATTGAAAAAATATATATCATTATACAGCTATAGGTTGGAAAACACAAAAGAAAAACAATTTAACTTTTTCAATGATTGCTGGAGTCGACAATACGTATATTTGATTTTGATGAGTCTCCGAACTGTTCACTTTCAGTTTTCAATTTCCCCGTGTACAAAAGGAAAAGTTTCGGCTACCGATCCGATATACCGATTTGTGACAGGTGAATTGCTGGTAGCGACTTTTGTTAGCGTTTTAACGGGAAGTACAGATATTCGTTAAGCCTGCGTTTCGATGTTGCCTCGCGGCTATTGTGTAAAACTAGGAATTTCATCTTATCTAACAATATATTTTAGAACAAAAGGTGGAAATACCATAAAGTAGATGAAATTTTATTGATATTCAGCTGCGAAACTAGTGGGAACAAAGGAAAATTTATCTTTCTGATTACATTGGAAATTATTTGGAGTCATCGTTTTGATTGTTATCTAAATCAGTATTTAAAGTGGTTTTCTCATTGATTTTTATCATATTTCTCACGAATTGACTCATAATAGAACCACCGCACCCTCCTCTTCCCTATGCACGTACCCTACTACGTTTTCGTCACTAGTATATTATTTGTGCAGTAGCGGTTTGAACCGAAAGTGTTTTTTCCATGTGTCACGAAAAACAGGAGCAACGTATCAATCTCAAATTTCTCGTTAATTTGAAAAAACTCCAACTGCTTGCTATTATTTATTGCAACAGGCCTATGGGAATAATTCTCTATCTCGTGTGCGTGTTTTTGAGTGGTACAAGCGCTTTAGTGGGAGGCAACCTGACCAGCTCCCAGGTTGCCCTGTCACTGTTTTAACCAAAATCAACCACTTGTGTGTGCAGATCGTCGAATGAACATCCAGATGATTGCCGACGCTGTAAACGCCGATAAGGGAAAGGTTAGGAATTAAAAAAGGCCAAAAGGCTGTGCAAAGTTGGTGCCAAAAAACCTGACTCCTGACCAAAAACTCGTGCGTTTACAGGTCTGCTCGGATTTCCTTGAAAGGTTAAAAGAAGATCTCGGACTAATGACGAAACGTGAATTTTTTAATACGATGTTAAAATAAAGTGTCTATCGATGCATTGGAAGACGCCTGAATCAGAATTCAAAAATCAAGGATGTCCAAATGAAACTTCAAGGCAATTTTGATCGTTTTTTTTTTTCGACATCACGGTATCGTGATAACTGAATAGGTTCCAGAGGGTCACACTGTCAACCAGACTTACTATTTATCAGTTTTGGCAACACTACGAGAACGAGTTCGTAAGAAACAGCCCGAGTTGTGAAAGAATAACGCATTGATTTTGCACCAGTAGAACGTACCTGCCCATAACGCTCTATCTGTGAAGCAGTATTTGGCCAATAAACGCACTCCTGTGCTCGTACACGCGCCGTACTCGCCAGAATTGACACCGTGCGACTTTTTTGTTTCCGAAGATAAAATCTGCTTTAAAGGGACCCGATTTGAGTCGATGGAAGCTGTAAAACAAAAAACGACAAAGCTCCTAAAGGACCTCACCAAAAAGACTTCCAGCACAGCTTTGAACAATGGAAAAAACGTATGGAAAGGTGTGTGACAGGGGAAGAGGATTTTTATAATAAAACCCTTTTTCATAACTAGTCTTATTTATTACAGCCATACCTTGTACACTTTAATGAAGTTGACAGCTTCAAAAAGTTAACAAAAGTTGACAGCTTTAAAAAAGTTAACAAAAGTTGACAGCTTTAAAAAAAGTTAACAAAAGTTGACAGCTTTAGAAAAGGTAACAAAAGTTGAAAGCTTCAAAAAAAGTTACAAAACTTCAAAAAAATGTTAACAAAAGTTGACAGCTTCAAAAAAGTTAACAAAAGTTGACAGCTTTAAAAAAAGTTAACAAATGTTGACAGCTTCAAACAAAGTTAACAAAAGTTTACAGCTTCAAAAAAGTTAACAAATGTTGACAGCTTCAAAAAACGTTAACAAAAGTTGACAGCTTCAATAAAAGTTAACAAAAGTTAACAGCTTCAAAAAAAGTTAACAAAAGTTGACAGCTTCAAAAAGTTAACAAAAGTTGACAGCTTCAAAAAAAGTTTACAAAAGTTGACAGCTTCAAAAAAGTTAACAAAAGTTGACAGCTTCAAAAAAGTTGACAAAAGTTGACAGCTTCAAAAAAGTTAACAAAAGTTGACAGCTTTAAAAAAGTTAACAAAAGTTGACAGCTTAAAAAAAGTTAACAAAAGTTGACAGCTTCAATAAAAGTTAACAAAAGTTGACAGTTTCAAAAAAGTAGACAAAACTTCAAAAGAAGTTAACAAAAGTTGACAGATTCAAAAAAGTTAACAAAAGTTAACAGCTTCAAAACCAGTTAACAAAAGTTGACAGCTTTAAAAAAAGTTAACAAAAGTTGACAGCTTGAATAAAAGTTTACAAAAGTTGACAGTTTTAAAACAGTAGACAAAACTTCAAAAGAAGTTAACAAAACTTGACAGCTTCAAAAAAGTTAACAAAACTTCAAAAGAAGTCAAAAAAGTTGACAGCTTAAAAAAAGTTAACAAAAGTTGACAGCTTTAAAAAAGTTAACAAAAGTTGACAGCTTTAAAAAAGTTAACAAAAGTTGACAGCTTCCACAAAAGTTACAAAACTTCAAAAAAAAGTTAACAAAAGTTGACAGCTTCAAAAAAAGTTTACAAAAGTTGACAGCTTCAAAAAAGTTAACAAAAGTTGACAGCTTCAAAAAAAGTTAACAAAAGTTGAAAGCTTCAAAAAAGTTACCAATAGTTGACAGCTTCAAAAAAATTTAACAAAAGTTAACAGCTTCAAAACCTTTTAACAAAAGTTGACAGCTTCAAAAAAAGTTAACAAAAGTTGACAGCTTCAATAAAAGTTAACAAAAGTTGACAGTTTCAAAAAAGTAGACAAAACTTCAAAAGAAGTTAACAAAAGTTGACAGCTTCAAAAAAGTTAACAAAACTTCAAAAGATGTTAACAAAAGTTAACAAAAGTTGACAGCTTTAAAAAAGTTAACAAAAGTTGACAGCTTTAAAAAAGTTAACAAAAGTTGACAGCTTTAAAAAAAGTTAACAAAAGTTGACAGCTTCCACAAAAGTTACAAAACTTCAAAAAAAAGTTAACAAAAGTTGACAGCTTTAGAAAAGTGAACAAAAGTTGACAGCTTCAAAAAAGTTAACAAATGTTGACAGCTTCAAAAAAAGTTAATAAAAGTTGACAGCTTCAATAAAAGTTAACAAAAGTTGACAGCTTCAAAAAGTTAACAAAAGTTGACAGCTTCAAAAAAAGTTAACAAATGTTGACAGCTTCAAAAAAAGTTAACAAAAGTTGACAGCTTCAAAAAAGTTAACAAATGTTGACAGCTTCAAAAAAAGTTAACAAAAGTTAACAGCATCAATAAAAGTTAACAAAAGTTGACAGCTTCAAAAAAAGTTAACAAAAGTTGACAGCTTCAAAAAAGTTAACAAATGTTGACCTTCAAAAAAGTTAACAAATTTGACAGATTCAAAAAAAGTTAACAAAAGTTAACAGCTTCAAAACCAGTTAACAAAAGTTGCCAGCTTCAAAGTAGTGTCAAAATTCCTCCTATTTCTACAAGGTCTATAAGGTTAAGTTCAATGTTACCAAAAATGCAGCACTTTATAAGACTCGTCTTTACTCGCCGACAATTTTTTTAATAGTTCCCCTTTACTTATTGTCTATACAATTTGGTAAAAATCGAGTTTTAACAATTTGCAGCTTCCATTTTTAATATTATTTCGAAAAATATTCTCAAAAATTATATACACTTAAGTCCAAAAGTGCCAAAAAGTTAGCAATATACAAATTATTATTAAATATGTATCTCAGA
This sequence comes from Altica lythri, assembly GCA_964028335.1. Classification (NCBI taxonomy): domain Eukaryota; kingdom Metazoa; phylum Arthropoda; class Insecta; order Coleoptera; family Chrysomelidae; genus Altica; species Altica lythri. The sequence goes on from OZ034802.1 coordinate 70,476,577, forward strand.
AAGCATATTGGTTTCACAATTAGAGACAGTTTGGATTATAAAATTGATTTTATTTACTTATCTCTCGTCATTTACTTAAATCTTATATCAATGCTTAGTACAAATGGCTATCATTTTATATGGCGCCTCGCAAGTTCATAGTTCAAGAAAAACCCCACCTAAGCACTAAACATGGTACCGTGAGAAAAAGTTTTATTAAAAGATACGCCGCGGTTCAATTATAACCAGTTCCTCTGCCCCCACACACGCGCGCCCAACCCGATACATCAGCATTTGCATAAAATTAAAATATACCCAAACTGATGTCTAACATCCAATTCAATCTATAGTTACAATGTTATAACAATTTTATGAATTTATATGTATTTTAGCGGTCCATATCTAATTAATTAACAACAAAACATAAAGTAAACAGAGGCGTAGTTAAATATAACTGTTGAGTTAAAAGACTTAAATATAATTAAATAAAAACGTGAAAGTAAACTATACTACTTTAAAGAATTATATTATCTTCAAACGACCTATCAGAAAGCCATTTTAACACAAAAACATATTAATGATTTTTCACTAAATTTATGCGCCACGCGTCACTGTTGGATTAACCTTGAAATACTTTTTGTAGATTGAAGATTTAGACATTTATTGTTTCCGAAAAATTATATTTTTAATAACAAGAAGTTTGGTATGATTTTTTATATTGTATGAAATATAATAACAAAGTTAACAAGGTTAATCATACACTATTTATAAATTAGAGTCAAAAAGCATTCGTTTCTTGTGAAAAATACTGTCGCGCGTCGGTTCAATAATGAGACCTCGGGGTCTACATAAAAATTATAAGACATTTGCTTATATACACTTCTATATTTGGTATCTAATAGTCCTCCAAGCAACAAGTATGCGAAATCTAAATATCATCATGTCTATCTAGAATAGGAGCAATGAGAATAACACCAAACAAAGTAATAATTAGTTCCATTTTTGTAGTCTTCGTGATGTTAAAAACGTAGCCCCGATGCCTTTGGTAAAAGTTTAGATTTATACACTAACAATTTATTTGAATCAAGATTTTTTTAAAGGGAAAGAAAAGCTACTTTCACAGATACAAGTAAAGACCGTTGAAAATCTTTACTTTCGACTGTAGTAGACTGATGCAAAATTGTTTATTATTGACGAATTAAAATTTCGGTAGGAACTGAAATAAAATAAATACTCAAAGCAGATTATCTAAAAAGAACTTCACCAGGTGAAAGCCATGATCTTTTTCGCTTCGGGTTCTCAAAAAGAATCTATTTCTCGATACCCTTGATAATCCGATGCAAAAAAAACTTTCTTGCGAACCGTTGAAGCAGCATATAACAAATGGTTTTTCGATGTTTCATTTGCCTGTCATTCAATGCGCGTGGCACCCATTTTTCATACTTCTGAATTTTTCCCAAGGCTTTTAAAGGTTGGAAAACTGCTACTCGGTGCACATTAAGTTTTTCTGCCAAAATTTGTTGTGATTGGGTTAAGTGTTCATCCAACAACATTTGCAAATCCACGTCTTCAAACCTTTTCGCTGCACCAGGATTTTCATTGTCTTTTAAATTGAAATCTCCACTTTTAAATTGAAAAAACCATGTCTCACTGGAGCATGTTCACCATAAGTTCCTACTAGCAAACGATGTGCTTCAGCTGCTTTTTTCTTTTGATGAAATAAGAAACACAACGAATGGCGCAAATGCTCTTTACTTGGAATGAAACTAATTGAAATAAACGACTATGACGCTATTATTTTGACAGAATGAGACTTGGGTGTTTTTGGAGGTTAATGTCAATAGAACACAATCGTGTATATAGCTAATGCCTACATCCTGCTAGCGACACCCACTGTACAAACCGGAAAACTTCAACTTACACTCCTGGTAAGTAGCTAAAAATGACCGAAAAAGTTGAGCAACGAATTTGCAGAAACTATTCAAATGTTGTAAAAGGCCTTTGGAGTCGATAGTATGAGTAAAACTCAAATAAAAGAGTAGTATAAACGGTTTAAAATTGGTCGACCATATGTTGATAGCGGTGCGAGCGGGAATTGAACAAGATCGTCGTTTGACTGTTAGGGAACTAGAAGATGACTTTGCAATACCAAAAATACAGTTTAACGAATTTTAACCGAGAATTTAGGCATGACTCGTGTGTGTGCTGAATTCATACCAAAACTCCTCTCAGAACAGCAAAGAAGCCTTCGATTAGAAAACGCTCAAGAGAATCTAGAAATGATCAAAAGCGATGAAAATTTGCTCAAATAGGTTATTTATTACTGGTGATGAATCATGGGTTTGCGTTTATGATCCTGAAACAAAACAACAGTCTTCGCAGTGGAAGCACGCTTCTTCGCCCTAACCAAATAAATCACATCAAAGTCGGAGCAAAATGAAGTCAATGTTGATTGTTTTTTTTTTTATTATAAAGGCGCTGTGCATCTCGAATATGCTCCTGCAGGTAAGGCGATTAACAAAGAAATTTTAAAAGGTTGCAAGATGCAATTAGAAGAAAACGGCCACAGTTTTAGCAAACCGGTTACTGGCTTCTTCACCACGATAATGCTGTACAGCTTCGGAAGTCTCCATACAGTCATGACATAGCTCCTTGCGACTATTGGCAGTTTCCTGGATTGAAAATTCCGCTTAAAGAACACCGATTCGACGATAAGAAGGCCGTTGAAACCAATGCGACAAATGCACTAAAGGAGATTCCAATAACTGACTTTCAAGACTGCTTTCGGAAGTGGAAGCATCGATATGAGTGTGTCGTTCAATCATATGGAGAATACTTCGAAGGATGCCACCAACCAGATGACGAAGAATAGTGCCAAGCGCCAAAAAATAGGGTCAGGTCAGATACTTCTGGGAGAGACCTCGTAAACATAACAAATAATATTTCTATCTTTCATTTGTTTAATGTAATCGTAACGTAATTGGAAACTAGAATTTTATCTAAATTTCATCAGTTTTTATTTTTAAATTCTAATCTTAATATATGTCTATATATACATAGCTTGTAAAGTGCAACGTGGGTATTAAATAAATTGTTTATTTAAGTTAGCCATTCCTGGATTATGTACCAACAATTTCAAAATAACAGATTTTAATTTTTTATCTGGTTATTTTTAACTTAATCCAAATTGCATCTATTTCTAAATGAAAAGTAAATATAAAATTAGTTTTGAAACACATTAGACAGATGAGCTACTTGTAGGATTTTCTATAAGCTTGTTCTTATCTTTCACGTATTACATTCTCGCGCCAACAATATAACTATCACTAAGAAAATATTTACGCGTTGAAAACGGTACAGATATGCTATTTATTGCTAAAAATAAATCTGCGAACAGCAGGTAAAAATCTCTTCATATATGAATCGTGCCGCCATCTCAAAGCAAAGATGCGACAAAAAAAGAATGATGAATCTTATAAAAATATTAACCCGAATGATGTGTATGACCTGGCAAGCCTTATATGAGTACAAAACAGTTACACCCACACCGTATGGCGATGGTGAGCTTGTACGGAAACGGTTTATCTTTCATATCTTCCTCCTATTATTTTTTTCAAAACTTGCAAAGATCTCTCACTAGATTTAATAGTAAGTTTATAAAAAAACTAAGATATACTCAAAACACAATCATTTTATTGTAAAAGACGAATTATTTAACACTCCTAGAGAGAACATAGATACTAGGTAGACACCCAGACACAAATTCTTCAAGATCCATATGAATTGCAGTTTTATGAAACAGCAACAGCAAATCTCTTATTGCTACTATACATTGAAATTCAAAGATATTAATTTCAATTATAGCTTTCAAACTTAGCTATTAGAGAATATTGCTTAAAGCTGATTGGTCTAAGGTTAACAACTATCAAGAATTTGATCAAAATATATAGAAAAAAGATCCATTCTTTTAGAGCCAACATCAGAATATAACAAAAAAACTTTTAACACATACCATGAGCGTTCTTACTGATCCGTCGACGGCAGTTGAACATAATAGTCTTCTTATTCTCAGGAAATAGACAGTCTCGAATCATAAGCTTTTATGACACGAACGTTAAAGAGCGCAATCCTCAGCAAATTCTTCATAAGGACTCTTTTACAAGGACTCTTTCACCAAGACTCGTGACACCACTTCCACGGACACCCCGGAAGCCTGCTAAGTGTAGAGAGTCTGTTTTACTAACACCAGACATTTTGCGAAGATTTTTGACATCACCAATACTGACCACGCTCTGAAAGCTGATACCAGCGAACTCTACAAAGAAGTGCACCACACTTCGAGAATCCAAGACGTTTTACCGTTCGCCAACAGCATCGCTATCAACGCAACCTTCGGGATTATTTTTATACATTTTGATATTTCCTAAATAATTGATTTCAATTGTAAATAAAACACTTCAACAAATCAGAAGTTTAATACAAAGATTTTTTTATTATAAGGTCAAGTCAGCAAGACAATCGACGCCGGCCTAATAGCCCAAAAACCATTGATACAATATTATAAGGTCGTTCAAAACTCGAAAATAAATTCAAATAAAGAAAAAAATATATTAAAATACACTTGTGAGAAGAGGAACAACGATTATATAGTTGGAACAATTCTAGATAACACCTAACATAGCACATTTTCAACAATTCTGACATTACCTACAGGACATTAACATAAATTTCCAAAATAAAATTAGCATCAGACATTGCACTATTCTGTCACCATAGATATAATATGTGTATGACTGCGGAAGAATTCAATTATACTCTCTCGTAATGGGACCACAAGCAATCCATTACTGGTTGATGATTGCATTAATTTTACCGTTTGTATTACCTTAATTTTCTATTGATACATGAAATGAAAGCTCCCAATCATAAGGTCCATCATTATTTTATGCATGCTGAACACATGTATCTCTTTATAGACCCGGACTGAATTGATTTAATCAAACGAGATTGCAATCTAATTGACATTTTAATACAAGTTGAAAAAATTATTTGTTTTAATATGCTTGTGGAATATAGCGAAAATACAGAAACAAACTGACAAAGAAAGAAAAAAGGAAAGAGGAAACTGACATTAAGGCATGGTTTGTTAAAGTTATACTCCGAAAATAAATACAAAAACAAAATAAAAAGAAAACGACAAATTGGACAAAAAACAAACAAAGTTTCTATTAAAACTCACAGATTTCTACATTTGATGTGATGAGAGATATGTCAAAATATTCGTCGTAATAAAACAAACTAAAATTACTTGCAGGAGACTTTCCATGGTAATCCTTGGGCGATGATTGTTACGTGGTACTATTCAAAAACAACAAAATCCAAAGATAAAAATGCCTGTTTAAAATACAAATCAGATCTTACTTGATATACATATTTGTGTTAGATCTGATGAACATGGTAGGCTTTTTTACTGTTAGCATTGAACTCGATTTTTACAAACAAATAAATTTATCTTAAAAGTAGGGTAACTAACCAAACACTGAATCTATACCAATTGATCCAAAACCACATACGGAATGGTGCTATATAATGCATATCCTTAAGCTTTAAATTAAATAACTAAAATTAGTTCAGTCTGACCTCACAAGCATTCCATAGCAGCAAAATCAACAAGGACATTATAGGAACAATAAACATATTTACACGGATAAACCACAAGCACTACTAGTTTTAAATAGATCACGTAGTACTTCAGGATTAGTATTAAAATGTCATCAAACTCTAACTGAAGCTGCCCAGGTGAGCATTATCACCCTCAGTTGGGTTAAAGGGTATACCAACTCTAAAGTTAACCCACCACCAAACTATCAATGTTTTGGGATTAAAAAAACTAAATGTAGGCTTGAGAGGTGTTGCCTTATACTAGAGGGAAGTATAAGACTCTAACCAAAATAATTTTTTGTATAACTGGTAATTGACTCACTCGAAGATCTATATTGGTTGAGTACTAGCTAACTCCAACCTAAAGTAAGCAAAAAACCTCACAATATCTCATATTTGAAGTTAACTTGAGGAAAAGGATTTCCTTACTTTCGAGAGGTTGTTTAATGGTTAAGCCTCCCAATTTTTTAAAACCAGATGCTGCACTCTAAGTTCTGATATTCATTTAAGCTCTAGTTGTTGATTGTATGTAATTTACAAATTGTAGTAAGCCACCCAGAGGAACACTATCATCCTCAACTGGTTTAAAAAGCATGGAAACTCTAATAATAACCCACCTCCAAACTATCAAGGACAGCAGTTACACTCTCACCAACATTTTATTAGGTGTTGAAATGAGAAACTAAGTGTAGACTTTACAGAGAGCTGTTGTCTTATCCTTGAAAGAACACAGCAAAGAATATAAAATCATAACCGAAAATTGTAACTGATAAATGAGCGGAGTCACCTTTTTTTTAAATTCGGAGATCTATACCTACTGGTTAAATCTAATAATAGGGGAGGAATTCGTTATCAGTTTGGAGAGGTTTTCATTTGATGTAGTTTTAAAATAGATGATAGCTTAAAATGTTACTTATTATTTATTCCGGATCTGTAAACGCATCTCTCACACAAATGAAAATTAAGCATGATGCGATTCCATTGCAATCATCATATTTCTTAACTGCCCTGACCTATTTTGCATTTGTGGGAGGTGCCACAAAATATTACCAACATTACAGTTAATAATACCATAATTATTAATTTATTCAGGTTACTATATATTCAACTTAATCCCAGTATGCAATGTTTGTTAAGCGTGTAATTTGAGAATTGCAGTTTCCTGGATATATTTTTTTAATAAACGAATTTGTTATTATTGTCATATGATAACATATGTAAACAGTTATTGAATCTATATATGAAGGTAACAAATAATAAACATTTTCCGAGCAAGAAATTGCTGAAATCGTTGAAACTTCGCACGCTATTAACTTCTAGAGTTCTAAACAACAATTTGTTAGATGTGTGAAATTCTACGACACTTTTCCGGATAATAAAAGTTAATAAAATCATTACAACGGATGTCTCAGTTATAGTTGTTATAGAAATATTAAACCATAAAACTATCTAAAGAATGTAAACAAATACATATAGTTTAGAACAATAACATTCTAATATGACAAAAATGAGTACCTAAAAATGATTTCTAAGTTTAATGTAAGAAACAAAAGTGACTGAAAACAAGTTAAATATAAATACACTTGTACACCACTGAAGGTGTTGAAACAGTTCTATTCTTTCAATTAGAACGGAGACGACGTGCGTAAAGTTTACAGTCTTTTACGAAGCTCAGTTACGTTCAATCTAGATAAATTTGGTAGAGAAATTTTAAATTTGATTTGTTGTATTCAAATTATCTTCTTCAAGAATAAAGCGCACTCAGTACAAACTTATGGATTGAAGTAATAATTTCAATAATTTAAATATTTATAAATAAACTTTTTTCAGAACACATTGGGTGATCTTTTAGACGATATTCCTTTAATACAAAGAGATTAAATGTGGTTCCAACACGATGGTGCTCCGGTCCATTTTTCAATTGCAGTAAGAGAGCATATATAGGCGGATCTTTTGGAGCAACATGGATAGGAAGGGCCGGACCTGCATGGCCTGCAATATCGCCTGATTTAAAACCCCTTGACTTTTTCCTTTTGCGACACTTCGTATATTTCATATATGTTGCTCCTGTTAATAATCTCGATGAGCTACAGCAAAGAGTAGCAGGAATGTCAGCGAATCTTAGCCAATGAAATTATTTTGAAAAGGCGCCAGCGAGGATGGCGTAGCTGCATTGAAATGGAAGGAAGACACTTTGAAATTCTTATTTGATTCTGTTTCTGTATAGTTTTATTTGTGTTTCTACTTTTACTTTCGTCTGACTATAGGTATTTTATTAAAAATGATATTTTATATTTTTAATATTATAAAACTAATAAATTTATAGACTCACAAAAACCAACATCAATAACACTAAACAATATTAACAAACGCAAAACTTTAGCAAGTGTGTAAATCAATTCAAAATAATAAACATAAACTAGTGTAAATAAACATTTTTCTGTTAAAAAATACGTTAAACAGATGTTAGAAACACAATATTAAATCGTTGTTTGAAATTTATCCGACTAATAAAACAGCAATGTTTACCCAAAGATTTGTATTAATAGAAGTCATAAGTAAAATTTTAGCCACTAAACAATGTAGGACAGAAAAATGAACTCAAAACATCCAAGAATTGGCACAAAGTGTTTGTAGATACGATTTAGTAATGCATAACATTGTGCTATACATTTAAACAAAAATTACTTTTTGTTATAATTTTAAGATAAAAATATATTTTGAATGACTCACGGCATAGTTTCTATTTTTATGATTTTATGAATGAACTAGAACCGTTATTAGTAAACGATTATTTAAGATATCTCCCATGGGTTTATTGAAATTTTAGAAAGTATACAAACAAGAATTTATTAAATGAGATTACGGAGAAATTGACAAAAATGTCAAATCCAGCAGAACTCAATCACGCAAATTTTGCCTCTATACGGCAAAGCTCTAAAAACTAAGCTACGAATACTCAGTTATCACTTCGCTTTTTGGTCCTTAAATTCAACTCATGTCAAATGTGACACTTTCATTAACATCTTGCTATATGTGCTTAGGGAGAAAGTGAGAAGTGTCACATGTGACATAAGTTGAATTTAACGACCAAAAAGCGAAATGATGGCTCAGCATTCATAGCTTATTTGTTAGAGCGTTACCGCGTAGAGGCAAAGGTTGCGGGTTCGTTTACTTCTGGATGCGATATTATTTCAATTTCTCCTTAATGTCATTTAATGTATTCTTGTTTTTATACTTTCTAAGAATTCAAAAGTTTCAAAAACTAGAGAAGAGTCACTAGTCTCTTTCTGTTATTAGGAGTTTTTTTGCTACTAATATATAAAAAAAACAATATTTGAAAATGGTCCTTGCTTATTTTATTAATCTTGATAGATATCTCAATTTGTCAAGGGTCGTCTTTTAAATCTGAAAATCCCTAACAAAATTTGAATAAATATAAAAAATATTTTTTTTTATGATCACTAGCCTTTGCCTACATCTGTCACTTTCCGCTCTAGAGCAGAAAATGTTAACTTTCATTGCAGCACTCCGATAATGCGACAACCACAACGGTTATGGTTTTTAAAGATAAAAAATGAATAAGTAAACAATATATTCTCAAATTATATAACTCTTTTTTTCATTATTTTGTTTTTTGAATTGCAATTTATTTTAGTTTAGTTTTCTACTTTTAATTTAAAAAATATATAGGTATCTATAACTTTAATATATCCCAATGTTACTTAAAAAACTGTAAATAATTCGTAAATAATAATATTTACTGATACTGATAAGATAATCCCAAAGTTCATTAATTCATTAGATTTTATACAATTGTAGGTGTTTCTTTATCTGGTTGATATTTTTTAAGCGATAAGTTTACCAGGTCTGTAAGAAAACTATTCATTGCTTTGAACAGTAAAGCCTTGGAAACTTATTGGTTGCTAGTCAACTCCTACCGTAAGTATAACTCATAATTATGAAATTTATATTTCTTTACAAATATTTAATTTGCGTTCGTCGGATTTTAATATTGTTTTTTGTTTTGTATTTGGTGTACGTTTTCTCCCCTTTCTTATTTGCTTGATTTGTGTTCACTTTTTTATACTTTATTATAACCTACTTAATTATATTTTAGATTTATTGTTCTTTCCTTTACTTTCCCGGATTTTTTATTCTTTTTGCCTTTTTTATGTTTTCTGCTCCTCTCTGTCTCTCCTTTGATCTATTTTTATATTTTCTAGTAGGTAACTCATGTAAGTCTTCTCGTTCTTCTTGAATTTTCACCATTTTTCGATGTTTTGGCTACAGCTTGTTTATTTAGCAGTTTTACTTGGTTTTATCTATGATTGTATATTCTGTTCAGCTAAATTGGTTTGTACCTTTATTCGGTGCCTCATCTACGTTTCCTTTTTCTTCTTTTTTATCAGTTTTCTTTATCTATTTGTACACAGCTTTGGTCAAGTACAAATAACAAGAAAGGAGTTTTACAAGTGGGAAGCGAAAAAAATCGAAGCAGTGTTTGTTTCTGAATGTTATGAGTGGAGCAAACCAATCACGTCATAATGGTGTGCCAATAAAATTTTGGTTTTGCTATCTGCATAGGAAATTAGAGAGAAAACTACATCGATCTTTTTTCTCTCTCGCACAATTTAGGTAATTCTAACCTTAAATTTAGAAATTTCGTGTGTGCGTACCTAGTTATTGCTCAGTGCAGTTTCGCTTGAGACTGAGTAGGACGAAGAGTGAGCATATAACAACAAACGAGACCAATGGAATTAAAGAATGAGATGAATCATCTGTGGATAGATGAACTGAAATTTTGTGTGACAGAAATGTAAGTACAAAAATAAAAGATAGACTGTAAAAGAGTGTTGTCCCACCAGCCCAGATGTTTAACTTAAAAACACGGTCAATTACGAAAGAGCAGGAGAGAAACTTAGAAGAGGCGGAGATGAAAAGTAGTTACAGTGAAGGAAGTGGGACAGCTGAGCAAGAAAATTCAGAATCATAAGTTAAGATGGTTTGGTCATGTAGAGAGAAGGGATGACAATGACGTGAGTTAAGAATAGATGAATGTGAGATTGGGGTTAAAGGAAAGACGAGGAAGACTGAAGTAGAGGTGAATGGAAAAAATTAATGAGAATTTGAAAGAGAAGAAAGTGAAAACTAAGGATTTGGCTAGAAACTAATTTTGAAAAGGGGTTGATTTTTTATTCGTTTGTTTCTCTAAAAGGTACTACCTGTCGTGGAGGCCTAGCAAGAATTTAGAGACTTATTGACCAACAGGAGTTTAACTGCCTACCAGGAAATTTAGAGACTTTTGAACAACCAGAAATTATTGAAGATTTTAGCTTATTGTTATCAATGAATTTTGTTAAAGAATTTTCTTAAATGTTAAATAAAGACTTTAAGTGATAGGTACTCATAAAAATATGAATCCATACTGTTTTGAGCTAGTGAGGGTTACAAATTGGCGACCATGTCCTTTTTAGGACGCTATATTTTCCTTATAATAATTTTCAACTTTCTAACTGTATCATAAAGATATTGTTATGTATGTTTCTTTATTTTAATATGTATTATTTATTTAAAATAATGATTTTACATATTTCGCTCTAGAATAAAACTGTATAGTTTGGATCTATTCCATTTCACTCACCTGTCATGTTGCGGTAAATATAACCTGACTCACCTAATTTACGATTCTATAAAAATGATTAGCATTTCTAAAATAACAAGTTTATTACAAATTGCAGTTATTAGAATTTTTACTTATTAAGCACTACCTGTAACGCCTTTTTCAGCTTGTTCCAGTTTTCGCGATATAAATGAAAAATTAATACATGGGAGTTGTTGACCTAAACAACTAGTCGAGACATACATATTATGTATCGTTACTTCCATCTTTTAATGGCTATACTCATAATTTTATATTACTGGTATCGTTTCTCTTTTTGAGATATGGATAGGTACACTTGTAAAATAAATAGATTTCATAGCAAAATGTTAATGAGCGTTTTAAACACTGATTATCAAATATCAAAGATCCATAAATTTAGAACAGTTTGACGATAATATTGATTAGCAAAATAGTTTAAGACGAATTTTGTTCAGATAATCTGTTTATAGTTATGGTTTCCTGAATATTTAGATACAGCAGGAAGGAATAATAACCTGTCAAAATATAGTTTTACACCAATCATTATAAATTTATTTGGGACAAAAAGTTTAACAGCAAACTATCAGTTTTATCTTTTAAAAGGTACTTAGTAAGTAATAAAAAATGAAAATTAATTCAAAAGTAAGCTTTTTGGGCTTTGTTGAGTCCGAAAGACGAAAACTTTTTTCTGAAATAACGTTTTGTACAACTTAGCTTAATTTCCCGCTCAGAAAATTAGGAAAAACCACTAAAATATTCCTTTTATAATAAAATTCATAACTTCTTTCCTATTCAGGGTAGAAAATTAATAGAAAATGATTTTGTCCTCTTTAAAATTAAGATGGATTTGTTCCGAAATTGCCGTTTGAAAGTTTTTGAAGTGATAACTTCTTATGGGAGGGTAACTGATTTTTAGCGTAACGCGTTGAAAAAAGCGTTTATCATAACGCGTTGTTTATCGTTGTTACACGCAGGCTCACTGAAACATAATAATAATAGAAATAGGTAAATATTAATATCAACGTCAATACATGTTGAACATAAAAATGGAAGAATAGATGATATCCGATTCTGCTGAAATAATCAGGCCGTTCCACGTAAAGGGTGGCTGTATTGCGCATTACTACGCGACTGATTAGAAATTTCGAACTGTCATAGTAAAAAATTTTTGTATCGTAATTAGTGAAAGCTATAGTGATAAAAAAAATTTCAGAATTTTCAAAATTTTCAAAATATTTGAATTTTTAAATTTATACACATTATCATATTAATGTAATAGGCAAAGTTTTTCTCAAGTTAAAAAATTTCAATATTAAATAGTTTAACTTGGATTAGTTGAAGTTATCACTTCTGTCGCACGTCCTGAGACGCACACGTTTTTTTCTTGTCGACAATAATTTTCGTTACATCTTAAATTTTCTATTTTAATCTTCTACTTGTGTATCCTCGAAATTTATATAACGTAAAAACTGAGGTCATCGGGCAATAATTTTTTTTACGGCATTTTAAATGTAATTTTTTAATCTTTTACTCGTGTTTCCTCGATTATCTTAAAACTTGGGGGTAACACCGAAAAATGTATCGAACAGTCGCTCCAAATGCGCGATTTCTTTAGTAAGATAGTGGAGAAAGCCGCCAAAATTAATCCAAAAGTTATCTTTCTGGATTTTTAGGGTCAAGAAAAACCTTGGAAAATACGATTTTTTTTCTAGAATCACATTGCGTAAAACTGTATTACATAATTTTCCTTTGAAAAAATTATGAAAAACCATTACAATTTTACTTTTTTTACAAAATCATAACTTTGTACCTATTTAGGTTAGATAATTAATTTGATTTGAAATGATAGTTTGTATTGTACTCTTTAAAATGAACTTAAAAAGGATTCTGTTCGATATTCAGTTCTTCCGAAATCGACGTTTGTAATTTTCAACCATCCTACTATAAAATAGAAATCGCGCGTTGTAACCTTAAAAGTACCCTAGGCTAGCTCCTGAGGGTCGTGGCTTCCTTCTGTGTTTTTGCTTAATTCCCCCCAAACAAGTATTAAAGGGCGCCAAGCAGAGACACACAAATAAAATTCCAAAAAATCAGTTTTAAGTTAATTTATTGCAAGATTTAAGTAAATAGGCCAAAAAATTTTAATTCAATAAATTAATTTAATCTCTTATCTTTTTTTGGTGGTCTTCCTGTCGGAGTTTTCGATAGTGATGAAATCAGCCCAAGTGAATGGAAGTGATCTTCCTGTCGATGTTTCGGTAGAGACGGAACAGTACTGCCCAAGGGGGGGGAAGTGGTCTTCCTTAAGAGAACTTTCTCTGCAAAAATCCCGGGAATGGATGGTCGGCTTTCAAAATGGCCGTCGACTCTCAGCAATATTTTTCAGAAATGAATTTCTGCAATCTCAGTAGGGCCCTTCTCAGATTTGGCATTAAATCCAGAAATGAAGGGCGAAGGTAGTCAGAAAATAATATCTGAATTTAGCAAGAATCGAAGACGAAATGAACAAAAAAAGAAATCATTCCGTCGACGAAGTATCAATTCCCACTACCAAATCGGCAATCGACCTTCGCATCGGCGCAATAAAATTAAACAGAATAAAAATGTATAGTCCGGATGGAATGCTCGAAAACCAACGTTACAAACGTTACAGCGTTAGGGGTGACTTTTGGAACAATATTTGGCGTTTCCCCTTAGTTATATGAAAATCGAAGATAGACAAGTAACAGAATCAGAGATTACTTATATTTAAAAAACAGTAAACAAAGTTATTGTCCAATGGCCTCAGCTGATACATTAAGCCGACAAAAAAAACTATGAAAAAATTTCAAACGACGATTTCGGAAAAACTAAGTATCGCACAGAATCCATTTTCACCGAATGTTAAAAACGGCAATCTAGAATATCAGTTTCCACAAGATTAATTATTCAACTTGAATACGTACAAAATTATGATTTTTTTAAAAAAATTTTAAATTTGAGTGGTTTTTCCTAATTTTCACATCCGAAAATTACTGGAGAGTTTTACAAAACGTCATTTTATAGGCTATTTAATTTGGAGCAACAATCCTATTGAAATAATTACGATCGGATAAATACTTTTTTCTTTAAAATAAACAAAACAAAAAAAAAGTCGAATTTTCCGAGGCTTTCCAACGCTACGTAGCCGGAAAATATGATATAGTCGTTGCAATAAAATTTCCGATGCACGTCATAAACGTATAAAAGTAAACGTTGCCAAGTTGCTACAATATTCGAGGATATGAAGGAACATTTTATTAAAACCTAATGTTTAATCTGAACTTTATTATAAATAATTAATTCATTAACCTACTTGTTGTACTCGCAACGTCGTTCGCGTGGCGTGTGATTGTTGTATAAAAATTTCTTACCCCACCCCATTTAAGGAATAGGAGAGAAATTTTTATACACCAGATGTTAAGTTGAAAGAAGACAAATACGTCTTTGAAAACCGCATATGAATCGGATCAGTAGTTTTCATGTGATGCACGCACAAACATACCTATACACTCCTACAGTTTTATTCTCCAGGAACTATATGGCGTTTTAAAAAGTAACGTGCTGTGATAGGAAGCGTTGTCCATAACAATCATTGAAGGCTCAGTTAAATTCATAAGTAATTGATTCTCGAACCATTTTAAAAAAAATTTTCATTCATTTCCCCATGATAGTCGTTATTGTTGCTATTTGATGAAAACACCAGTTCTGCCCCATCAATGAAACCATTTTCGTTACCAGCATGAAGAATAATAAATCTTTTTCCATCAACTTTTGTAGTTTTTACGCTCCTTTTGTCGTTATTTTGCCAAGAGCGGTTTACAGTGCCATTTTGAAAATCCATGTTTCATCCAGATAAACAAATTTATAGAGAGACAGATTTTTTGTACTTGTGTATAAATTTAAAAAACGAAATCTTTTACTGGCAACATGAGGAAGTTCCATGAGACCCCGCCTGGGATCATCTTTCTTCCATTTAAATCCTATATTGGTTAAAACTGTATACAATGACCTTTTGCAGTCCGTAAACATTTCTCGTTGCGTTAAAGTTTCATGTAATTTAGCAAGAGTTACTTGTTGTTTCTTCTCATACATATCATAAATGACACCACGAATGTAGTCAGAATTAAAAATTTCGGTTACAGGTTTGGGATGTGGTCGCCTTTTTGAAGGAGAACTTAAAATACGGTTATTCTTTATTGCCTGGGAAATTGAGCTTACGGTGGAAATGTTCAAATTCAACGCCGCTGCTACACGCTCTCTAACTGCATTTATTGGTAACATAGGACCACCATTATCTCGTTCTTCTTCAAAATATCTAATAAGAGACCCCACTAATTCTTTTGCACGGCTATTTAAATGCTTAGGCATTTTAAAAATCAAAAAATATTTACTTATAAAACACAAAAATAAAAGTTTTGACAGTTTGACAGTTCAATTATACATGTTATAAAAATCAATATTGATGTGGCAACTGTTCCTTACGTATAGCAGTTACCCACTTGAATTTTGAAAAGAAACAAATATGACTAACAGCAATGATTTCTTTGTTCAGTTTTATAAACAAATTTCGTTATTGATGACGTGCAACGGAAATTTCGTTGCAACGACTATAATATTTTTTTTTAACTTACTAACCACCAGCACAGGTGGCTTGCTGTTTAATTGTTTGTATGAAAACATCTTTTTGTACAACTGTCATTAAAAGTGACACTTTTAATGATAGCAAACAATGTTAAAAACGATTGTTTACATAACAGCGTGTTAAAAATACTTTTAACACGTTGCCATGTAAACAAGTTTACTTTTAACACGGTTTAGTTTACTTTTAACACGGTTTGGTTTATTGTCATTGCAAATTCGCTCGTTTCATTATCAAAATAGGGAAGTTGTACAAAAAACATTGTATGGTATTTGTGTTAAAAGTGATTTTATTTTGTTCGTGAAATTGTTCAATTCGCTCCGCTCATTTCACAAACGTTTTCACTCACAAAATAAAACCTCACTTTTAACACTCATATCATAAATAACTATTTTGTTGCTATAATGACTGACGTATTAAAAGAGTTACGAGTTTTTTAAAAACGTTTATTTTACCTTTAAAATACTTTTTTATTCCATTCTCGTATCGATATCAAATTAAGTGCCAATATACTGAATTCTCCTGAACTTTACATGTAAATGACATAACGACAGTGGAAAATAAACTTGTTTAACAGCTTGAAACGAGACCCACTTTTTCCCTTTGTTATAGGCTTTTTTATAAAATTACCTGCGACAAAAACACAGTACAGCAACATGTTCGATAAAGGTATAATACATCAATTTAGGTTTATTAGGAAAGAAAACTACACAGAAAAAGTATTATACGGAAAAGCGATCATTAAATAACAAATGCGAAAATACAATGCTGGTGTCAGTTAGATACAATAAAGGTTTAAAAACAATGTGAATGTGAAAACCAATGTAAATAATTGAACTAATTACTAACACTACTGACAATCGAATCACTAACAATTACTGGAGTAAACCATAGATAGAAAAAACAGTGCTACCAATAAAAGTTCAAGAAACTCAATCTCATGCTGGTACACGACTGCTGTCTACCAAATTCCTGATTACCTCTGCTTCCAATCAAATTACCTACTTTAGGTAGTTATGAACAACAGTGCTATCAATGATAATTCAAGAAACAATGATACCAATATCAATCTGGTTGCAGCCAATCTTAAACTGTACCTACTAAACAAATACTTTTAGTAACAGTCAGGAAAAAACTTCTGCCAATATATGAATACGAAAAAGCAGTGATACCAATCTCAATCTGGAAACCCTCTATTGACAACTGAATAGCCATAAAAAAAATCAAAAAACACTGCTGTCAAACTCGAAATGTTTATAGAAGAAATATAAACTGATTGCCATTACTAGATAATAAATTAGTTCTACTTGCTTAATCGTCATTAACATAACAGTTTACATACTAATTTTTGACTTTTACGGACCGGTCCTGCCATGACCTTTTTGAAATTTTCTCCCACGTTCGTGCATATTCATACGTGCATTTGCATGTCATTAAGAGAACTAGACAAAATAAATAAAAACACGAACAAACCGGTGGCCTCTAATTAAATCTACCGAAAATGCAGGAAACAAGAGTGAAAATAAAGGAATAATGTGTAAAAAAGAGGTGCCGTATCGCCGGTAAGACCCGATGTGTTAGCAGATATATTTATAACGGTATTGTCGACTGTTCTAGATGAATAGATTTTTCTTAATGGGTATAATTATAATTAGTCCCGTTTTTGTGAAGAGATGTATGGTAGGAAAAAATTCGTTAATTGAGCTGTATTATCTCTTTTGCTTTAGCGATACAATTTTTAGGACTTTGTAGCTGCTGATATAATAAAGTTAATGCCAACTTAACATTTATTTTTGTTTGATAATATCATGTAATTAATATCAACGTCCTTATTTTGGTCTATACATGCTTGGTATATATTTGTATAAATTTGGTCTTGATGATAAATTAAAATTCTGGATTTTTTACGACTACATAGGTAATGAAGTACTGTACTTTGGTCTACAGATGGCGCAGTAAAAAAAAAGTGTGAGAGGTTGATCTTAATATTTGTCTTCACTGAAATATGGTAGGTATATCAAAAGATACCTACCATATTTCAGTGAAGAATTATGAAATTTATTTTAATAAAATCATACAGCTCTTGCAAAGTCGAGAAAATATACTTAACTATAGTCCTGAAAGTTTTAACGTCTCACACTATGAAAAGTTATTTATTAATAAGATATAGGCTACCACGGATATTCATAGGACCATATTCAAGATTATTGATATATCCATACCCCGTATACATTAAATCTATTATATCAGTAATTTGGTTTGTAAATTATTAGTAATTATTTTGATTATCTTTTTATTAAACATATATGTGGATAAAATACACCTGTTTCCACTTTGTGTCTCCTTACACTTTAGCTTCTCTGTCCCTTAAACTGCTCGAGAATCCACGACTCGCTCTCCTCCAAAACGTAAATGTCCGTTTACACCTTTTACTTAAAATTTTCCAATAACATCTACCGAGCAAATAAACATCAATGAAATTTTGGTTACAATGTTAATCACTCTTTAGTGCTTCCTAGATGATGAGTCGTTGTGTGTTAAGAATATCAAAGTATCCAATTTAACTAGATTTTTTGCTATTTTTTTCTACTACTTACGGATAACAAATTTTTTCTTAAACAGGGATAAGTTTGGTTTAAATAAAGAACTTTTGTCCAGTTGATCCGGATCGTTATGACTATGTGGAAGGCCGAGTTTAGAATTATAGTGCTAACATTATAATTGGACATAATGACCCTGTTAAGTCTCGAGTAGTTAGATATCTGCGGTTTTACGAAAATTAAATAATTAGAAACACATAGATGATCTTAATTTAGTGTAAATTGTTGTGAACTGCGGTTTTGGTTTAATCGGTGCCTTTTTAGTTAAGCGTAAACATCTGGTTAATAATTAATAGTGTTTGTTTAATAAATTTTTGCAAAAATCCAACCGCTATTAGTATATTAATTGCAACACCACTCCTTTTCATTTATATCATCGAAAACCATAAAAAACAAATTTAAATTTTTAATGGACAATAAAATTGTCATGTTAAGTGCTATATGATAAAATTAGTAAGAATGGTGATAAAAAAAGCTTAAATGTCTAGTGATAACGATAGAAAGAAATTTCTATGAAAGACATAAAATTGTTTAAGGATATGATATATAACTTAATAACTAAATAACATAAATTTATTCTGTAAATCCTATTAGGTGCTGATGAAGACGACAACGTTCCTTTAACAAACTTGGAATCATTTTTTTAAACCATATTTGCTGAATCTCCTTTAACGCCAAGTAAAGTGGATCAGAGTTGTGACCAAAATTCGTATTTGAACTGAAATTATTGCTAATGAACGTATTTTTGAAACTGGTACAGTTGGACTAAAAAATTATATATGTCTAATAAGGCAGTACAAAATCCCACTTTGTGCCCATATTTTTAAAATCAAACGTATCGCCCCAGATTCTATACACAGAGGTTTAAGAGTCGCTAATTGCGAATTCAAAATCAGATTTGTAAAATTAAAAATTTCCGGATCCAGTTTGGCGGACGGTTTATTAAATCAATTGATATTTAGAAAACACACTTGCAATATTGAAACCGACATTTTGAGTTTTCTAAATATTCATGGTCAGTTACCTCAAGACCTGCGTACACCAAAGTTGATTAAATATCAAAAAAAAGCATAGTGTGGTTTTATGAAACCACGGTACCTAAAAGTGAAACTTTTTTTTACACACATTTAACTAAAAATTTTTCGAATCATATTCCATTAAGGGTATAAAAATCGCTTTATCAAATCAAAATCGAAATCAAAATCGAAATAGAAATCGAAATTGAAATCGAAATCGAAATAGAAATCGAAATTGAAATCAAAATCAAAATCGAAATTGAAATTGAAATAGAAATCGAAATTAAAATTCAAATTAAAATCTAAATCAAAATCGAAATCAAAATCAAAAGGTGTCTGTGTGATTCACACACGATAGAAGTGAAAACTTCAGTAAATCGACAAAAGAATAAAATGAATATATATAACAAGGGTAGGATAATTACAAAGTTTATTTGTTTAAAAATGAAAGTGTTTTGATTAATTTTAAAAGATTTTATTTAATATATGTTACATAATTTATTGCTCAAGTTCCATATTTTCAGTTTTAAAAATTATTATTTAGGACTGTAATATTTTTAAAACGTTACATATCGTAGATACTTACGCAGTCGAAGTTCGTATTAATACGAATAGTAGGATTGTTTTCATTGGCATATATGCTCACTCCCGTACATTTTTGTATTAAACTATAGGCGCCGCCTACTTTATACTTTATACCTACTCGGCGTTCGACCGACATGCGACATGCACTTAAAACGATCTAATAAAAGTTTCACTTAAAAAAAAACTCCGCTATTTTGAATTCACAACTCTGACTTTGTATTCGTGTAAAAATTCTTGTATACCAAAACGGTTGGTTAATTTTTTAAGGTTTCACCACCAATTGGGAATTTAGCCGCCACATTGGATCAAACATCGAACTGCATCAGTTTTAAAGAGCTTCATAAGCTATAATTTTTGTAAGGCTTTAATTTTCTTTCACTTTAACTTGCTGTTTTGGAATTTTTAATTTTAATAAAAGTAGATTTTCTAATAGACCGTGAGCAAGTGCACATGGATTTGGCGTCACCGATTCATGTCTGGGTTTTTGAGGTCTGAAAAAGGTAAGTTGATAAAAATAAAGGTAGTCCTTTATTCGAATCCTTGCAAAATCAATTTCATACCTGAAATTGTCAGACATGAATCAATAAGGCCCAATCCATGTGCCTATAAGTTTAAAAAAATCTTTGGTTAGTTTTTTAAAGGATCTATAATTTTGACCACCGCTCTGTTTCACTTAACTTGCAATTTTATTACATTTTGTTTGTAAGGCTATCACTGGTCAATTGCTTTTTTTATGTCTAGTTTCACATGCGTTAATCATTTGCATACATTGCATCCTTTTTATTTAATAGTTTAATAACTGAATTACATCAAAAAGTAGGTTTTCCACATTAGAACCTCTTACTATCACTCGTGCAGT
Source organism: Altica lythri (assembly GCA_964028335.1). Classification (NCBI taxonomy): domain Eukaryota; kingdom Metazoa; phylum Arthropoda; class Insecta; order Coleoptera; family Chrysomelidae; genus Altica; species Altica lythri. The sequence goes on from OZ034802.1 coordinate 70,497,581, forward strand.
TAAGCGCTTGGACAACAGGCCAATGATCAACATTACGTTTCTAATTAAATACTAATGTAATATAAATATACAAAATCTACTATTTTGTAATGAAACAATGCACGAGTTTATCAATAATTATCAAAATTTGTAAGAAATCGATACAGAACTTTCCAAAATTATAAGTTAAGAACATATACATATGTATATATACATTAGCTGACCAAGCGAACTATGTCCCGGTATATTAAATATCAACTGCGCCACCTAACGGTGGCGCGATAGTACCTGTTTAAGTTAAAATTTAAATATATGAGAATTACGCTGCGCCAACTTACGGTGGCGTCATAGTACTAAATTAAGTAAGAATTGCTTGTTTGTATAAATTAGATATCTACTCCCCCACCTTACTGTGGCGTCGTCATGCTTAATTTAGTAAGTATTTTCTTAGTTTCCTCTTTTCCCGATATTTTTTGTTTTTTCTACTATTTTTCATTTTACTTTAGCTTGTTTTGTACTTATTTAGAAATCGAAATACAACGCCATCTACTAGGTATTTGTACCCTAGATAATCAAACAAATTAACTTGAATTTATTAAAAATTTTAAAAACGATATAATAAATACATACTTTAAATTGTTTTTTATTTTCCGATACATATTATCTAAGTTTTTCATTATTGAAATCTTCCCTAAACAAATATCGCAAGAACAAAATTAGCCAAATCGGTTCAGCTATTCTCGAGTTTTAGCAATGACTAATCTAGAAATTAAAATACAGCGCCATCTACCATGTGTCTTTCCAACCTAGATGTCAAATGTTGATAGAGTTATATCAATTAACTTACACCACCATCTATTTGGAATGTGTAGATCACGAAGTATAGATACCAGGAGTTTAAACGTAATGTTAAAAAAATGGTCTCAATTTAGGGGACAGAACTATTGCCGGTAGAGTGCGCTCGTGTTCCTAAGATACTCGTTTAAATACTTACGCGGGAAGTTTTGTTACTATTGACAGCTTTTATGACATTTAATTTTAAATAAATAAATTAATATTATATATTGAATTTAATTTTGCGAAATTTAAATTTCATAAACATCGGTTCTTATAAGGCTCTATAAGTTCTTATGGTTACTCGCGCCGCCAGTGGCAAAAAATAGAACTATGATCTGGGTTGATTATTGAGACCAGAAATATTATGGAAAAGCCTATACCGTGTAGACTCCTGATATCTAGTCTTCGTGGTGTAGATCTAAATAGTGAATACAAGTGAAAAATTAATTAATTAAAATAACATTTTATAGTGGACCAACTCTCGAATCCATTTGATCACATACAAAAAATCAAAATCGGTCCCTCAGCGACATACACACGTACAGAATAATATGTATATAGACATAGATACTATTCTATACATAGACAATAATAGGTCAGCCACGGCAACCCGATGAACTGTCGCCTGCGTGCGCGCTTAACACTTATTATAAATCTGTCACATTTTTAAGTCTTTTCGGATTAAAAATAATAGATTCAACAATATCTTTGAGTCAGTTGAAGTTTCTACGCAGTATTTCACGGTATAATTAAATTCAACTTGCAAGAATAGATAAATAACGAAACAAGTAAAATAATTCACGATTTAAAATTATTATCGTCTTAAAAATTAGTTACAAAGCCTACACATATACCGTTACCACTCAATAGTGATCAAACGAAATAAAATAAATGATAATTTTTTATTGATATATATCATTAGAAAATACCAACAATATTCCATCTAAGGAAACATAATGCTGCTTATTTAGTCACACTTCACTTGTTATAAATCAAGTTACTAGCGAATTATGTAAATTTTTTTTTGAGAATGGATACCAAGAGTGATAATTTTAAATCTTAGAGGCGCCTGTCTCTTACTGTATTGTAATACTTTTATAAAAACACTACAGGGGGCACTTAAATAGGTCTTTATTATATAGGAAGTAAATTTTTTCTGGTATTATTACATTTATTTTGTATTTCTTTCACTGGATTTATAAGAGCTTTACAGCATTCTTTAATACAGTTATTTCGAAGTTTATGGGAATTTTTAAATGAAAGCTGCTGCTTTCTTAATGTTTATTTTAATATTCTTAAAAAATATTTCTTGTCATTGTTTAGATTAATATTTCCAAAAAACTTATTCTAACTAACAACTGGAGGATCTTTTTCTGATTCTGATAGTTATTCTGGATAATGTTCAAATCCCAGGATTCGATTTTTGATTATGGTAACATACCAACTTGCAGTACTTTTAGTGCTTCTAGTCATCTACCTTCGTGTTCTTCAGATTTTTTGACTTTTTCCACTTTACCTTTATTTTTTTTTTTTTTTGGTCAAAATGTCTTATTTAAAATTTAGAATTGATTCTACTTTATCTTTCGAAGATTTCTGGAAAATGTTTAAATTTCATGATTTCATTTTTGACCTCTAGCAGAATTATATGACTGTCTGTCAAATCGAAGTGGTTGCTAAAGATTTACCTTCTTGGACAAAATCTTCATTTGTTTTGGACCAATGTTTAGCAATATCTTGTAAATTTTTTTAACTTCTTCCACTTTCATTTTATCTATTTCTTAGTCAAAGCTTCATCCTCTGGATCTGGATCTGGAAATTTGGGGAGGGGCGAGCTAGTGCTTAGCCAGCACTGAGGCCACATATGACCCATTGTGCATATTCCCGTATGTAGGGACATCCTCACCTCAGGCTGTCACCAGGCCTAGTGATTTAAAATAGGTGATGAGGCTCCCGAGGGGGATCTCCCTGACATCGGCTGGTGTAAGCCAATATTCGTCTAACACGGATCTTCTGATTTCAGAAAAAGCAGAGCAGTCATACATAATGTGTTCTACTGTTTCCTCGTCTTGTTCGCAGCCTCTGCATAGCGGCCATTCCGTTAATTTCATCCTAAAGAGATGTTGTCGCAATTGGCAGTGACTTGTCAAGATTCCCACAGCTGTTCGGAGATTTTGTCTGGTCAATGCCTTAAATTTTTTTGCTGTTTCCTCGCCAGGATGAGGTAATAACTCTCTGGCCAGTCTACAATTCGTAGATTCATCCCAGCACTGTTCAAATTTTTGGTGAGACTGCTGTTTGATAAGGTCCACGACTGCGGACAATGTTAGTTTCGTAGATGGCGAGGGCTAACATATTTGTAGCCCGCAGCCCTCCTTGCTAAATTGTTCGCAATGCAGTTGCCTTTAGAGTTTCCATGTCCTTCATCCTTAAATCTATATTAATGATTGTGCTTAATTTTCTGTTTCTTGTATATTTTCGTTGTGGAGATAATAGTACTTTTAAGATTTTTGTCAAATATCCAAATCCTAGGATTCTTAAGACCATCCATCATAGTCTACCGCTTTCTTAAAATTTACCTTCGTAGCCAAAATCCCCACTTTGTCTGTAGATAACGCCTATGTTAACAATAGCTTATCTTATTCTGAAATTTATACTCTTCCATCTTTATTTTATCTTCCTGTTCTTCGTCAAAACCTTACTCTATTGATTCATTTTTAACACCTAAAACTGATTGTGCTTTGTCTTCTGTTTGTTGTATATTCCTGATGTAGTTAAAAGCAATTTTAAGATATCTGAAACATGTTCAAATGCTAGAATCCATTTTTGATTGTGGTAATAGAACGACCTCCAGCAGATTAATAAGGCCGTATATCCAATTCTAGTGCTTGCTAAAGATTTACCTTCTTGGTCAAAATCTCTACCGTTTTTTGTACATCTGTACAGCAGGAATATCTCTTCTTCCTAATTTTTGACTTTCTTCGCATTCATTTTATCTTGATCTATAACAAATGATTGTGCCTGATCTTCTGTGTGTTATATACATTTTCGATGCGAAGTAAAAAGCACTTTTAAGATTTTAAAAAAAATCCATTATTGATTGTGGTGACGACACGACCACCAGTAGATTCTTAAGACCATCTGGCAGATTCTTAGGATATATGTCATATTCTTCTTCTTGTACAGCTGTGTAACAATATCTCATCTTGTTCTGAAATTTTTACTTCTTCGTTTTCACATTCTCTTCTTTTTCTTGGACAAAATTTTATTCTCTGGATTTATATTTACCACTTAAAAGTGAGTGTGTACCAAACCGATTTACAGCAGATTCTTAAGACCATCCATTGTATTCTAGTGCTTATGTAAGATTTACCTTCTTGGTCAAGATCTCTACTTTTTTTGTACATCTGTGCAGGAATATCTCATTTTCTTGATTTTTTACTTCCTCCACTTTCATTTTATCTTATTTTTCTTGTCAAAGCCTCATCCTCTTAAAAAATGATTGTGCTTTATCTTCTGTTTGTTATATCTTTCGCACAGTTAAAAAGTGACAAAATCTAAGGATTCCATTATTGATTGTGGTAATAACACGACCACCAGCAGATTTTTAAAACCATCTAGCAGATTCTTAAGACCATCTCGCAGATTCTTAGCACTATATATCATATGCTTTGCTTGTCCACATGTGTAGCAACATCTCATCTTGTTCTGAGATTTTGACTTCTTTCTTTACATGTTATCCTTGTTTTCTTGGTCAAAACTTCATTCTCTGTAGTTATATTTAACACTTAAATTTACTGTGATTTTAATTTTGTAGCTTTATCCGTCAGTAAGGATTTAGGATTTGGTTATTGAATCTTATAAGATCATTTTTTATGATTGTACTTGTGGTTTAGTTGAAGGTTTTCCTTATTTTCCTCATTGTGTACAATGGTAAAAGCAGAGATTTTTAAGATTTTGTTGAAAAATGAAGTCTTACCTGTTTGTAGATTAAATTTGATTGGCCATAAATGCAAACTTATTTCTACAATATACAAATTTAAAAATCCTGATATGTCATAAAACATACCTGTAAGATATTATTTATTAACAATAAATTTAGTGATCCTATCCCAAATGTCAGCCTTTTATATTTTTATCTAATTTTATGCAATATATTTTCTCCAACTAAACGTCTCTTCTTAGTTCTATGGGATCAAAGAAAATATTTTACCTACCTTATTGGCCATAAATTAACGGATAATATATATCTAATACTTTAATCCAGCCGCAAGGACAAGCTGACTAAAATAAAATTCGTACAAATATGCCGAAGAAACTTGTCGGTGCACGCAAAAATTCTTAGTGACTCACAAGATGAAGACGAAGAGGTCAAATAATCAGACACAATGGACGGACTAAACCAGAAAATGTTAAGAAACAGTGCTGTCAAATTTCAAAATATTTCTTAGATTAAGAGAAAATTCGTTACGGAATGTTTCATGAAGAAAAGTGAGAAAGTTTGTACGATTTGAAATGAATTTCCAATTTAAATAAGGATTTTTTGAAGTCATACTTCTTTTCGTGCGTTAGGACAACTTTTAAGACAAAAAATCGAACGCACACCTTCACGAAAAACCGACACAATGCGATGAAATTAGCTAGTCAACATTTTACTTTTGTTTGCTTTTATGTTAATTAATGAAGTTTCGAATTAGATTTCCATTTATTTCATTAATTTTGCTCATTTTTTAAACTATTTATATTTACTTGAAATGTATTGTTATTTACCTATTTTTTGTGACAATTCTACTCTAAATGACAGTTTCGCCACTGATTAGATACAACAACAGTAAAAGGCCATAATTGTAAATAGTACAGAATTCAAGATAATAAAAATCGGTTTTCGTATAATTGATTATAAGTAATAAAGTAGTTGTCACGTATTAGTTTGAGTCCGTTTGGAGAATTTGAGAAAAGTTGACGGTAGGTAGCGGGCGACTCCATTACGCTGGTTGGTATAACGATCTCCCAGGACTTACTCTGGAACGAACATATTGCATCCATAGCAACTGCAGCAGGAAAGAAATTAGGCTTTCTGTTTAGAGCACGGAAATATTTTTCTCCATCCAACTTAGCTACTCTTTACAAAGCTCAAATACGACATAATATTGAACACTGCTCGCATGTATGGGGTTCGGCGGCTCCGTCAAGGCTCGGAGTTCTTGATGCAATAGAGCAGTTCGACTAATAAACGACACCAGTATCACCAAAAACCTAGCCCCATTATCCCACCGAAGAGCAGTTGCTGATCTTTCCTTGTTTTACCGATACATAAACGGATTTTGCTCAGAAGAACTCCGCTCTATAATGCCTCCACTTGCCAGACCAGCCAGAGCAACGCGACGTGCCAACTCCATGCAACCTTATACTATACAATGCCCGAGATCGAGAACGGATCGATTCGATCGTTCCTTCATCCCCAGGGCCTCCAGATTGTGGAACTCCTTACCTTCCCACGTCTTCCCCACTTGTCCTAACCTGCAGGCCTTTAAATCCTAAATTAATAAATTAACTCTTCTGCCCCAACAGATGTTCTCGGTACATTTGTATTTAGGTCTATACCTACGAGGATATCCTTAATAAAAAAAAAATATTTTAAGAAAGATCATTAACTTATTACGCCAAAGAAGTATAACTTCTTAGCTGCGTACATAAGTGCACAACACAAGTTTTTTTAAACTTTTAATAATATTTATTTTATCGATTTAATCAGATATTAAGTCCATTCATTTTTCACTGTATTTGTACAAGTTATTAAACCCTTTTCAAATATTCTTGTACACAACTTTTTAAAATTTGTTCCCTTAGATCCTTTGGTCTTGGATACATAAAGGATTATTAATATTATATCGACTCGTTATACCCTCTTAGTCCCAAGGGCTCTTAAGCCCTTAACCCTTCGGTTTATATATCCCGCATCTGCCCCATCAATAATGTGCCTCGTGTTTTTTTGCTTTCATTTTACGCAGACATTACAACATCTGAAGGTCCCTTTGTATGACATAAATTAGCCCATAATAATAATTCTTTCATAGTTTGCCAAGTTTACGGGTGGATTTTTCTTTTCGGGTCGGGATGATCTTCTATCGGAGTCCGAGACTCGCTTTTTTAAGATTTTTTTTTATTTACTGTTGGCCTCGACAATTTTCTGCTTTGTGCCAGAAAAAAGTTTATTGAAATGGCGAAATTCGAGTCTAGCTTGCTGATGCGAATCAAAGAATGAGGGTTTGCCTTTTTATCAATTGTAAAAAAGACGGTGACCATTAAGAATTTTGTTACATGTTCATTGTTTTTATACATTTATTTTGAAAAAGGTTGATTATGAAAATATCATAATGAAAAATGATAAAAAATTTATCAGGAATGTAGATTACAGTTGGCAAAGAAACATGAAAAATTATGTCGGGCATTATTAACACGACTTCTTTGTTCAAGAACAATCTGAAAGTTAAGGTATGTCTTTGAATACAATGTGTGTTTAAATGTAGGAAAGTGGTCCAAAATGCTAAATTTCATTCTGAATTGAATATAAACCGAGCCTCTATCCTGAATATCAATTTAATTTTTTAATGCAAATTGTGTATTTATTACTTAGTTTTAAAAATTCCTAATATGATGAAAGTTAATTAGTTGAAAAAAGAATTTATTTATAGTTTAAGATCTACGTAGCGAGAAAACTCGGTAGATGGTTTTGTATTTGGATTTCTAAATAATACAGTTGATTGAATTTTTATTTGGTTACAATAGAATAATGAATATTAAATTATGAAAAATTTTCAATAAAAATTAAAAATGAAATGCTGTTGGTGTGTCTCCCTAAAAGTCGGGAATGGCTGGACAAGAAAAGAAAGAAAACAATTTAAAAAAAAGACAAAACCGGTTAAATTAAAAAATAGAACAAATCACAAACCTGAATCGTCTCTGGTAAATACAATAGTGTGTTTAAAAGCAGTTGGTCCAAAATACCTCAATCTTATTCTAAATGGAATATAAACATGAGCTGTATCCTGACTAAGGAAAAGGACAATATAATATGAGAATAACAAAACGCTCCCAATTCGCCAACAGAAAATCAGGATAACAAGTAAACGATCACGGATTTCTAAATACGTTCTTAAACCGTTTAACACTGTGTAAAATAGGAAAAGTAATGGGTGGGATGCTCAGCAAATGGTCAGCGGTATAAGCGTAATCTTAGAGATGGTGTAAATGTAAATACTTCGCAAGAATTTTTATTACTGATTCAATTACTGATCTGGAAATAGTTTTAATATTGGTCACTAGTTTGCTCTACTTGGTCAATAAGCACGTACAAATAATAATGATTCAGTTGGGAAAATCGCACAGAACGAAAACCCACAAAAAATTATTCACCACTACCCAGCGAACTCCGTACCGCCTAATAAATCGATGTCAAAGACAATAATAGTATAATACTATTATGACGTTTTACAGAGTCTTTGAAAACCAAAGAACATATAGACCGTTTACTAAGAACCAACAACTACTTCCCTGGCTATATGCCACGACGGACATTGAATTATAGTTCAAAGTTAAACGGGGTTAGTATATCTGCAAGATAGAACTAACCATTTTAGTTTGCAATTAGAAAGGATATCACTTGTAGACCGGTTTCGACGTATTGCGTCTCATCAGTACAAGGAAGATATCCGTCCAGAAGCTCTAAGAGCATCTAGACTGGAGATATGTCTGAAATCACACAAATACATTATCTTTAGTAAAGAAAATGTTAAAAGTGCGATAATAGCGACATCTCCATAACTAATTGCAAACTGAAATTCTATTTGACAAAAAAACCTCTCGGCTTTGTAGGGTTAACTACTACTATCTAATGTATTTGTGTGATTTCAGACGTATTTCCAGTCTAGATGCTCTTAGAGCTTCTGGACGGATATCTTCCTTGTACTGATGAGACGCAATACGTCGAAACCGGTCTACAAGTGATATCCTTTCGAATTGCAAACTAAAATGGTTAGTTCTATCTTGCAGATATACTAACCCCGTTTAACTTTGAACTATAATTCAATGTCCGTCGTGGCATATAGCCAGGGAAGTAGTTGTTGGTTCTTAGTAAACGGTCTATATGTTCTTTGATTTTCAAAGACTCTCTAAAACGTCATAATAGTATTATACTATTATTATCTTTGACATCTATTTGATAAACGTTTTACTGAAATGACAATTGATTAGCAGGAAACTGTAAATCAAGTAGTTAAGCCTAATAAATCAATGATTTTTATCACATTTTCCGTTTTTTTTCGAATATTAACTATTTTTTCTGGTTGTTTTTGTATTGATTTTTGTATTTTCTATTTTTATGGATTTTATTATATCTTCTTGTCTGTTTCCTTTCTTTTCTTTTTTTTTCGATTTTACCCCTTTTTATAGTTTTTTTGGTTTTTTAAATACCTACCTTTGTTTAAACTTTTTGACGATTTTTATCATTTATCCGAATACCACGCCATCTACCGGATCTCAAAAGCAATAAAGGTATAAGCACAGAATGTAGGTGGAATTATTAATCAGTCCATGCGAGGGCACAACATACAAACCTGTACTGTACTGATGAGCTCTAACAGAGCAAAACAAAGTTTGAGTTTGATTTTGTCCTTGTATAGACTAATTAATACTTACCTATATTTACATCGCAACATTCTGTGCTTAGAGATAGGAATTCTAACCATGCACAAATCCAGGTTATATATAAAATATAAAATTGAGAAGTACCTATATAAAAATTAAAACAATTAGAAAAAAACATTAAAAAGTAAAAATTGTGGAAAAAATTAGAAAAAAGGAAGGAAATGTATGGAGTGAGAAATTTTTGGAATTATTAAATGTGCGTAAATTGGTTTGCGCGCCTTTTTAATGTAAGCTTATTTCATTATGAGCATTTTTTGCGCGCTTTTAATAATACGCGTTATTTTCTGTGCGCCTTTTTCGTTTTGCTTTCCGTCGTGTGCGCTCACTATAAATAATAACGATGATTATAACTTTGGTAAAAAATAATACCATCAGTTATACGACTATTAAAACATTTAAATGCATTATATTGAACAGAATGGTGTTAATAATAGTAATATTTTAAATTCAATGGTAATGGTTTTAATGATCTTATAAGATGTATCTGTTGAGAGGTATCCTTTGTGCTTTGAACTTATTATATATCATGGAGTAATCGTATACAAAGCAGACAAAAAAGTGCCGCACCTACACATCAAGAAGCATAAGCGCATCTTTGAATACTCCTCCATCCAATTTTGTACAAAGAAAGTAAGGATATTATTTATAGTCATTTAATTATTTGAGACAAACCAGAAATGACATTAAGGAGAAATAAAAAAAAGTACTTGCACTCTAGGAGTGCCGGCAGACATTAAAACTTTGGTTCCAATTTTGCACGAACTTGATATTTTTTGTATTCTTGACTATTTGACATATTTCATTTTAGACCTTATAATGATCTACATTCTACATTTCGAATATTGTTCATTATCATTGAAAATTTTAATAATTTTCCAAACATAGCTTATGTTTCGATTTATATTGAACTGTCAAATACTTATACATAGAACTTCATATACTTATATGAGTATTCAACCTTTTACTACATAGCACATCAGATACTTATTTCGTATCTGTTTTCGTATAAATTACATATAAGTAAAATAGTATTATTTGATGTATAAAAAATGTGATGTATATTTAATATATTTGCATATACATGGGTGAGCCCTTGGCGAAGGTTTCAGTGGTTCCCTTCGTCCTTGCCAAATGGGACCCCTCACGACGCGACGGAGGAGACACGCCACAGCGTCAATCTCCCAAACCCACATTGCACACACCTACACTAACACCTAAAAAAAATGACGGTTTAGGCACGTTCAAGGAGCTTTGGAACCAGAAAACACAGGAGCAACAAAGGAAGCAACAACAACATTCTACAAAACCTTCCCATCCACTGCGTGAAAAGGACATAAGTCCTCCAACAGGGTCCTTATATCCACCACATCAACCATCACCACATTCCTTTGAACTTCATGTATTAGTTTAGATTTTATTCCATTTTAACTAACGAGTTTGTTATGTATAAATCGTTTTTATTTTATATTTTACTAACATTATCTGATCTTTGTTCTCGTGTTTTTCTTTAATTTTTTTTTTGGTTTTTTTTTGGTTTTTTCTCGCCCTTCCCGATTTTTTTCTTGTTTATTTTGTTTATTTTTCTATTTTTTTATTTTTTCTAGTTTTATTCTTAATTTTTGATTTTTTCTGTTTTACAACAACAGTAAAAGGCAATAAATGTAAATGCAAACAATTGAAGTTAATAATAAATCAGTAATTATGTACATATAATTTGTTCAAATAATATTTATATAATATAATAGGATCATCCGCAGCCAAGCGGTTTAAGGTGCTATCAGCTACAAACAGAGATCGCAAATTCGATTTCGGGTTTAACATTTTTCCCTAATGTCATTTCTATATTATTTTATTATCATTTTGTTAATGAATAACATAAAAACTTGGATAGTCTCCATAGCTCATAAAAACTAATTTCCATTCTCTAATCTTGAAAATAATTTCTACTAATATAAGAATTTTCTCATGCACCTAACATCAAAAAAAAGATAAAACACCAACACCGTCTCAATTTATTCATTCTTCATTAGAAACAGTATCCAAAGTAAAACAAAACAGCCAATAGCTAGAACTATAGCTGGAAAGAGATAATTACAATTGCTTTGCTGCCGCGACGATAAGTCACAATAGAACAGCAATTTCATTGTCAGTCACCCATCTGCGAACGTTAATAGAATAACATTACCTTCGTGGTCTCGGTACTCGATTCTTTTTTCAGCGTTAATTATTACTCGTCTATCAATCGTAGCAACGCTATTAGTCCATGGGCCAAAAATTTTTGCTTTAATTTTCAAAATAATGATCGGGTTGATTAGCAAAAGAGTTTTAGTCTTAGAAAAGGCAAAGATTTATCAGGACGAGGTAAAGGCATGAAATTTACTGGCAGGATGATACTCTATTCGTTATGTTGTTAAATTGTTAAAAACAAATCATAGTCGTATAGTTAAACGCTTCAACCAATCTTTTAATCGCAAAAAGTCTCCTTATGCAAGAGATCAGCACTTTCTGCGTGTATCTGTTCTTCGAAACATGACAGCCATTGGTACAAAGTTACGAAATGAGTTGGCTATTGCTCGAAATGTACTAATATCGACTCGAATTGTGAGAAAACGTTTAAATGAAGGTGGATTGAACAGTAGAAGACCGGCGAAAAAATTATAAAACACAAAGTTGCAAGATTACGTTGCGCTCGTAACCATAAAAACTGGACGGTTGACAGTTTTGTTCTCAATTGAGACTAGGATCAACTTAAAATCTTCGGATGGATGTAAGCATGTTTGGCGAAGGCCTGAAGAGAGATTTGCGAGCTGCAATATTGTTCCCAAAATTCCATTTGGTGTAATGTTTTGGGCAGGAATCTGTTTATTATCTCGAAAATATCGTTCTTTAACATGATATGTTTGCTCCCTTTTTGAAAGAATATTGTATATTCATGGATGATAATGCTGCACAAACTGTAAATTTAAAAAATTAAAATGATAAAGTTGCGGAAGAGCTCCAGGTATTCCAGGATGATAACCATCGTTCAAACTCCATTATCCTTCAAGGTGTTTAAACTGAGTTTTCTCGGTAAATTTTTATAAATCTTTCATCATGACCCAATTTTTTGATTAAAACAAGAATAAAGAATTATGTGGACATAATGCAAGCGCTTGGACTAATTATAATTTAGTTCCTCTGATATAGCTTATAAACGTTCAGACGTCTCTAGTTTGCTCGCTGTAATTAAGACATAATTGATTTCTGTGCTCTAAGAAAACCAAATGATCAATGGCAAAGCATAATAAAAAATAAATTGAATATATGGTAATCACGAAACGGTAAATTTATATTTGCATTAACAATATTGTACCTGGAAGGTAAACTTAATAAGTCTGGTTTTGCAATTTTTTAATTTAGCTTAAAAAAATAATGAGAGCACCTATACAGAAGAAATGAGATGCAAAACAATACTGAAACTTTACTTTCATATCTACCGTTCCACTTATATGTCCAAAATTTAGAAAATTAAACCAAACGTAAAAATTATTAGGTGATAAAATCTCACAATCCCTTACAAATTTACCAACTCTATGCTTTCTTCACGATAACATTAAGATCCTACTCAAAAGATAAACGTTAACCGCTAAAAATCTGTACACTATATAAACCTTATCAAGATTCCAGTCGATGAACTTGTCACCGTTTACAGTAAAACTTCCTTGATGAAGTGCTGCCCTTAAAGTATAATTTTGAAATCTAAACTACGAACTAAAACCACGTTTTTATTGTCTCTTCCTCGTGTTGTTAGGTTTGGATGGCATGCTAAGCTACCCCTGAACATTTCTTAATATCTACCTGTGGGTGTGTCAAAAATATGATTTAGAACTACTGACCGACAAAAGAATTGGTATGAAGGACAGAAAAACTCGGTTATCGTACCTGCACCATAATGAATCTTTTAAGAATGAATGTCCTCTTTTAGAATGAAAATTGCTAAGAGAGGTATAATAATATGGATAACGGGTCATTCTAAGGCGCTAAAATTTTATTGCTTTAAAAATTTTTGTTTAAATTTAAAGTTGCTATAGAAGGATATAGAAATCTAACATTTAAAAAAATCGGCCATTCATAAATATTTACAAAAGGGACTCTATCTAATTACATTCATTTTCGATTTGTTCTACGCACTACCACCACTGTCAAAATTTTTTTGATACTGCTCAGTGACAAGCAGATATAAACGAAGAACCGAAATAATACAAAGAGGAAGCAGTGAAAAATAAGAAGAAAGAACAGAACATTGACTATCAACATAGAGTGAAATTAAATGATAAACAGAGGCAACTAAACGAGGAAGATAACGTTACTTATATAAGTTAACACAAAACTCAAGACATTTTATAAATGGTACATGTTTGAATCCAACTTAAATATAAAATAGCATATGAAAAAGAAGAGATCATCTAATAATAAGATATTCTAGAAGTAGTACATCATTATATTCAACAATTAACATAAAACCAAATTTAAAGAAGAAAGTACAGGAACAAAAAGAGAGAATGAATAAAGTAGCAAATTTTCGATAATACAGAAACTAGCACAGCAAGACCAACAAAAATTATAAAGTGAGTTAATGTGGTAAAAACGAAAGAGATATTATAAATTCAACAATGAAGATCTTTGAGTTGAATTTACTAAAAGAAACTAACTAAACTTTCGATAAAGAAAGATGAAGAACAATAGGATATTTCAAAAAAGGTAAAAAAAGTGCATTCATACACTTACAAAAGATTTTAAAAGTGATACCAGATTATATTCAATAGTGTAGATCTTTGGGTTAAATTAACTGGAAGAACTTCATCAACATCACGACAAAGAAGAAACTAGCATATGGAGAAGAAAAGGTCATCTCACAGCATAAATAATAAGACATAAAATAAGAAACATAATAAAAACATAAAAGATGTGATCCATGATTATCTATAACAATGAAAATCTTCGGGAAAAATCATCTAGAAGAATATCACATAAGAAGAAACTACCACAGTTTGTGCTCTAAAGTCATATGATATTCTAAAAGTGACACAGTGCTATATTCAACAATGAAGATTATTGGGTTACATCTCACTATACTCATGATAACGAAAAAAACAACATAGTAAGAAGAAGAAAATATGATACGAAGCAAATGGTAACTGCTAGATTACTAAATGCAATAAATTGGTTAAATCGACGCCAGAATATGAAACTGATACAAGAGGAAGAAGAGTCATCCATGCTAAAATTTTGTTTTTATTAAAAAAGATCTTTAAAAAACATGTTAAAATTAAAAAAATGTTGAATTACCTGGAAGAACCTTAGTAATCTCACAACAAAGAAGACAATAGCACATGAAGAAAAAGATTAAAAGACTTTTGTGTTAAATGCACTGGAGAAATATTTCCAAACTGATAACAAAAAAACTAGTTTAAAAAGAAGAAGAAGACTAACGTTAAAGGCGTTTAATTAAAACTATAAAATTGCATACAGGAACAACTTGGAAGAATTTTTTGTAGTTGTTAGGTAAACGACTACCGTAGAGATCTTCTTCTTCTTATTTCTCTCCACTGTATTTGAAGCCTTATTGGGGTCGGCCGTTAGCCTTTTGTAGCATTTGTTTCCTTAACGAATCCTCTCTTCTCCCTTTTTTTTCAAGTTTTCATTTATTTTATCCATCCATCTTAACCTCGGTCTTCCTTTCACCCCCAATCTCACATTCATCTACCTACCTTTTTACATAATTCTCATCACTCCTCTCTATATGGCAAATCATCTCAACCCATTTTCCTGGATTTTTTTGCTCAGTTTTCCCACTTTCACTGTATCTCTTACTATCTCGTTTCTCACTCTATCTCTCCTCATTAATCAACATCCAACGCAACATCTTTATCTCCGCCACTTCTAACTTTCTCTCTTGCTTTTTCGTTATTGACCAGGTTTCTCAGTTATACATTAACGCTCGTCTTATTACTCTCTTGTACAGTCTACCTGTCATTTTTGCTCACACATTCATATCACACAAAACTTCATTCACTTTTCTCCAGTTGTTCATTCATCCACAATTAATTCCATGATTCACCTCACTCTTTAACCCCCCCATTCTTTTCCTAAGAATTTAAAGTTTTGGACAACTGGTAGCACTTGGTCCTGCAGATTGATTTTTGAGTCCAATCGTTTCGTCTGATGTCATATACTTACTCTCAGCCCTTTACTCTCAAGCGCTTTACTCTATTTCTCAAGTTTACCTACTAGTCTCTCTTTCACAAAATCTACAATTACAATATCATCCGCATACATCAATCACATAACATCTATCAGCATACTAAACATATAGGCGCTCAGTACCGACCCCTGATGGAGCCCCAGATTCACTTCAAATCCCTCCAGAGATATGGATAAAATATATTCAATATTTGGAAAAGATATAAGAGACAAAGCCAACAGAATGCAAATGGCAGTAGTAGATATTAAATGCAATACATTGGTTGGATCAATGCCACGCTAAAATAACTGGTAAAAGAAGACAAAAAAAACAAAAAGAAGTAGAAAAAAGGCCAGTCATCTCATAATAAACTCTGTTTATGCTCAACAAAATTTTCTCTCAAAAATCATTCGTTAATAAAATGAACTGGACGAACTTAGCAACCTCTCGACAAAGAAAAATCTAGCATAAGTACAAAATATACATATAGTAGGAAAAGTTACTTAACCCAGATAAGATATAAGAGATCCTAAATGTGGTACATAAAAATATTCAACAATGAAAGATTTTGGGTTAAACCAACTAGAAGAAACTCACAAAACTGACGACAACGAAGCAACTATTATAAGAAGAAGAACAGGTCATTAAGGCAGTTCAGTTCGAAGTTTTGAATTTAATACAGGAAGAATTTTGGGAAGTTTATTCAGCTGATAGATAAACGCGAATACCAGAAAGGTAGAAAAGACATATACATTACATCGAAAAGATAAAATATAATGGTTAAATCAACACAACAATAACATACTCATACACGAAGAAGAAGAATAGGTCATCTTATAGTAAAATGTAGAAATTTTGTTTCTGTTCAACAAAAGTTTTCTTCTGAAAAATCTTGGTAGAACAAAATGGTTAAACCAATAAAGCAAGTTTTGAGGAAGTTTACCCAAACTCGCAGATATATAAAACGAGTAAACAGAGAAAGTAAAAACTTTCTGTGTCAAATGCAGAATCTCATAAAGATGATTCGCGTATTATTAACTGTTCCTTCGTAGAGACTAATAATAAGAGATATCTAGCAGTCTCTAAACCTTCTTTAATTAGCAAAGCCCCTGCTGTGCTGTCTCTCACGTTAAAATTTCCTTTTATTCTCAAGGGGATGTTAAAGGCACAATTTCTTAAGTATGAAAGTTTCTAATGATCAAACATAGTATAAACCTTGATCATTAAATCTACGGTAATTTTATGACAATATATTCTTATTTGAATAAGAATTTCTGCTACATACTTACTCCCTCAATGTTTTAAAAAATTCTTTCGGATTAACCAACGAAAGTAAAGAAGGTATTCAAACTGTATGTTGTGTTTTCTTTTATTTTATAACCATGGAAGATTGTCAGTGAAAGAAGGAGGAAATTGAACCAGCTTTACCAGCTTAATTCCGTTAATACCATTTCTTACAAGTTAACTTCAATAGGGAATTATGTCAAATATATGCATAGCAGCGTCTCTGACATGTTTTAATTTACATTCTATTAATATTTCAAAGAGATGAAATACAGTGGTGTTACAAGAAGTGTATTACTGAATATTTCTAATAAGAGTTTATTATAAAGCAAATAATAAGAAAATTAAAGAATAAGTTAAAACATCGAACCAATTAGACGAAAGTTTATTTTAAAAACAAACAAGTCAAATTACGTAAATTCTACGAATAAAAAAGTGTTCTAATCCGGAAAATACTCAATCCTCATTCCAAATCAAAAAAAAACAAAAAGAAAACGATGGAAACGAAATTTTGTCACAAAAGAGAACTAAAATAAGTTTTTTAGAATTTCGATGGAAACGACGGTTTTAATAATATCTGGTGTCTAGTTAAAAGTGAAAACAGCAAATGAGAAAAGCTTAAAGCTTTCATTTACTCGTAAATGAAAGCAACGAGAGCTAGATAAGCCAACGAAGTTCCGTTACGAATTTTTTAACGGTTTTTCTGCCCCAACACCTCCTCCAAACCTACTAATAAAATTTTTAATAAATGTATAAAAAGAACTTTTTATAAAATAGCTTTTGGTGATTTAGAGGACACAGTATAAAATTATAAATTTAGGAAAGTTTGAACTAATTTAAATCACGCATTGTCATCGAGTTCTGAGCAACCCTGAAAGTTTTAGATCTGTACTTAGTCGGGAAGTAAGTTTAAAATCGATTACAAAATTCCACCTGGACAGACAAAGGAAAAACAAGCGAAGAATATAAAAAGATAGTAAAATAAGAGTGAAGCACCGGAAAAGTAGCCTACACATCGAACATATAAATAAAAAAAAGAGAGAAGTAAAAGCTTAAAATATGCATAAAGTATGCAAATCATGTGAATAGTACATTTTTAAAAGTCAGTTATTCCTTCAGGAATTACACCAATCCTTACCAGATGGTGTAATACAGCCTGTATAAAGCAGAAGATAGAGGTTTAAAGAAAACAGAAAGAGAGGCAGTTAAAAAATAAAAATACATTTCCAATGAGAGCGACAAAAAGTAAAAAAAGAAGTATATAGAGGAAGATTTCTTATACTTATGATTTTGAAAGGAAGTTAAAATGTGATGAGTAAATAATTTTTAATATCCTATATTTGAATGACAATATTGAAATATACCAAAAAAATAAAAAAGTATACCTATAAATATATTAAAATCGTTTTTATTACATTTACTTTTTGTATGTACCTGATGTCGGTATCTTTATGAAAGAATCCCCATCAACATCCACTACTTACTTATTCTAAAACATGGGATTTCAAAGAATGAGTAATCTACCTGTTTCTATGCTTTTATATACCTGTTTTTGTTTACTTTTACTACATTATAAAAGAGCTTTACAAAGGGTTTTTATATGGTTACCTATCTCTTCTGGAATGTCTGTATAATAAAATCCAAATTAGTTTCCATTGGATTGTACAGATTGTACTACTTAAAAGTTTTAAACTATAAATGTTTAACATATATGCAAAATAGATACCTACAACAAAAAATATTTGTTTAATATCTGTCTATTTTAAAAACAATAATTTTAAAGATAACAAATATGAGTTCATTGTAAATAAACAATATCAGATATAGATATGTAAAGACCTAGTTCCTACATTCTCGTAGATTTTGTGTATATTTGGGTTTCTTAATTCTATTATGGCATAAAAGTTTGTATTTTTCTGTTCCTCTTTACTCATTCCATACTAGGCTACTGATTATGTCAAAAATAACACGGTTGAAAGGAACTCCAGCGTTAAACAAGTTTTATGATTGAATTGACCCCAAAATATGAAAAAAACGCGAGTGCTATATATACCATTTTAAGCCTTGCGTTATTAAGAGCTATGTCAAAACATCCACTTTTCAAATTTTTTCAAACTGATCGAAAGTATGCACTTTTCGTGCATACACACAAACAGAAAGATTGCAGACAATTAAATTTGTAATCGAAATGGCAACTTCTAAAGTTAAAAGAGGTATTTTTCTTGAAAATATCTTTAACAAAAATGCGTAAAATCGATCTCCCTGACGTCGGCTGGTGTAAGCCAGCACTCGCCCAACAATGATCTTCTGATTTCATCAGAAAAAGCAGAGCAATCATACATTATATGCGCAACTGTTTCCTCGTGTTCGCAATCTCTGCATAGAGACTGTTCTGCTAATTTCACCCTAAAGAGATGTCATCGCAATTGGCAGTTAAGATTCCCAAAGCTATTCGGAGATTTTGTCTGGTCACTGCCTTAAATGTTTTTGCTGTTTCCTCGCCAGAATGAGGTAATAATCTTACTGGCCATATTTTTATGTAACATAAACTCCCTTTAACGCGTTCCTTTCAATAGTACATAATCAATAGCCTATATATACATAATTGATTTTTTAGAAAAGAGATATCTGTTCACCAATGGTAATGGCAAAAATTCATGAATTGCACGAGTCATTTTTTGTTTTCAATAAACCCCGTTTTAACCTAATTACTCTAAAACCTGGTTCTAACTGGCTGAAGTGGCTTTAAATAGAGGCGGATGGCATTGAAAACTAATCTCTGTTTCATCCTGGTAGAGCCAGAATCATAATTTTAAAGTTTAACAAGAAAAAACGACTCATCTGACTTCTTCTCTTGATTTGACACCACCGATTATTATGTGTTTTCAAATCTAAAGGGAATAAAAAAACAGTTTAAACGAAGATATAATTGACAAAACAAATGCCTATTTTGCACATATTTCAGAATGGTACTATTCGGACGACACAAAGAGGTTTTGGAAGATCACTTGAATCGTGATATTGAGACAAAAAGAGACTACATCGAATAAAATAAAATAAAAATCTAGAAAAACATGTTACTTATTCCAGAGGAGGTTACTTTTTAGGTCATCCTAGTATTCCAAACGATTTATAAAGATATTTTCAATGAAACATTTGTGGAGAAAAATTAAGTACTTTCTGCTTCGATATGTAAACTACCATTATTCACAATCATTTTAAAATATACAGTTTTCCAGCTTAATGCAAAGTTGAGAAATAGATTATTTTCAACTAGGAGGAAGGTATTTACTTTCCATTCATGGGTGGAAAGAAAATTATAAAGGTTTTTGGAAATATTTCTAAATCTAACTGAGGTTTGTAAAATCTAAAAAAAGATTTGAAAAGGGATAAAAACTTCAAGATAACAACTTATTTTTCATATCACATGCATTGAAACAGCTTGTTTTGATTCCTGTTTTGTCAGTCGAAACAAGACAATTTCAGACCAATGCAACTGTCAGTGAGAAATTGACCGTTTTTTCTGCCCTAGGGGAGAAACAACGTTATTTCTGCCCGGCACATTCATTTATTTATCATTTATGTCTTTATTTCAAGTCTGCCAGAATCGTATTTGTAATAAACAAAAGCGAATAAAATCTTAATCGTCTGACAGCTGTCGTCAAATCGTTGTCAAGATATTACTACGCTATTTGTCTGAAAAAGTCTTAGTTCAACTGGCTACAGACATCAAAACTCGCTGTTTCAATGCATGTCATATGAAAAATATAGTGTGAGGCACGGGATGAAACAAAGACGATTTCTGACCGGGCGAAGACAGCCCTCGCTTCGCTTGCGCAGTCAACTCTCGCCCTAATCAGAAATCGTCTTGTTTCACCCCTTGCCACACAATATACTATTTTTATAAAAAAGTTATTTTATATTATAATTTCTCCAACAAAAATCCTTATAAGCATAGTTCCAAGAAAGGAAAAAAATCCACATTCTAAGTTAAGAAAATTTCAACCTCCCAATATTGATGTTCGAGTAATAAAAAGTTGTTAATTAACTATCGTATAATTAATTGAATAATTGCAAAAAAAAGTTGCCTACGTATTGTTGTATTTATCTATCTAGTATATGCCTGAATTATTTTAATATTCATGTTTTATGTCTAAAAATTGTTTATTCCGAAAATGGCCCAAACGGACACAGCTTGTGCGCAGCAGACGCCCGATTTAGAACCCCTCGGGAAAATTATAAATATTATTCCTACAGTTTCGGGAAGTAGGACTTTTTTTGTAGGAAATTTCGTCGTCTCTTATAATCGTTTTTCAGATTTTATAAAACTCAATTAGTTTTTGAGATATTTTCAAAAAAGCAAATTGGTTTTTCTTACTGAATTATTTATAACTTTTGCAATTTTTTTTTTCGAAAGTGGTCCATTTTTTCTAAATTCGCAATTATTACAAATTTATATTAACAGCACATTTATTATTTTTTATTTATTTATTTATTTATTTATTTATTTATTTATTTGTTTATGTTTATTTAATAAACAAAAATATACGTTTAAGGAGTATTATATGATTAGCTTATCTAATAAAACAAATTTAGATTTGTTTCTAGGTAATTTAGTTTGATAGGTATCAGTTTATAAATTATAATAAAGCAGCAGTAATAAAATACTTATCAGTATTCAATGTCTTAATCAGCTTGTGATCAATAATGTATATATATATATTTTTTAATGAACATAAATTGATAATTAAATCGTATATTAAAATGCAGTAAATGCATTGTTTGAAAACACATATGACATAAAAATGTCGGTTATCATATTGTATTATAAACAATTAAAACACTACATACAATAATCTATAGACAGTCATAACTGACCTAAGGAAAATATAAAAGTTTTAAAAAACTAACCTTTAG
Organism: Altica lythri; assembly: GCA_964028335.1. NCBI lineage: Eukaryota > Metazoa > Arthropoda > Insecta > Coleoptera > Chrysomelidae > Altica > Altica lythri. The sequence continues at coordinate 70,519,524 of OZ034802.1, forward strand.
TAGACAACGCGGAGACAGTGATATTCTTCAGACTAAAAAACTGTTCAACATGATTGCAACTACCTCCATTCACAGTTCTCTTAGCCCTTGTATTATCCACATTTTTAGCTACCACAACACTAAGAAAACACATCACAAACATGAACGAAAAAAGAGTCATTTTTATATTTCCACTCATTGTTAAAATCACCGCGCGAAGCGACAACTTTTCAAATTTTGTACGATACGAATATACGTTGCGTACGAGAACTAGCGACCGGTGGGTCCCCGATACACGCACAGTTGCCTACTTGGCTGAATACAACCGACTGAAAACTCGAAATACAGAAAATTGCCGAATCGCAAGCACCGCGGATCTCAACAATCTGTCGCGAGCAATGTTGCCACAGCTTGGACTTTATCGTGGGAGGATGCTCATTCTTTAAGAAGATCCTGCAAGTATATACCAAACTCCTTACTACTAATAGACGAATTTTTTAGATGACCTGATTTTTTACCCGAAAATTATTTATAAGTATCCTTAATTATAACGAAAAAACTCACATGGAATATACCAAACAGTTACATGGAGCTCCATGTTTTCAACACAGCTTTCTATGGGAATATTGTGACCAGGTTCGCACCAAGAGTCCTTGCATGCACCCGATGCGTGCAGGACTCTATAGTTTGTTCAGCTGAAGATCATCACCACCGCTGATCTTTAGGTAGACATAAATCCAGGTGTTCTTGAGGATTTGGATGACAATCCTTGAGTTACTGTTGCTACAGGGCAGTTCCCTTTGAAAGAGATCTGAGTCCTGTGACTAATTCCTCAAGGTGGTGATGGGATTCAGAGTTCGTATCACCGAAGATGAGGAACCGTTTATGGTGCAAGGCCTCACACTCAAATAGAATATGAGTTGCCGTCTCATCTTCCTTGGCGCACAGTCGGGACAGTCCTGTGTCAGAATCCCCTTCCTTCGAAGGTGTAGTCTGATAGTCTGAATGGTCCATGCATGCCCAGTGAGCAAATCCACCAGTACTCTTATCTAACTCCTGCCAAGATTCAGTATGTCAGACGTCAGATTTTTGAAATAGCCTTTTAGCGTCAGCTTCGAATGCCGCAGCCCTACAGTATTAAAAAATCCCAATATTAAGACTTGGTAATCATAAATTTCCTCGAACAGAACATTGCATGTAACTAAACAGATTCATATGGAAGAGAAGTTTTTTCTTTATACGGTATTTTTGAATTTAAAGAGCATACACCACCATATATTTTCAGCTCCTCTATCTAAAATTCCTTGTTTTTAACATTTAATTTTTTCTAGAATACCCTAAATATCTAAAATGTTCTTTGAACGTCATTCTCTTTATGGTGTCAGTGTAGATGTGTGTGTGTATGGAAGTGTGACCCACGTGGTGCAATGTTGAGTTGGGAGATTGACGTTGTGGCGTATGTCCTCCGTCGTGAGGCCTCCCATTTGGCAAGGACGATGAAGAAATACCTTCTGGGAGTTAGGGGATTTATGCCAACATACCCTTTGTCATTAACCACGTTTTCAAAAAAATGGTTTAGTGCGTTTTGCAAAGGTTTGATGATTAGCTCTTCCAATATTACCTAATTTCTGTTCCTATCTCTTCTTGTGATTCCTTTCACTTTTCTCAAAAATTTCATTTCAGTGGCTTAAAGTTTACTTTTCGGCCTGTTTGTCAATACCCATGATTTGCACTCGAAAGTGACGATTGTTCTGAATTTTGACTTGTATATGCATACATCTTGAAATTTCTCTTTTTCCTATTAAACCCTTGTTCATTAAATAATATGTCTTCATGACTTTTTCTATTCTTGTATTAATTTCCATTTCTTTGTCTCCCGAATCTTTTATCTTGCCCAAAAACTCAAAAATGTCAACTTGTTCTAATTTTCTTCCCTCTATTTCAATATTCATTCATTGTCTCCTATCTTCATTACTATTGTCTTCTCTTGGTTCAGAATCATTCCATAGCTTTTTAGTGTTTCATTCCAGATTTACATATTATTTTGTAGATCTGTTTCACTTTCTGCAGCTACCATCACATCGTCCGCAAATGCTCCTTCCGAGATCCTCACCACTTCTAAATTTTTGTATCCTATTTTTAATTTCTTCGCTTTGTTTAAACAGGCTCTTATGATTTCATTCATAAATATATTGAATAGCAGTAGACTCAGCTCTCTTCCTTGCTTACAAAGATATCCGAGATGTTGTTTCTCCATATGACACTATTCTTATTTTTCTTCTACAAGCTCTTTATTACATTTACTGTTTTGTCATCTACCCCTTTTTTTACTATTTCCCACAATTTCTCTTTCTTCACCTTACTGATAGCATTTTTCAAATCTATAAATTTCAGTGACGGCAGTGACGCTGTCTGGTTTTGGTGATTAATTTTTTCTATCCTTGGTGCTTCTTCCTTTACGCAATCCACTTTGCGCTTCGTGCAACGAACTTTCAGATGGAATTTTGTTAAAATTTATAAATTAGATAAACAAAAAATGATATTCAGGAAAACTCAAAAAAATGTCACATCCAGTAGAACTCGAACGTGCTAGCGTGCAATCTATATATGTAGCTGGTAAAACGCTTCTTACCAATTCAGCCACAGATATTTCCAAATAGATAAAAATATAAGATGGAGCAAAAAAGTTTAATGTTTCCATTGTCGATTAATCTTTCTTTCTAACGTGATGTATTAATGGCTGGTTAAGTTGACGCAAAAGGTCATAACAAAGAAAAAAAATTCGAAAAGAGGTTGACCTTAAAGGCCATCCTTGCAACTTCCCGCTAGTTTTAACCGCAAAGCTATAGTAACGTGTAACATGACGAATTTTGACGTTTTTGACTTTTTTTGAAATGTTTAAAAAGCCATAACTTTTTAACCCGTTATTCGATTTTGATGTTCAAGATGGCATTCGACGCAGTTTTTTGAGACCTAAAAACGTTACCAGGAGTGCAAATCGATTAGTCAAAAAATCTCTAAGTTATTGAAAAAAAAAACACTTTTTTTGAAATTTTTCGACAACGATATCTCACGAACGAATCAACCGATTTTAATTTGAAAAACGGCATTCGACGTGGTTTTTTAAGCTTGAGATCTGATTGAGTTATGAAATTAATCGATGTAACGGTCAAAAAGATATGCCTAAAAAACTTCATTTTTACCAATTGTTTTTTTCGGTTATTTTGAAATTTCTCGAAATCTACCGGTTCGAATCAGTTTAAACTTACAGGGAATCTAAGTTAGATGGAACTCTTTGGAACGCTTTTTATTTCATTCAGATCGGTTAAGCCGTTCAAAAGTTATAAGAGGTTTACATACATCCACACACACATCCACACGTACATACAGACATACAGACATCCTCGTAAAAATAGTCAGGGGAGGTTCCAAATACCTCAAATTGTTGAGATCCGATGAAAACTCGATTTTCGAAAAACGGGGTAAAACCAATAACTTCCCGATTTAAAAAAAAAATTAATTTTTTTAGCGGGAAGTTAAAAATGTCATGCACACATGTGCTTAAGTTAGTTATCAATAAATTAGAAATAGCCTATTGTAATCTCAAGTGACGGTACTTTAAAGCATTTGTGATTCCAGCTTTATTGTAAGTAAAAAAATTATTAGCATATCCGTTTCATTAAACTAACAAACATTTTTTATGCGCCTTTGAAATAGCCGTCATCGTTTTAATTGTTAACATGAGATTCGAAATTCAAGGTGACGATTGAATTTGTTTAACATTTAATTTGCTTTATATCAATAGAATTAGAAAATTTTCGTTCATGATAAATTTAGAAAACTGTCGTTTTAAGATTAAATAGTATGAAAGACAGAAATAAGTATAAAATTTTATTAAAGAAACAATTGTTTTGTTGTAATTATTTTGATATAGATTTTTCCTCGGGGACACGTTCTTTCGATGGATTTTGGGGAGTGTGAGTCACCCTTAAGAAAATCGGCTTCTAGTTTTATTTTTGAATTTGAATTAGATGTTTTTTCTAAATATTTATATTTTTATGTTTATGTGTATATGTACATATTATGTATATATGGTAGAACTAGTTCCTAGTTCTATCTTATATTTATCTGTTGTTGGCTTTGTCTACACAATTTTTTTGTAAATTTTTTGACAATAAAGCTTATTTGATTGATTGATTGATTTTGTTAAAGTTATTGTTTGGAATGTTTGTATTGGTTGTTTTTCATAAATTAATTTAGAAGATGTCAGAAAATTAAAAAATGTAATGGTGGTAAAAAAATATATGAAAACACAAAACAGGAGCAAATAGAAGTAGAGACCAGAGCTGGATAGTGGAGGAGCAGAGAGAAGGAGATGAAAAGAAAAAAAAGCAGAAAGAAGGATCTGTAAAGTAGGGAAGTGGAAAGACGACCAACCCCAGGAAGAAGAAAAATACTGTGTTGTGATCAGAGGCTAACATGGAAGCAGCACATTCAAAAGGTCATACGCAAAACTACAGTATTGATTGGTAGGTGTATAACTAAGGCCTGAACCCCAAAATGAACCTTTGTTTGTATACACAGGTCATTAGGCCAATGTTAACCTATGGTTTGGTGGTCCTCCTTACTATATCTACATACAGGGCAAGGCTATGGCAACTGCTCACAGGCTGCTATAAGGCCAGGCTCCCATTACTTTATTAAAGAGAATAAAGCAAGCCGATAGGGTTAAGGCGGATCAAGACAGGATAGTCCTCAGGTATAACTTTGCGAGAAACTATAAAGAAGTATTACTGGAAAGAGACTCATGGAACAATGTCCCTCCAATCCAAGGGGAGTCAATCTGGTATAGTGTTGGCTCAAAGACTGAGAAACGTACAGGGTCGGGTATATATAGTAGAAGACACAGGATAAAAGTGCAACTAAGCCTAGGTGCGTATGCTACAGTGTTTTAGGCTGAAGTATTGGTCATACAACACTGCAACGGAGATCGTAAGTCAGGGTATAACGGGTAAAACCGTAGTCATATACTCGGACAGCAAAGCAGCTCTAAAGGCGATAGTCTCGGCATAAATAAGCTCACAGCTGGTCTAGGACTGCGTTAGGTTCCTGACACATGCAGCAAATCGGAATTCTCTTACACTGGCATGGATACCAGGACACTCAGGGTTTCGAGGCAATGAGAAGGCTGATGAATTGGCCCATGCGGGAGCTAATATCCCAATGATTGGCCCGGAACCATTTAGTGGAATACCGTCAGTCTCTTGACAGGACATTGTCGGCTCAGAAAACACATGAGTCAGCTGAACTTAGCAGATGAAAACATTTATCGCTGTCGCCAAAAGGAGAAGGAAACCACATGTCCTATGCCAATTTGAAGGCCTTGCAAGGACGCTGTTTCTGGTATAGGGAGATGAAAAACCGGCTGCTCCAAGTTATGTGAAGACTCACTGTCAAAGCTATTAAGTCTCATTAAGAGGGCAGGGCTGGACAAGGTGCTCTAATCCTATTCTGGAGATAATGAGTGTTTACAATAGATCTGTAAAGGCCGCAGTGATACAGGCCAATAGCTAACCCAATAAGTATCTATCTATCCAGAGGGGAAAAAATATTGTGCGAACAGAACAAGTCATATAATAAAGGCAGATAGCAAGAACGGTGGTGGTTACACAAAGGGTTGTTTCAAAAACCTATTCAAGATTTCTGGAATTGAGAACCTTAAGTAACAGATGGAGGAGAAGTGGAAGAGTAGCTATGAAGAGTAGGATCGTTTTTCACCTCAAATAGTCGAATGGCAAGAAGAAATCCCACATGTCATCCAGAGGTTCAACGGCAACTGTAGCAAGCTGTTAAAACTAGTAGAAGAAGACTTTGCGATCAGGAATTATTTAGCACAGAGGTTCCCAAACTTTTTTATCGTGTTACTCCTTTCGGTAAAGCTTTTTTTGCTACATTTCTTCCATATTCACAAAAATTGTCAAAAAAATGTGAAAATTAGATGATCTACCGATGGAAATTTGTGTCGGCGTCGCGAGTGTTTCAACCCTAAAAAAATGTATATTTTTATCGTCTATTCATTAAAATATTATGATTACAGACTTAATAGAATTATAATTAAACGTTAATAACATTATTTGAACATAAAGCATTGCAAATCAACAATTAAAAAAGAGTAATTATAATTTTAATAGAAGGGATGTACTTTATGGGTTGATAGCAAATTATCAATATTTGGCTTTAGTTTTGTCAGCAATAATTGCAGATATAACCGTTCTGTAATGTTCAGTCTGCTCCTTTTTTTAATATCTAGGTTTGTAACGACACTAAATTTTTTTTCTACAAAATATGACAGTACATACTTTTTTGTACTATCACAGTCCATGATATTTCTTGGGTATTTCAGCAGCTTCTTAGTTCCTCTTGTAATACCACATTCATGGCTTACGTTTCATTAAATAGATTTATAATCCACAGTGGTAATTCCATACTAAGAATATCTTCAAGTCTATTTTTCCAGTCATCTAAATATTAAGGTAGATCTAAATATCATTATTACGACATTCTGTCTTTGACAAGCTTGGATTTTAAGAAAATTCGCGCCGATTAAAATTTTGTTTCATATAAATTCCAATTTTCCAAAGAAAATTAAAATATACAAGTTTTGACCAGTTACAGCTGCTGACCTTAAATTGCATTGCTCAAATGGATAAATCCAAGTCAACATTTTTTTTTTACAATCAAATCCAATAGTATATTGTAATACAAGTGTTACAATGACAGGTTTCGTAGTACGAGTTCAGTTTGTGTCAAAGAACGAGTACTACAAACCGTCATTGTAACTCGAGTGTTACATACTATTTTTTATAATGAACTTTTAAAAGTATAAAAAAATATATAAAATGAGAGTTTTTCGAAATATTTATTTATGTTGGCAATCTTGACACTTTTGACACTTGTCAGTTTTAATGATTTTAAATTTGAATGTTTGTCAAATTTGTATAAAATATTCCGAATTTAGCAATTAACGCTGATAATGTAGTTAATAATTTACTACAACATACTTCTTGATTTACTACCTGAACTCTTTCGTTGACAATCACTGCAGTGCAACCAATTGTGTACAACAAAAAGTTACCAAAAACAGTGTTACAATGAATCTATTTCGATACTGTTTTTAGTGTCGAAATAGAAACTTTGTGAACGTGAATTATAAAAATACATTTTCGTGAACGTTTTTTTTACGCGAATATAGACCCCTATCGAGTCTCACCGGGATTCACCTCGACCACTTTGGGAATCGCTGATTTAGCAGAAGACAGTTAAGGATTCCAGAACTTTCTCGGCAAAATAATTGAAGATTGGAAAAATGTCTTATCGACCAGAATCGACCTACGATCCGATGACCGGTGGATTCGCATTTTAAGAGGTAGACGGGAGACAAGATGGACTTCGTGCTACCAAATCTATTCCAAAATACAATGGAGGATCTGTAATGTTTTTGGGGTAGAATTATAACTGGTGAAAGAACTCCTTTAATTCCCATAAAAAAACACTAACAGATCAAACGTATGTAGATTTGGTATTGGAGTCAGGCTCTGATGAGGGATTTTGGCATTTCTTTATATTTATGCAAGATAATGCCCCTCCACATGCCAGCAGACTTGCAAAATGTTTCTAAGTAACTGAAGGTGTTATTTCTGGAGTGGCCTTCTTGACCACCAGATATTATTTTTATGGAGCATTTATCAGAAGAAAGATTTAGGAAAACTTGTCAAAATGGTTCTAAACAACTTATACAATCAGTTTTAGAGGGATGAACAAATGTTGTAATGTTGCTCAAGAAAACTTTGACAATTTGATAAATAGCATGCCCCGTCGAATTCGCATTTTTTTTTCAAATTTAAAAATGTTTTTTGTTTAGCTTACAAATTATTTCTTAGAATTAAATAAGTAATATATTTTATTTCCCTAAACCCTGAGGGAAATAAAATATATTTATTAAAATTTTATATTTTAGTAGCTTTCTTGTTAGTCATTTTCAGTAAATTAATTTTTATAGAAATATATATAGTTGATTCAAATAGAAGTGTCATCAAGTAGTCTCTGGAAAATTCAAATTTGTAGTGGCAGTACCCACGTTTAGTGAAATTTGAATCGCAACATTAGCCAGCTTGCGATCAGATTGCTACATTTGCTACATATGCTCAATATAACTATAAATATTTTGACACATCGCGATGACATAAAATTCCCTAACTAAAGTTCTGTTTCCATTGAATCTAGCTCCATGGAATCTAGTAATAAAGTTAAAGATGATCTCACACGTACCCAGCCCACTTGATGACACTTCTATTTGAATCAACTATAGGTATCTTTTTATTTGTTCTATTTTTGTGAAATTACTGGGCAATTCCATAACCATAAGTTGGGTGGTGTTTATATAAAAAGAGGATAGTACCTACCCTTTTATAACTTTTTTCTGAGTATATCTTTTTTTATAAAAGTTGAATATGATACTTTCCAATGTTGTTTTACTATCATCAAAAAGTTTAACCTATGTTTCTTGAGGATATAAATGTAATTATATTGTTTTGTTTTTTCAATACATCTTTTTAAATTCCATAGAATAAACTTTGTTTTATGTATTTACAAAATTTCAGTTTAATATCTCAACGTGTTTCTAAATTAGATTTTTTTAATTAGGCGCTACATGTTTTCAGATTTAGTGATAAAATTAAAAATTTGAGTTAAGGGCATAACTTTTTAAATAAATGTTTCTGGATATTAATCCATAAAAAACTTTTATTCTTATTTTATGTCTATAAATTCAATTATTAATTTGATCACTTAGCTCTAAAACATTAGAAGATGTGGATACAAACAAGTAAAGGTTGTCTTCATACCAAAACCTGGGAGAATGGATTACTCCATTCCAAAAGCTTACCAACCTATTAGCTTAACACCATTTGAAAAAAATACCCTTGAGAAATTTGACATATCCATCAAGATAAATAAGCAATGATCATTTTCCACAAATTAATTTATTATTTTGATTTTAGTGGCAAAAGTTCCCCAATAAAAGAACTAAATATAACTATCTTTGGTGTTCAATGAACAACTGGTTTAATTAATTTAATCATAAATTTAATTCTATAATCGTTTATTATCACGAAAGAAAGACAACAAATCATCTTTTCCTGAAATCGCTTGGAAATGTCTAGTTTCTCGAAACAAATTCGAGCCGCAAAATACACTATTCTTGTATTTTAGTCCGTTGCTGGGCAACGAACTTTTCCGTACTGTACGGGAATATTTTTTCGGTACCTGTGTACAGGAATGATCCATAAAAAGTTTATAAGCAAATTCATATTTTGCACCATGATTTTATTTGGCAATAAATTTAAAACCACATTAGTAGCAGTGTTTAGTAGGTAACTCTGGAGGCGTTTTACACCTCCCGACATCAACGTCACTGTCCATTATAATAGTATTATACGTTACAAGGTCGGTAGGTGACTTATTACAGTACGAGTTAATTTACGGACGAGGCGACGTAGGAGCCGAGTTTGGAAATGAAAACGAGGACTGTAATAACACCTAACGACCATGTATCGTATTATATTTTATTTCATCCTGTTTTTATAAATTAATAAATTCATAAAAATGTTAACAGTAGTTCGTAACTTGACTAAAAATAGTTCGTAACTTGATTAGTTATGTCAAATTACCTTGAAAGCGATCTGTCACTGTCAAATAATTTTTATATTATTAAGGTTTAATTGTTAATATAAAATTGAATAACATTGACTTCCTTTTAAATATGGATGTAAAAGTAAGTAATTAATTATTTTATTTTTATTTTATAGTCATTATAGTATTTTTAAATGTCAAAAATTAAAAGTAATTGTCTTCCCTTAAGCAATCAGAGCAGCGTTGCTAGGCAACACATTACAGTACCTGATACCGTAATGTTTTACTTACCGGCGCCAAATTGATTATAGGGAAGTGTATTTACTGGACAGGATGAAATAAATATAATTTAAAATATTTTAAGCAATATGTAACTAACCGAACTGACACTTTTGTTACACTAATAAAAGTAAACCAATGATTAACAAACAATGTCAACGAAACGGTTTCATAGAAAACTAGCAGCCCGCCCCGGCTTTGCACGGGGATTAAAGAAAAATAACAAAAGCCATTAAATTTATTGGGTCAACGCTTCCCTGTAAACAATATTACATGTTGTTTTATTTTCTGGCAGCAAAAAATATTATCCTGGCCATGTTTTAAAGTTCTAAAAGCTATAGATTGAAAGATACGATTTTTTTAAATATTTAATGCCCCCGCTCAACCATCTGGGGGTGAAAAATCATAAAAATTAGTTATTGGTGAATTCAAATATGCCAAAAGAAATATTCTGGCCAAGTTTCAGAGTTCTAAAAGCTATGAGTGGGAAAAAATATTTTTTTTTTTAATTTTTAACGCCCCCGCACAGCCCTCTGGGGGTGAAATATCGTAAAATTAGTTTTTAGTAAATTCAAACATGCTAAAAAGAATATCCTGGCTAAGTTTTATACCTAAAAGAGCTATAGTTTGAAAATGTGAATTTTTCATTGTTGACACCCTCGCAAAACCCCTTGTGGGTGGAATTTCGTAAAATCCGTTCTTAGCTGACCTCTACATAGCAAAAGTAATATTCCTACCAAATTTCAAGTCTCTAAGTCCTATGGTTCCCGAGATATCGTGATGAGTGAGTATATATTCTTGAGAATGATCTGGTGTTATTTGCTGATGACACATCGGCTATCTGCACAGCAAACAGTGAAGCTGAATGTATTGAAAGTGTGGTAAACACTCTTTGCAGGTTGGACGATTGGTTCTCCACAAATAATTTGCTGTTAAATGTAAATAAGACTAAACTAATCACCTTTAGCAGGCGAAATCAGCATAATCTAAATGTTACCTATGGGAATACAGTGGTTGAACCTGTGGAGAGCCTTTCGTTTCTGGGAATTCATATTGATCAACGTCTGGACTGGAAGCCACATATTCATCAACTCTCTGGGAAAATTTAAAGTAATTGCTATGCTTTAAGAGTGATTGTAAATACAGTCAACGCTGATGCGGCCCTGTCAGCATATCATGCTTTTGTTCAGGCAAGAATGCGATATGGGATAATATTCTGGGGGAATTCTAGCGAAGCAGATAGAATTTTTATTCTTCAAAAGAGATGTCTTAGAACTGTTTTTAAATTGAAACAAATTAAAACCTGTAGAAACATCTTTATTAACAATAATATCTTAACACTGTACAGTATGTATGTCTATGAATGTGTAGTGTGTTTGTCATAAATAATTATTCTTCTCTGTTTGCTGGCTTGGAGTATAATCATGTGTATAGCACTAGAAGGAAAAATGACCTGATAATAGATAGGGCACGTTGTACATACATTCAGAGAAATGTTACCTACAACCTACAACGTCATATTCCAATATGGAATAAATTACCACAGATTTTTAAAACTTTACCAAAAAATAAACAAAAACGAAACCTCAAACACTTTCTATCTCAAAAATGTTATTATTCCATAAAGGATTTCCTAGATGAGAAGGATTTGAATGACCTCATGTAGTGGTGGGGGCTCTTTTTATTCGTTTTTCTTCGTTTCCAACATGAAACGGTGTTAGTATTCACGTAATATGAAATGTATATTCTATTTAGATATAAGCAGTGTATTTTTAAGTTTTATATTTCTTTGTTGACATGATCTACACCCTATGGGTACTTTGTAAACTGATCTTATACCGAAATAAACTAAACTATACGTGGAAATCTCCTATATATATATATATATATATATATATATATATATATATATATATATATATATATATATTGTTATGAATTCTTATTTTTCTTCAGCTCCGGCTACTTCTCCTGCTATTGGGTCTGGATTCAACTTAAAACTTTCTTTATATTTTTGTTCATTTACTTTAAACTTTATTTTTAACTTTAACTTCAATTACACAAATTCATAAATTATAAAATTAAACTATCTTCTCAAATTCAAATTCTATCATCATAATCCAAATTTTTCTTTATGACATTTTTTTTTTTAAATTAACTCAATGACAATCTCTCCTAATAATAAAAAAACATTCCAAATTTCTTTTTTTCCTCGTCCCTAGGTAACCTCTTCAAAACAAAATATAAAACAAAACTAAACAACTCTTTACACTTTCTGAAAATAAAACTTTTAAACACCTATATAAAGACAGTTACCTATTATTAAATACAAAAATTTTTTTATCCAATCAAATCATAACAAAATCCCCCTAAATTTAAAATTAAAATTTTCTATCAAGACACATTTTATAATTTTAAATTTACTCTATATTTACTTTTTTATCAGATTATCCCTTACTATTCTACCTTTAAGTTACAATTCCTTTCTATTTCTACCCCTTTTTAATAATTTTACTTTATTTTATTTAATTAATTTCTTCCCCCTTTTTCTGATATTTCCCCATTATTTATTTTCCTCTTTATTTTAAATTTTAATCTTAATTTTAATTTTATCTCAATCCTATTTGCTTTTAATTAACTTATTTTTTTTTTTTTTTTTTTTTTTTTTTTTTATAATTATAAGTTATATCCTTCCAAATCTTTTTTAATCTTCTAATTTTATCACATATTTCAAAATAATTTATATCACCATCTTCATAAGGTTTCTTCTTATGCTCCTTATTGTAATTGAATTTAGTTTTATTTTTAATTTTATTATTATTATCATAATAATATCTATTTTTATATTTATTTCTATCACCTTCATATTCTATAGTTTCATATTTTGCTTCTTCATTTTTACAATATTTATCTTTATAATTCTTCTTATCATCATCATATTCATTATTTAATTTTAATTTCATAATTTCATTTTCTTGTATTACATTTATTTCTTTTTCTTCCATCTCATATATCTTCTTTACAGTATTTTGCACTTCTTCTTTTACATTTTTCTTTTCCATATTCTCTTGTTGTATAATTATTTTAATTTTTACTTCTTGTAATTCCTCTAATTCTGTTTTTGTCATTTTCATTACATTTCTTATTTCTATTTTTGTTTCTTCTAATGTTTCTCTATACATTTCCATTTGTTTCTTCATTTCATCTTTAAATACTTCCATATTCTTGTTCATGTCTTTTATTTCTTTTTTCATATCTTCTTTTATTTCTTTTTTCATAGAATCCATATTTACATTTATTGCTTCAATATTTTTATTCATTTCTTCTGTCTTTTTGTCTTGTTTTTCTTGATTTTCTTGATCTTCCTTTCTATTTTTTTCTTGTTTTTCATTCATTTTTTCTAAAAATTTAAACATCCTATCCATATCGCTTTCTTCATGTTTGTTGCCATTACTTTCAATAATTGCTTCTATTATCGTGGTATTCTCTTTTTCATCTCCCGATTCATTTGTTCCCATAATCTGTATGTCCTCATCTTTTTGGTGATCTCCTTGTTGCATCTGTAAATCCTGTTTCTTGTTTTGCCTTCTTCTTGTTTCCATTTTATTATTTAAAATTATTTAATTTGTTTTTATTTGATTTAAATTTTAATATGTATATTAAATTTATAATTTTAATTCACCCCCCGTATATCAAAGTTTCTTATGTCTTATTGACACTGTCAAAATCAAAATTTTTATAAAAATGATTTGTATCAACCTAAATATTTATAAATTATGTCTTAACAGAATTTATGTATCCCCCCTATTTCAATTATAAACAACAAAATAAAAAACTGTCTCTATATAGAAATTTAAAAATCTTACCCCAGATTACAATTTTTCTAATATGAAATTTCAAAATTTCTATTTCGGTTTCTTGCGATCGGGTTGGTGTCCTGTTTCTTTTTATTCTTTTCTGGGTGTCTGGGTGTTCTTTTTGACAAATTTATTCTGGATTTAGATTTTTCTTTTCCTGCCCCACGTTGGGCGCCAATTTGTTATGAATTCTTATTTTTCTTCAGCTCCGGCTACTTCTCCTGCTATTGGGTCTGGATTCAACTTAAAACTTTCTTTATATTTTTGTTCATTTACTTTAAACTTTATTTTTAACTTTAACTTCAATTACACAAATTCATAAATTATAAAATTAAACTATCTTCTCAAATTCAAATTCTATCATCATAATCCAAATTTTTCTTTATGACATTTTTTTTTTTAAATTAACTCAATGACAATCTCTCCTAATAATAAAAAAACATTCCAAATTTCTTTTTTTCCTCGTCCCTAGGTAACCTCTTCAAAACAAAATATAAAACAAAACTAAACAACTCTTTACACTTTCTGAAAATAAAACTTTTAAACACCTATATAAAGACAGTTACCTATTATTAAATACAAAAATTTTTTTATCCAATCAAATCATAACAATATATATATATATATATATATATATATATATATATATATATATATATATATATATATACTAGCTGTTGCCCGCGACGTCGTCTGCGTGTAATTCGAATAAAATCAAGGTCTTTATGTAAGCACACGCCTGAGTAGCTCGCAGATTGCAGAATTTTTTCAGACTTAAATGACATTTATCGTTATATTTTGGACAATTCACACAATATCTTTATAAATTATAGCCTATATGTTATTCTGATCTATAAGCTACATTACTGTAAAGTTTCATTAAAATCCGTTTAGTAGTTTTTGCGTGAAAGAGGAACAAACATCCATACATCCATCCAAACAAACTTTCGCCTATATAATATTAGTAGGATATATATATATAGATACGGTGATAATCAAAAACAGTTATGCATATATAAAACTTTCTTAGTTTACGATTATATTTAATGCGATTTCAGAAAAAATAGTAAGTATGTGTATCTCGTACGCCTCGGCCAACAATTTACATTGTCGTCCGGGAATGTATCGCTTTTCCTACTAGATACACAATATACCATTAAAATCGCAAATATTTTTTATTTTAAAAATACAAATTTTACCGACTAACCTGATACTTAAATACTTGGTAGGTTTATAAATATTAAAAAAAAATATTACCTGAAATATTTAATATGAACCTTCTTGAATTCACTTTAACTTTATGTTCAAAATTTAAAATTATTATCCTCTTAATGAGATATTTAAATAGTTTTTGAATTTTAATTGATAATAGTGGCACCTACTAATGAATAACCAAAACTTTATAACCAGCGGATCTTTCAATAAACTGTCAAACTCTACATTCCCTGCTACATTCTATGCAATTTGACGTTTTATGTATGGTATATATATGCAACCAACACAGCAAAGTTATAGAAATTTGACGCCCCAGATTGTGTTAATTTATACAATTATTCATTTATAAATCGGTGAGTAAAGGAATAAATAATACTTTTAAAACCCAAAAAGGTGTCATACAGGCCTCCAATATTAAGAAATTGTATTTGGTTTATTTCAGCTGCAAAATTTTGTTGACTAAAAAATATAGGTTATGTTTTGACCTGCAACTGTCACCAGAAAGTACAAAATATTCAATTAATTTTCACCATGTCAGATCCTTTACTTAGTAGTACAAGTGGAGCTGTTTATAGTCATTCCAACCAAACAAATAATGGACAAAAGGATACTCCAAATGGAAACAAATCAGAAAACTATGTCTCTAGGTTAAGCAATTTGCAAAGAATACAGCAAAAGAAACAAGCTGTACTGGCTTTCCCACATAATAAGAAGTTATTAAAATTAGCTCTATATTCTAAATGCCAGGTAAATGTACGACAACATATATATTGCTTATAATAACAGAATATTTATATTTATAGGCTGAAAAATGTGATTGTATTGGTTGGAAAAGAGTTGATAGTAATCAACAAAATCCTACTTTTACAGATCCTTGTAGATGTGGACACAATTTAGGTAACTTATCTATTTCTTTATTTTTATTAAAAATTTAATAATTTCATATATGTTTTAGAAATACACATTTCTCATTTAGTTGATAAACCCGAACAGGAATTAAATCGACTCTTAAATATGGTTGTAGATGTTGATAATATGTATGCAGCAATGAGTAGAGAACAAAATCCAGAAACACGTAGAGTTTATCTGTATTTATTTAGAGTAAGTTTTTAAAATAGTAATATTTGTGTTTCTTTTTTTTTTGTTGAGCTGTTACTTAATGTATATTTTTTTCTATACATTTCCTTTTTGATGGTTTCTCTGTGGTTTAAAATTCCTATTGAAATTGTTGTTTTATTTAAAAACCAAGATTTAATAAACTACTGGCTAGATAAAATAAATATTAATTACACCTTCTGACTTTATTGAATTTATTTTTATTATCCTTTAAATGATTATAGATCAAAGTATCTGTTGGGATATATTCAAAACTTGTATATTTATAATGATTGATTTTAATTCAAAACCCATAGTTTAGAAAGATTTAATTATTTTTTAGCTGTTAAGAAAATGTGTACTCACCCTTGATAAGCCAGTAGTCGAAGGGCCATTAGGCCAACCACCTTTCCAGAAACCCAGTATTCACAAAGCTGTTACAAATTTACTTATATATAAATTTTCTCATATTAGTCAACAAGAATTGAGGACTATGTATGAATTGGTCAAAATATTATTCCATTGTTTAAATACTTGGGATTTTCCTTGTCCGAGCAGTCAAAAACATATTGTTAGTCAAGAAGAAGCAACAAAATATAAAATTGAGTATACAAGGTAAAAATTACGTTATTTAAAATATTATAATTAAATTTTGGTCATCAAAATAAACACAGTTTTGTTAAGATTCAATATTGTGTTTTTATATAAATTGATGATGACTATATAATTTTCAAAAGAGAGAGGGAAGTGCTGTGGAATGTTTGGGTACTTCTGCGATATCTTTTATACACTTTTCAGAATTTTTATTATTAATTTTCATTATGTTTTTTTAAAAATTTTATGTGTATTAATGATAAAGAATAGTTTTTTCCTCTAAAATAGGAATACAGTTGCAAAAGGTGCAAAAACTCTCTTGTATAGGGATGACTAGCGCAATGAGAACGTGTGCAAGTACTGCTTTGTAGGTAATTCTAGACCTTTCCCCCCTTACATTTACATGTAGGAAGGATTGCTGTGGAATGTGCCTCTAGGTTAATAAGGACTATTTTTTTTTCAATGTTTAACAAGTTATTTTGTTAAGAATTATATACGATTGCGTTTTACCTAAAGTTGTGTTTATGCAATTAGTTTAATTCCCTGCTTCATTTATTTTTTAGGTGGCTGGTATTTTGCTACGTACCAACGTTCTGTGATTCCCTACAACATTTTGACACCACCATGGTTTTTGGTCGTACACTTTTAAGAGCAGTTTTTAAATATATTCGTAAACAAATAATGGATCAGTTTTATCGAGAACGAGATAATATGTCAACTGAAAGAAGACAATTATTACTTACTAACTTTCCTCCATTTTTAAATCAATTGGACGAAGAAATATACTCATCGAATTCTCCAATTTGGGATCCTGATTTTAAAGCCACTTCTAATCATTTTCAAACATTATTAGACTCAAGATTGAAAGGTGCGTTAATATTAATTTCAATTAAGTGTGTATGTATACATTATTTTTTTTATAATAATTTTCAGCTGCTGGTAATTCAAAGAAACCGGAATTCGAGAAAGTAACCCTAGGACAAACTGATAGAGAAGGTTTTACAACATCAGTTCTCACTCCTGGAAAGTCAGCAAGAGTAGCAGAGTCAGCTTTAAGAGAAGCAAAAAGAAGAAAATTAGCACAAGATGAACAGTTTGAAGATCTTCCCAAAGAAACTGTTGCTGAAATAATAGCTACCATTGATGATCCTAATTATATGACTGGTCCTGATGTAAGCAAAATAAAGTTCCTTTGTATATATTTTTGTAAATTTTTTTAATTTATACAAAATTTACTATTGTTAAGTTAGCATTTGTGATTTTTCATTATTCAGGACTTTTTTGGTATTTTTTTAGATGGTATTCTCAGAAAACGCTCCAGCAACTGATGAAGTACCTAAGTTGGAAGAACAACGAAACATTATTCAGTTACACGTTGTTGGAAATAGCCTTACTCAACCTGTTTCTAAATTAACAATGTTGTGGTTAATTGGATTACAAAATGTATTTTCTCACCAGCTCCCAAGAATGCCAATTGAATATATTACACAGCTTCTATTTGATCCGTAAGTATAAAAATACATTTCAGAAATTTGGGTGAACACAAAATTATTTTTGTTTTTTAGAAAACATCGCACTTTAGCTTTAATCAAAGAAAATCGGCCAATTGGAGGAATTTGCTTTAGACCGTTTCAAACTCAGGGCTTTACGGAAATTGTTTTTTGTGCTCTGACTTCCAGAGAGCAAATTAAGGGTTATGGTACTCATTTAATGAATCATTTAAAGGATTATCACATATCAAAAGGAATTTTACATTTTTTAACGTTTGCTGATCAAAATGCTATTGGTAAATATTATTTTATGTTCAAAGCTTTCACGAAAAATCGTTTCAGTAACTTAAATTTAAAAGTTATAGTATTTACTTATATGTATACCTTTTATATGAAAAGTGATCAAATCATCAAATAGTTAAATTTTCTCTAGTTATCGTCTCTTTGCGCCTTAATGTGCACAATCAACATGCGGTCGATTGTACCAAACGTGTTGCCAGTTGTTAAATGTTAAAATTTAAAGTTTAAAATGCATTTTAAATGTACTTACTTCGAAAATTATCAAAAAAAACATAGATACCATAATTTTCAAAATGAAGCCCCATATACTAGGCGTAATTCTATGTATTATCCTAACGCAAAAATACTTCCTAAGGGAGCGACAGCTCTTTGAAAAGGACATTCTGAAGTCATTAATGATTTGAAAATCAATACTGACGTTGAATGCGTCGTTCCAGAGTATCTAATACATGCTCTTTTGGATCTTAGGGGCAGTGGTGATAAACGAATCCCAACTTTGTAACTCTAATAATCCCTTATTAAGTTAAATTGGCAGGTTGGGCGCCAATTTGTAACTGTAGAAATTCCCACTAAAGGAATTATACCCCTTAGCTAGCTTAATTGAGTCGTGGCTTCTTTTCTGAGTTTTACCAGTCCTTCCCAAACATAAAATATAAGGGCGCCAGAGTACAAATCAGCAAATAACACTCAAACACCAGTTAAATGATTTATTTAAAAAATATATCAGTTAGAATAAAATATTAAATTTTAGTTAGTTCGTAAATTAATCTAATCTCTTATATTTGATGTTGTTTGTTTCTTCAGAAAGGATTCGCTTGGGCAAATTTTTTCCTGGGATGAACTTTTGCATTTTTGAACGGAATTGAATATTCTACGGTTAAATCAAATTGGATGCAAACTGGGATCTAAGTCGAAATTCAGCTTTCTTTTACCAAAATGGCGGACGGCTCGAACTCGCCCCAAAAAAAATATTAGTTCCTACATAGGTCTCCTCACAAATGTGGCAATAACCCTAATAATGAAATTAATAATCAGAATTCCATCCCTTAATGAATTACAATCAAGTAGAATCACTTTCTGTTTTTTCCATATTATTGAGAATAAATTAATTTTTAATACACGTGTGAACAGGACTACAATTTAATCAAGATCACAAAAACTGATGTTTGGCGAAAGTGAAACTACTTGAAATTAGATGTTGGTAATATTTAATAAAATCACCTCAATTTGAGAAATTTATACAAATAAAATAATTAAATGAAACAAAAAAATTAACTTACTTGTATTGAATAGGAGAATGTTACCACGAGGAAAACAGATATGAAAATGAATGTAAAAATTTATCATAGCGAAAAAGAAGACTCCGATATCAGTCAAACCTGTATCAAACAAGTTATAATTACGGCGATAACAATAAAATAAATCTCACCGAATATAGTCTGGTGGATTCCAATACTAAAACGATCCAATAGATCGTTACAACTTCATTCAAGTAATTCCGTGTTATGCTTGAAATGTGCGGACAAGCGTTATCTTGCATCTCCAACAAATCGCGAAAATGGCACTACATGATTTTATAAACATTGTTCAGTATACCTTTCAGCATTTAAAATGTCCTCTCGAATTGTAACAAGTTCTGTTTGAGCCTCTAGACTCTAGGGCAACACCAGCCCAAATCATTATACCACCTCTACCAAATTGAACTCTGGTAAAACAACATTAGTGATAGCGGTAACCAGCTCTTTTCCAAATCCTAGGCTGCTCATGTAATGAGTTTCTGATTCATCCGTGCAGAGCACCGAACCCAATTCTTCAACAGCCCAACTAAGATGTTCGCAAACGAAGTATAAATAGTATCTCCATTGATCTGTTGTTAACAGAGGTCTCATGACAGGTATTCTGGATCTTACTCTATATTCATTTAAGCGGTTTTGAACGGTCTAAAGGGAAATTGTGTTTTCATGGACATCATTTAATCTTTAAACATGTGCTGGTTCTGGTATTGTACGATCACGTAACGCTAGCAATTTCATAAATTGTTAATTCTTTGTCTACCTTCACCTGTCCTCCTAGTGTATTTTCCAAGTTTTTATCTTAAAACAAAAAAAAAGCTACATAAATATCGGAGTGTCGGGTTAATTTTGCACTCCAGTGTATGAATAGAGAAAATATAATTCTTGTTGATTCTGGTAATTTTTTTTTATATACTTACAAAAGGTTATATATTTTTTATTTTAGGTTATTTTGAGAGACAAGGCTTTTCTAAAGATATAAAATTAAATAGAGCTGTTTATCAAGGTTACATTAAAGATTATGAAGGCGCAACTTTAATGCATTGTGAATTAAACCCAAAAATAGTTTATACAGAATTTACCCGTATGGTTAGAAAGCAGAAGAAATTTTTAAAACAACTCATATACCAACAACAAAAAACCGTATCAAAAGTTCATCCTGGAGTAACATTTTTCAAAGAAGGTTTGTTTTTGTATATCTTCTATGAAAATAAAAAAAAATGTGTTAACAAATTTTTATAGCAAGGTTTTTAAAATACCATTTAGTACAGTACTTGCATATAACTCTCAGTTGAGCAGTTGTTTCGTGGTTGTTTCTTATATAATATTGTATTTAAAGGGGTTCGCAGTATACCTATAGAATCTATACCAGGTATAGAAGAAACTGGTTGGAGACCTGCTTCTAGAACAACTCGTGGACAACAGTTGGAAGAATCTCAAGATCTAGAAGTTTTAGCTGTATTATTAAAAAATGTATTAATTGCAGTAAGTATTTAGTTAAGTGATTTCACACAACTATCACAATACATTTTATCTGTTGCTCTGTTACACATCAATGCTTCACTGAAAATTTGAAATTAGACTGTATATTTTAGATTATAAGGGAGGTTGATTGGCACAGGTGCCCTTAATACACTGCGACCTAAAATATCTTTCGTGTATACTCTACATTTACTTATGAGCCCATAAGGTCTAGACTTTTAAGAAACTCTATTATTCGCTTAGGATGTACGTTTGTAACCTGATCAGGCTCTAAGAAGTGCTGTCCCGGATATTTATGTCGTTGGAGAATAATTACTCTGCACTTACAGAATCCGCATGTTCCACTGTCGCCTTTGCCCATTATAAAGATGGTACTTCAATGGAGATGGTCTTGTGACAATTCCTGCGATGATTGTGAATTCAGATTTCTGAAGCTCTAAGAGTAATTTAGAGTAGCGCAATGAAAGCCGTATTAACCTTTTTGCTTGTCTTTAGCCTGGAGTGTTTTTTTGGTGACTAAACTGAGTTCCTTTCCTAATTACGAACTTCATCAATAATACGGCATTTTAAGATGTAACAGAAAGGTTCATGTCCATAAAGGGAGTACTAGCTTCTTTTGCGACACTATTAGCAATCTCGTTTTCGAAAATCACTTTATGCCCTGGTACCCACAGCAAAGTTATTTTGTTTTTTAAAAGACTGTTTGCACTTCCAGGCTTTTTTGGACATCTGTACACGCACATAAATTCACTTCGTTTATGTCAATAGCCTTTTCAAGATCTCTTACGATATAAATCTAGGTTGATAGGCAAATTGTTTCTATTGAAGTTCTCTGATAGATATTCACTTTTTAAATTTGCAACTAATCTAAAATACTACTTGTAATAACAATTTTTATAAATTTAAAAAATGATTTTAGGTAAAAGCTCATGAAGATTCATGGCCATTTAGACAACCTGTAGATGCGCAAGTCGTCCCAGATTATTACGATCATATTAAGTATCCTATGGGTAAGTTGGATTTATTAATTGAACTTAAATATTTGTAATGCTAATTTATTCTATTTTTAGATTTAAAAACGATGGCTACCAGACTGAAAAATAGATACTATGTCTCTAGACGGCTTTTTATAGCTGATATGATGCGGATTTTTACAAATTGTAAATTCTATAATTCTCCCGAGACGGAGTATTATCAGTGTGCTGAAAATCTTCAGCAATATTTTCAAACCAAAATGAAGGAAATAGGATTATGGGATAAATAAATATAAATAGTTATAAGTTCATTGGTATTGTTTTTTAACCTTTTTACTTTCACTGAAAAAAATATTGTCGATCACCTCTCCACAATAAACACGCATTTTTTTATATAATAAATACGGGATGAAGAAAATGAATCTGTACGACTTTAGATGATACCTTCTCTACTGAGCAGTTAGAAAGACGTTAACTATAAGTTTGTTAAAATTGTACCTTATTAAAATGTTATTCATTTATAAGGATTTGAAAGAAGTTTCAAACAAAATTTGAAATTAAGTTTAATCATGTTAAAATTTAATATGTTTTTATGATGTCGTTTATTTCTTCAGTTTTAATGTTTAAACAACGTGTTTATAGTAGTCTGATTGACGAGGCTCTGAAGATGGTTTTTAAACCGAAAGCGCTTAGCCGATTAAAAAAAATTTTACACACTTTGTACGAATTTCATTTCTTTCTGACATTAGATTCAGTTCATCAGAGTAGATTTTTGAAGTTATACTTCTATTCGTTCACTCTGCGGAAAAGATTTGTGTAGAGTTAAATGGGAAAAATCATTACATATGTAATGGCGTGAGTAACAGAGAGACGGGAACACATATGGTATATTGGTCGTAACAAACAAAGATGAAATATTTACTACATGTTATTAGTCATAACTATAAGTCCTTTAAATACCGTTTAAACATTCATTACATTGAAAAGAGATAGATATACAAAAAACAGTCTGAGCTAATGTTTTGAGTATCATAGTGACGTATTACATTGTGTTTGACAGATTATTTTATAATTCTGTCACGTAAGTAAACATATTTAGTTTAGTATTTTATGTTAATAATAATATTCAGTAATGAGTATTGTATTGTAGTCCATAGTACCGTCACATGGTTGCATTATATCCTGCACTATGCTTTTGAGGTTGTTGGCTACACAAACAGAGTTTTTAAGAATAGCCGAAAAGTGCATTCCGAACAGACAATAGATAGAAAAATTACAACTCGGTAAGTATTCCAAATGGGTTCAATTTATGTACTCGGAGTTTTCGGGGTCGGTGAACACGAATATCATGTTGTCGAAAGTCTCCGCGGCACTTTGTGCCTAGGGTATTCACCTCTTGTGCTGGGGTTTTATGTTAATTCTGTACAAAATCATTGCAGACTTGGAACTCTGCGATTTTTTGGGTCGCTGAATACGAATATGATAATGGCGATGGTCTCCGAAACACCTGGTGCTTAAGACGGACCTCGTACTCCAGAAATTTTATGCAAATTCGATACAAAATGAGTGTGCACTTGGTACTAGGAGGTTTTTGAGGTCGCTGAACACGAATATCATATAATGATTTTGATAAATTATTCGCATACAAATTTATGAATTCGGGCGCGTGCATAGAAGTATAACTTCTGCAAGCAGTCCCACTGACTGTTACACCCGTTTTTTTTTATAATAGGTACTATTTTTTTTAATTTGCCCATTTTCGTTTTTCACTGTTTCTCAGAATTCCTCCGTTTTTTGTTTCATATTAAATTTATCGAACATGGCAAAATCCCTACCACGATTTCCTGTTGAAAAATTAAGACTGGAGTTTTTTTGTTATGTACTTTATTAACTTATCACGCTAAAATTTATAGCTTCTCTAATAAAAAAAAAGACAATATACATATTTTTAAAATATCCTAATTTTGAATTTTGCTCTTTGCCTAAATGTAATAAAGTAAAAGGCCATTTGTTATGTTACGTTGGTTACAATGTTTAGTGCACAGATTTCTATGGTTTAGTGTTTGGTGTGTTTTATGTCATATGTCATTGCATTTCGAAGCGGAAAAGCATTAGTGATAATTTGTAAGTAGTTTTAATTAAATTTATTAAAATATTTGATTATAATCGGTAAATTATTATACACACTTATGAATATTTTGATTTTATTACATTAAACCAATGAGAACGCACTGTATATTAAAATTAATTTGAAACCATTACTTCCTGGGTTCCTGGTACCCACGCCGCCATGTGCAAGCGATTTGTTATAGGAAATTTTTAATTCGATTTTTTTATAAATGTAATTATTTTTTCTTGAATATAACATGCGGTTTTTGTTTCAAGGTACTCATTAAGTTGAAAGATATGGCTGATCATTCTCCCAAACGTGAAGAATCTCCTAGACCTTACAAAGGAAAAGGATATTCAAGGTTTGTTATAAATATATTATTGTTGATATTATATCTATGATTTATTTCAATATTTAATCTTCAAGTGTTTGATACAAGTTACTTATACAAATTTTAGTTATGAATTAATTGCACTTGTATTTTCATTTATGTTACTGTACTGCAGGCAATGTACATATAACTAAATATAGCACTTAAACATCTTAACAAAATGTACTTAGTTGCATATTATTATAAAATCGTGTTGTGGATCGAAATTTTATAAATATTACAATATATCCAGAAATTTGAGATGTTGCTGAAACTAAAAAAGTTGACATGACAATATTCTAAAGTTTTATCAATATCAGTTCACAATTTCGAAACCTAACAAAATGCAGTATATAGTTTTTATTTGCTGAAAATGACAAAACGGTAAATTATTAAAGTTTTTTTTTAAAGCAGTTTTGAAAAGTCTTCTTTTTCTGTAAATGTAAAAAAACAGTTTTAAAATGTTATTTAAAAAATTGATATATAAGCTGTATTTATGTATGTGTAATGTTATAAAATAATTTATCATAAAATACTTTTGAAATATTAATAATGTTAGGAAATTAAACTGCTACAGTAGACTTAAACTGCAGCTCAGATTGTACCGCTATTATGTTAATTACTATTGTTGAAATAGTTAATTGTTATTGCTAGTTGCTTTAGTTCCAATGTTAAAATTTCTTACAGATCTAGGAGTCGTTCCCGTTCAGGCAAACGTTATAAATCTTCAAAGTACTCAAGAAGTCGTTCTCGTTCAGCTGGATATGAGAGAGGAAGATCACACTCTCATAGCCCAATGTCCAGTAGAAAGCGCCATACAGGCACTAGAGATAATCCCAAAGTATCACGATGTTTGGGAGTGTTTGGACTCAGTGTCTATACCACTGAAGATGAGTTATATCATCTTATGTCAAAGTATGGTCCAGTTGAACGAGTGCAAGTAGTTATTGATGCCAAGGTAATACATAATGAAGTATATAATCTTTCAAAATAATAAAGGGCAAAACGGGTCAAATCGATATTTAGTATAAATCTCTGTATCAGAATTCGCTTAGATCCTCATATACATTTTGATTTTGACTTGTCATTGATTATTAATAAACAATGCTAGATTTACGATATGGTGATGTGTCAAAATATGTATTTGAATGACCAAAACTCTCATATTTTGTCCCATCACGAAGTACATGCTGTTATAACATAATTATTTATATAAAATGCAATGTTTCTAAAATTTATATTTTATTTTTTGTTAGACTGGCAGATCCAGAGGTTTTTCATTCGTTTATTTCGAAAACGAAGAAGATTCTAAAGTAGCAAAGGAGCAGTGTACTGGAATGAAACTTAATGGGAAAAGCATTAGAGTAGATTACTCGATTACAGAAAGGGCACATACACCTACACCAGGAATTTATATGGGAAAACCAACATAGTAAGTGATAAAATATTCATTTTTTAGATTTGTTTAATTTCTATCATGTGGTTTATAACGTTTTGTTTTATTTTTCAGTAAATATGCCGATAGATACGACAGGCGCAGAGAAAGAGAGTAAGTTCGTTTTTTATATATATTTTGGAATTCGTTTTTTTTTTGCACAATTTCTTCATAATTTGTAATCCAAGTGATGAATTTACTGTTAAACAATTACTTTGAAAGTCTTTTTACAGTAAAATTAGAAATACTATTAGGTAAAAATATCTTCTATAAATCATGTGGAATTTTGGTATAGATTTCGAGATCTCTTCTTTCTCTTACCCTTATCCCAAGCCTATTTGTGGTCGGCGTTAGCCTTCCGTATCATTCTTTTACACGTGTCTCTATTTAATGCATCGTCTCCTCCATTTTTTTCTCTTTTAGGTCCTTATTTATTTTATCCATCCATCTCATTTATTCTCATCCCTCCTCTCTACATGACCAAAC
Organism: Altica lythri; assembly: GCA_964028335.1. Taxonomy (NCBI): domain Eukaryota; kingdom Metazoa; phylum Arthropoda; class Insecta; order Coleoptera; family Chrysomelidae; genus Altica; species Altica lythri. Next base: position 70,546,172 of record OZ034802.1, read on the forward strand.
TATCTAAACCTATTTTTCTGGATTTTCTTGCTCAGCTGTCACATTTTTAATGTACCTCGTCTGTTGTTATATACTCAGTCTCCATCCTGCTCACTCTCAACCCACTACTCTCCAAGGCTTTTCTCCTTTTCTCAAGTTTTCAGTCCTTCTTTTACAAAATTTACAGCCACTTTGGGACCGCAGTTTAATGTCTCTACAGTTACCACATTCTTACACATCCTCTCTTTTTATAGATTGGCACAAGCACGCTTTTCCTTCTTTCACTCGGTGTTTCCTCTTGATTCATTACTTTTCTTATCTGGTCCAACATAATATCTAATCCATCCTCACAAAGTACCTTTCTTACTTCTGCTAGTATCCTCTCCCACTGGCTTTTCATTCTTTATTGAAGAAGTTCAATGCACTTTTCACTTTCTCCCTAGACACGTCTCTCATCATTCCAAAATTGCAGTACTATCTTCAAATATCTCAAAGTGATTCAAAACTAAATTCACTTCACCTTCCTGCTCCCAAATTGTGATTAAAAGTTTGCTATTGAGTTGGAAGGAATTCTTCTAATTAATTGGAGACAAAATAGCCTGAAAATCTAAAACTTCAATATTAATATGGTGGAATTAAAATTCAAAAAAATATTTTTTTAGGAATGACTATTATCGTAACGATAGATATAGTCGTAGGCGTTCTCGTTCTCCATATTACAGTAGCCGAAGAAGACGTTATTCAAGATCAAGGAGTTATTCACCTCGTAAGTATAATTTTTATAACAGCAAACATATCAGAAGTTTACACGAAAATCACTGAAAACTCAGATAGTCTTTATAGAATTAATTTTGCATACTAGTGCCGATTGGACCAAATCACATCGGTTTTCGTTCTTATTGGGCTTTGACCAGGGTGGTTTGGTCACACACTTGAGGGCATACTAATTAATATGGCTCAAATAATAAATTCATCCGAAAATATTTTCTTGTTCATTATTATTTATTTATATTTTATTCTCATATTGTTTGTTTGAATTAAACGAAATCGAGAGCCACAATATATCTACCAAAAAATTTACATTTTTTTGTTTGTTGCGAACTGAGGCTAGTTTTTTAAGTAAAAATAGAAAAACTAGTGACAGTTTATTTTTTATTTTCTTTATTAATTTTATGTTAACAATAAATTTCAGGTCGTTACTAAACACTTTTCTTCTTCTTGGATGTACCTCTGGATTTTTTAGATTTAACTTTTGACATAATATGTTACACTCTAGTTTTGTATCGTTCACGGGCTTTTTATTTTGTAAAACAGCCATTTAATAATGTGTTTAATCTTAAGAAATTATGTGAATTTGATTTAGTATCTAATAAATTTGAAACTAATTCTTTGTTATGTTTAAAAAGGGTCCTCAAGAGGTATGGGATGAAAATTGCAAGTTTCTTTGAGCATTCAAATAAAAGCGTTAATAATATGAAGTTTTTTCAAAAACGAACATTCATCATTGAAAATGAAAAAAGAAATTCATTGGTGAGAAGATCATCAAGATATTTGCGCCTGTTGTTAGTATCTCTTGAAGATCGAAATCTTGAATGAATGTATTTTTACTTTATTGAAACCTTTTCAAAAATGCGAGAAGACATCAATGAGGTTCCAACTTTAAACTGGGTAAAGTTATTCAATGTAACACCAATAACTCAATATTCAAAATTTAGGTGTTTATCAAATACAGAATTCAACTGCATGAATCTCCTTTGACCTTTTCTTTTAAATTCCTTATCACAATACAAATATTGAGCTTTAATTAAAAAAAAACCTATAAACATCAGTTTTTTATGCATTTTAAAATTTAATTGCATGAACCTGGTTTACTTATCTTTATTCATAAGTTATCTAAAATAAAATCTTTAGTGTTACTATTTTAAATAAAAAACCAGAGTTTTAACTCGAAAATGCTCAATATTCACCAATAACTTAAGTTTTAAGTATCAGGGCAATAAACAAGATGTTTTGTAACGGAAAATCCATAATAATGTTAATATGTCAATATTACCTACTTAAATTCCTTATTCAGTGTTCATTGTCTTATTCAGTATATATGTTTTGGGTAACATTCCATGATACATCGTACCTCATAATGTTTTCCTTTGATTATCCTGTAGATTATTTTGAAAATATGCAAACGTTTATAAATTACTACAAAATTCACAACATGCTTGTTGTGCTGGTGTTCGCAATTCTGATAAATCTGGATACTCATTACAATAAATCCAAGATTCTATTTGAATTGATTAAATCGCGTTTAAAGATAAGAAATGTGTATAATTTTGAATACAGCATCTGAAAAATCCTTAAATACTGGAATTATCCTGGAATTTGAAAAGTAAAATCAGATTAGTTATTCTGATAATAATGCTTTTAAGTAGTATAAAAGGAAATCTTAATTATTCTAAATGAAATATTTTAAAATGTCAATTAAACCTATAACTTTATTATTATTATTTTGTGAAAGAGATTGGAAGAAAAACTTCAGAAATGGAGAACAGCACTTAAGTGTTGAGAATAAGTAGGACGAAGATTGAGTATAAAATAACAGACCAGACCAATGGACTTAAAATCAATATGTTGGACCAGGTGCTGCAAGCTGTCCAAAACTTCAAATATTTAGGCATTTAGGGTATGTCCAAGAAAAGAATGGTGGGTTAAAGAAAGATAAATCATAAAATTAAGTGTGGATGAATGAACTGGGAAAGAATAAATAGAGTTTTGTGTGACAAGGATGTGAGTGCAAAAAGTTTTAAGACCAGCATTGATGTATAACACAGAAACCTGGACAATAGCGAAAAAAAAAAAAGAAGTAGCGAAGGTGAAGATGTTGCGTTGGATGTCTAAATTATCGAGAAATGAGAGAGTAAGAGGTACAGTGAAAATGGGACAGCTGAGCCAGAAAATTCAGGAAAATAGAGTAGATGAATGTGAAATTTGGGGTGAGAGAAGGGGGAAGTTGAGTGAGGTGGATGGATAAAATAAATGATGACATAAAAAAGAAAAAAATATAGATAGGTGCAAACCAATGATACGAAAGGCTAACTCCGACTCCTAGGCTTGTGATAAGGTTCAGAGAAAGAAGAAAAACCTATAACTTTATTTAACAAGATCCTTGGATATATTTTTTTGGGGTAGTACCGAATTCCTAACTAAGGTCAGATCATTACGATCGACCCTCAGCTGGGCTACCGATCTGAGACCCTCTCCGTTAATCCTATGTCTGAATTCCTACAAATATGCATACAAATATTATTTAATTCTGAATTTAATAAATCTAAAATAGTCTTCAAAATTTTAAAAACGAAATGTGTTTTGGAAAATTTTACATTATTTTTTTACGATTCATTAATTAATTGGATTTCACTCGTAAAAGTATAGCGCGTTAAAATCTTAAAGTGAAGATAGATTGTTTGAAGTAATTTTTTCTAAGTTCGTGTGAATAATAAAATTTCAAAGTTGCAAATTTATATTCATATTTGTTAATTTGATAAAATATGTATATACATGTTAAAATATTTAAAAAAAAGATGAAATAAGTATACATAAATACATTAATTATTTTAAATTAAAAATTATTAAATTTATACGAAATACATATAATAAGTCTGAAGTACTAGTTAGGTGAAATATTTCTTTTCTTCAATTCGATTAAGAAATCTAAAGTAAGTAGTCGCCAAGATCAGGTAGAAAATGTTGAGTTAGGAATTCGGACATAGGATTACCGAATTACTTACTAATCCCCAAATGTTATGACCACGGTTAGGAATTCGTATATCCCGATTTTTTTGAACTTTATTTTATAATCTAATCCTTTGAATTGGTTATACCGCAGGCTGCAGCGATCTCTTTTTGTCTTCCACTCTCATGTGGAGTATGTGTACGTAAACGCACGCATAGACATGCAACAAATCTTAGTATCGCAACAATATCACACATTACGCCGGACTGCGTTGCGTCACACAGCAACGTCTATAAAAAAAGTATGTTGCTTCTACCACAGTAGACAAATGTAAAAAAATTGTTCTGTTATCAGTTATTGCAATCTTTCTTGGACAATAATTGCCTTTCTCGATCTATATAGTAACTTTTTATACCATTTTTGATCCAATTAAATTAATGAAGTACTCGAAGTCAGTTGGAAACATTTTGATAAAATTTTTATAAATATCCGAAATTTTAAATCCAACAATAAAGGTATTTCACTGTACACACCTCTATTATTATACAAATTTGTCTTGTCTTCTACCAGGGTCTTTTTAACCGTAGAAATATGTTGGTTTCCCGACAATATATATATGCATATTATTATATTTCTTCGATGCGTAATTTTTTTTGCGCGATGGGTCTTGCTTTTCTTTGACTTTACCGATTCGTCGCTGGCATTTCTTAAGTTTATTGGCTTATTACATAAATGCTTAAAATGTGGCTGTTTATTTTTTCTTGTAATTTATACAGTTGATTGTTCCCGTTTTCGGGATTAAAGAAAGCTCTTTAGTGAAACAACATTCAAACAAAGAAATATTTAAAAGTGTTGGTTTCCGTGGCAATTCAACGATACTTAGGTTATGACTATAAATTTGTATTAAGCTAAATGGGGAATTACTCGAGCGTCGTTGGGACTTTTAAAATTTGGTAGATTATATGCTAAAAAGAAAAAAAGCTTATGTTATATATGCCTGTTTACTGGTGGAAGGAGCGGGTATGAGTTTTCGAAAATGTAAAAAAAAGACGCGCAATGTGTCGCAAAAAGAAGTGAAAAATAAAAAACAATTTATACGAGCGCGTCAGATATTCAAAGGGGATGTTAATAGGATCCAAAAAGACGTTATACTGAAAAGACTGACGATTTGGATGTGACAAAAACTGACAGCCAATTTTTTGAAAATGTAAGAAAAAATCGTTACCTCAAAATACTCGAGCTCGTCAGATTTTTATGCAGTCCGTTCAAGATGATGTTCTTGTTGTGTCAACCCTTAATCTGACAATTATGTCAAGGAATTTCCTTAATCTGACAAGTTTTTGTTAAATTTATTGATTTACGGGACTACTGGAACGAACAAATAATAATAGAAAGCGTTTTAGAAACAAACATTGGAATTTTTTTCTTTTATTTAAAAAAAAAATGATAATACTAAACAATATATTGTGATTTCATTAGTGGACTTATAAAAGAACTATACCTGAGTCTGCAGAATCTCCTAGAATATCAGTTTTTTAAGCCATATTCTCAGCGTCTGCGCGGACGCCGCGGACCACACTTTTTTGGCGATATTACCTTTTTCGACATTCGGAAATCGTCAGATTACATTATTTTCATGATTTTTATATTATTTTCAACAAAATAAACGAAATTTAACCGCGCTCGAATATGTCCAGGTGACGATTTTTATTTACAATTTTGATAATTGCTAATTTTTTTATGTCACGCTAAAATCGTCAGAATAGTGAAATCTACGCATTCCTGGATGTAATTACCTCACCCTTTTTTAATCTGACGCGCTTGAGTTACTTTGAGGATAGATTATTTTTAAATATGTTGATGGGCTGCCCTTGACATACCCCCTATATTGAAGATTCATTTCAGGTAGGTATTTCCACAGCCCTACTTCACTAAAGTGAAGTAGAGCTGTGGTACTTCATATTAGGGTACAAACTTTCTACTTTTATGATTTTCTGACGAGCTTCTGTAAATCCTGAAATCCCTTCTTGGGTTCCCCTGCTATATATAAAGCATTGATAGATTGGAGGTATATTTACTTTGAAAGCAAATGTGTTATTGTTAAGTTTATCTCTTTGCACCCACTTTCGAAAAAACAACGTCCTGTCTCTCTTCGCTTCCATTGAAATTTAAATTTTTTTTGCGTATTTTAGATTAAAAAAATTCACTTTTAAGAACGGTAAATATTTGAGCAAATGTTAAAAATAAATAAAAATCTGTTTTTTTAAGAGAAAACCAATATATTAAGTTCATCTACAATAATAAAACAAGTTTTTATACAATGTTACACAACTGATAAATACATATGAATATTAATAATAGTATATAATAAAAATGACTAGTAAAAATCATACTATTAAAAAAATTAAACAAAATTTGTTAAAATAAACTATACTATACAAATCCAACAATAATTAGCTGCATAAAACGGTGACAATGTCACCCAAATACAAACATTTCAATATCATTTATTCTAAAGCTACTATAACTCGCTGTTTTAGACATAACATACTTAACTAAAATCCATTTTATTTCAATTAAAATAGAAGTATCATTTAACTAATATGAATTTTTACAATAATTGAAATCTAATGGTTTATTCATTCGATTAACTTTAAAATTGAAGCAAATAGAAAAAGAAACAGCAACATTAACAGCTTTCGAGTACCATGTAACCGAGATTCAAAAATAATTAGTCTTAGGATTATAATATAGTCCTACGAAGACTATTTATGATATAACAAACAACATTCACTTTTCTCTACACTAATACTAAACAACAATTTCTCTTTACGTACAAAATACTTTTTTTTGCTTCAAATATATAAAAATCACATACAAAGTAACGTGATTTGAGACAACCATATTTGAGTTTTAGGTAATTCCATTTTCCCCAAATTAATACAGATTAATATGATATGTAGTGTTACAGATTCACTATTTTAGCTCAATTCGTTTGCATTTAAACTTTTAAAACACGATTGTAACTTTTTCATCTTGAATTAGTACGCCAGTATCTCGAGAAGAACAGTTCTTCAAAAAAAATTAAAAACATTACGAAAGTTGTCTTAAAATAGTACGGAACTCATTCTTATTGTATCTTAGCTGAGTAGCATTTATCACTCGATAATTATAGTCTATTCTAAATCAAGATAATTTTTTGGGGTATCTTAAAGTAAGGTAGGTAAATAAAAAAGTAAGCAAATATAATTGAGATATGAGTTAAAAAATGTAAATAAACGAGGTACACATTCCTTGTGGGATATAAGACATAACAATACAAATAAAATGATTGTTCTCTTGATCTGTACTCGATTTGACAAAATATAGCAATATGCCTTTTAGTTTATTTTTTCTTCACCAAGGGAGCATATGCCCTTAGTGTACATATTAATCAATTACCACGTGTATTTTAACCTTCAGCTATTAATATAATAGACATTACACGGTTCGCTAAATAGCAGTGAAATGTAAAAACATAGAAAACAACAATATAATACATAATCATAAACTCAAAAACATTAGAATTATCATTTGTTGGATAAAATATATACGTAAACTTTAAAGTCGTAACTATGGTTGAAATATAGGAAATTGTAAATATTGTATTGTAATATTTCAATATTTAATATCAAAATGTAGATTAGTACCGAAGCGCACTCTGTCTTTGATATATTCACTTAATATCGTTGTCAGATTTTGGACTATAAATTTACAAAGCGTATTTATAATCAAGCGATATTATTTTGTATCTGCTTGATTATAAATTATACGAATTCTTTCCAGTATTTTCAAATGTTTTTTTTTATTAAACAATACACGTAAAAAATAAATAATGGAATCATGTTTTTCTCAAATTGTTCAGATTTTTTTATATTTAAAATATGACTAAATCTAATTTGAAGAGTCTGGTATCAATATCTTATTAATCTATATTAATTCAACATTTAAAGAGATAAATTACCTTTTAAAATGTTTTAGACAGTCAGCATTTACAGTCGCAATTCCTCTAATTTTAGTACATTTGTGCTTACTTTTATTTATTGAAATTCCTAATTTTTATTTTAGAATTATATCAGCACTTTTTCACTGGTGACTACGAAAAGGGGTAAAAAATTTGATAAGCATTTAAATATTGATTGTATAGAGTAAAGGCAACAAATCATTTTAATAATTTGTGTTTGTGTGTCATTTGGTAAGAACAAATTAGGAATATTGTTGAATATTATAGTGATATCTTTTTGTGCACGAATAAATATAATTTTTATATAATGAAATGTTGCCTTAAAAACTTGTGATGTAAGACCACCGAAGACTAGTTGATTGCTCAAACATGAGTCCAGTTGTGCTAAATACTACAGTCGCTGTCATCAGACAATTCGGCCGGTTCATCATCGTCATCCTCTAGGTTGTCATCTAGGTGGTGTGACAAAAGGTCATCTTCATTACCTTCATCGAATGAGCTAAAAATATACATATTAAAATATTGTTCTATAAGTAACAAATCCGATTGTTCTACATAAAAGTCAGACTGTACTAGAAGCAATATTGGTTATTCCTTATCAAGACAGTTGACTAGCTTGTACAATGTAGGTACAATCGGTCGTGCAGTTAGTAAATAATACTTTAATTGAGCGTAAAGAGTTAGTTTTCTTGGCATATTTTGATAGAGTCTACCAAATAGAGTTTTAACGAATTTTTATGGTTAAGTTAAGTCTCAGAGTTTTAAATAATAGTGACATTGCCTCTCAGGGAAGACTCTCAATTTTATTCGTATATTGGCAACGAGAACTTAAGTAATCGTTTTTGTTAAAGTTATTAAATCAGGTAACCTTTATTCCATATCTATAGTGTGTTGTCGTTCAATTTATTTCGATTCCACACTTTTTGGCTTACATCAAGATTTACATAATATACCAAAACTAATTCCTGTATCTCGTATTCGTAAATCGAAATCCGTTTAGCCCTTTAGACATTATATCAAGAAGGCCCTTTTGGCTCACATGTCAAACTAACGGAGAATCCATGAACCATTTAGCCTTTATCTATTCAAGAGACAATTTATTTCGATTTCACACCTTTTTAGCTTACATCAAGTATTAAGTAATAAACGAAATATAATCTGTATCTCGTTTTCATGTGTAAATCGATTTAGACATTACAGCAAGAAGGTCCTTTTGGCTCACATGTTAAACTAAGGGCAAATCCTTGAACTATCAAATATTGGCTGACACTCAAAAATTGTGTCAAAATATATTTGCGTATTCCTTTTGGTTAAATTTGTTTGTTGGACCTTAAAATCACATTTATGGAGATACCAGTAATCATTTTGTGCTAGAAGTCAATAAAATCGACGATGCTTTTTCTACTATTAGTCAAATTTATCATTTATCCTCATCCGTTCGTTAAAGTTTCTAGTGTCCATTTAACATACACTTAAGTTGCCACAACTTATCTTTTTAGGTTTGTACATAATTAAAACTTAAAGCAGAAAGAATCCGGGTATTAGTAACAAAAAAGCACTTCAGATATCAAATATAATAGTAATATTTATCTTTGGTGTTAAATCTGAGGTATATTAGCCAATATTAATCATACCAAGTTAACACAAAATACTTTAAATTAAAACGTTAGAAGAGAGACATTTGGTGTTATTATTAAACAGTTTTTCAGTATCATGCTATCCTTACCCTATCAAAGCCACAATCGTATTCCCTAAATACAATCAAACATTAATAAACCGCTACCAACATATTTAAATGGTAATGTACAATAAAAACAAATAATTTTAAATAAGTGACAGACAAAGAAAAAATATATAAGGAAACATTAACCCAACAGATTACATATTTATCATTCAGATTATTATCCAGAGTGTGATATATTATACTAAATAATTGTTTACTTACAAGCTATCTGGTTGATCATTTCCACCTTCTTCTGCTACTAAAAGTTCGTATTCTTCTGCAGCGTATCTATCCCAATCGGACATCTAAAAATTCACATTTGTTTTAATCAATAGTTTTCTAAGAAAATTAATAAATTTACCTCTTGTCCATCTATATCGTGGTCTCTTTGAGATGCAAAAGGATCTCTTTGTTCATGGTCCAAATATTTTTCTAAATTAAAGAAGGTATCAAAAAATATCGGGGTCATTTTGCACTTCTTCAGATCATTTAAAGCTATTTTGCCAGGAGTTTTTGGTTTTACCATATCTAACATTTGACAGAGGCAGTCCTAAAATTATTTTTATTATAAACTTCCCCTTATCTCATTTTGTAAGATATTACTTACTTGAAAAGGTAACGTTTCAATTCCAATAGATTCCATTCTGTGCATCTGTTCGTTATAAAAATATTCCAACTCGTACATTGATAAATAACCATCACCATCCAAATCCATACACCTGAACCAATATTCAATTGCAGTAGGATGCAATTTGTCCTCTTCGCTAAGTAAGAACCAAACGAAATCCGTATAAGACATTCGTTCGTCTTGGTGCTTTTTGTGACCACGAGTGACACATCCGGAGAAGATACGGTCTATTATTCGAGTTGATAAAGCTAAAAAGAACATTCATTTTAGATCCAATTCGAAAACTTGATAGATAAACTTAAACCAGTTACAAAATTTTCTAGTACAATACAACTCAGGGAAACTGTCAGTAAGTTTGAATAGTGTAAAAGACCTTTAGAGACCAGCCAAAATTAAGTGGTAACAGACACAACTAAAAGTTAAGATTAGCTTAGTTAAAGTACAAGGAATGATCTGAGTAGTGAAATACGCCGTTAGAGCCAATTTCTGCTCTCAAATATAAGATAAACTTTTCATGTGATACCACATCAATAAAATGAAGATAGGCTTAATTTATCCTCAAATTAAATGGTGGAAGTGGGCTTAAAAGTAAGAAATTATAAATAAAGGTAACTTACCGTGATCGTTATGTCTGGTGAGATCATGTTTGTCTATAAACAGATCATGGTCTCTATCCAATTCCCAAAATTTGCAATAAATAACATAAAAATGTTCGTAGCTAAAGTATTGAGTGATCTGGTTAATGTCTTCTTCTTCTTCGAGCAGTTGAATAATGTTGAGCAAATTCGATCGCCTCAGTTCTGATATTGTAATTTTACCAGACCAGGATCTATTGACACAGTAATAGATCCTGGCTATAACGGTATGTACGTATCTTGAATGAAATTCAGTCGCTTCTTTAAGAAAAGTAAGACCTGGATGAGTTTCAACGACATCTTGTACCAGTGGGATGAAATCTTCAGGAGCCAACCAACTGCGACGACCCCTGGTGAGTATATAGATGAAACGACTGGCAGCATCATGGCATTGTGAAGACATACTAAAAATAATAAATATTTTTATTTTCTTCTATTGTTTAGATTTTTTATAAATATCCAAATATGGAGGATAGGGGTAAGGAGCACCATCTCATCTGAGGAGTCAGACAAAAATTTCCGTTAGTACACATTAAATTAAAGTTTAAAATACCACCGAAATGGTGCTAATATCAAATGAATTTATGGCATGGTATTAATTGAGCAATTATAGAGACCGTAAAATATGCAGATTCGAATTATTAAGTAAATATAACCAAAAAAGTTAACTGTGATAATCAATTCGTTGTTGTGATAAAAATTGTAAAACTATAATTGGAAAAATTCACCTCCTTGTTCATTAATTCTTAGCGCTTCATTTAAAAGTTACAGTAGCGCCCTCTTAATTTAAATTAATAGTTTCATTTTTAAGAGGTGTTGTCAGAGATTATCTATGGGTGTTGTACTTCAAATGCATAAAGACATTTTTTGCAAAAACAGTACAAATATCGAATATCTAAATACCTTTCTGATGATGTGCCACACATGGTATATTCCCAATTTAAAAATAAGGGGTTGAGAAACTGGAAGGTTGGAGTTGGCAATTGACAGAAGAATGTATCGTAAAAATGTGTCCCCTTAGATCAAAAATCGTCTGTTTTCACATTTTCTTAAAATCTAATAAATACGGCCAAATATCGAGGTGGACTGTTAACTGTGGCCCACACTGTATACGTTTGTTTGTAACCCAAATACGTTTTTATTGGATTAGTTTGTGAAGTAGTTAGTAATAACAAATAGTCAGAAAAAAATCTTTGAATAAAAATTTAAACAGATTTATAAATTAATACCATGTGTAAAAAGTTGGTCATCGACATATCTACGCTTTGTGTTATCTTCAACAACAAATTAGATTCGTAGTTTTATTAAACGGTGTTTATTTTTTTTATTAAATCAACCACATTATGACCTCTAAGACCATTTAAGAGATAAATGTGTAACTCCAATTAAAGAAAATTATTAAATGTCTAATTGTATTTAATAATTTGGAATTTAAAAAGGTTTCTTGTAGTAAGAACGTGTCAATGAACAGAGATTATATTAAAAGATTTCCTGTCAGGTATTTTACAGACACCATATAATTTAACAGTGGGTGTTAAAATATAGCGAAGAAGAAAGGAAAAGGTGTCAATTAATTAAAATGAAGTGTAGGTTGAAGAAGATTTGGTAAAAATAAAATTATTATGAACGGTCGTTAATAAAGATATAATAAAATATGTACCGATTTCAAGATTGTTTACCTACTTTGTATAAAGAAAATAGTGGTTATTAATATGGCAAAGCATGCTAATTTCACAACTGGGTCGATGTAGTTTAAAGCAAGTAGTTTCGCAAGAAGAAAAAAAGTAATTATAAAAGCAACCATTCTAACAAAAGATTCATTGGTATGTAAAAAAGATTTTAAATGTTTTAATGAATCTAATTGTAGATGTAATTTAATTCAATTACAAGAAGAAGCCAGTTATTTGAAATTTAAAAATTACACAAACAAAATGATATCAAGGAGAAATGGAAAAAATGTCGTATCCGGCAGTACTCGAACCTGCAACCTTTACCTATAGCCGGTAACGCCTCTATTCCACTTCAACCACAGATGCATAAGAAGTTAGCCGGCTTTTTGATCGCATTGATTTAACTTAAGTCTCATGTATGCATGATGTTAATGAAAGAAAGATTATATTTAACTATTAAAAGTCACTTTTTTGCCCTGTCTTATATTTTTATTCGGTTAGGAGATCGGAAGCATGGATTTTTAGTAAACTTCTTATTTTTAGATATCTTAGATAGATATTTTTGGGTTGGCTGTTAGCCTATATCACTGCGACCTTTGCAGATCTATTGTGAACACACATTATCTGTGGAATAGGATTAGAGCACCTTGTCCAGCTCTACCCTCTTAATGAGACTTAATAGTCTTGACAGTGGCCACTCCGCATAACTTGGAGCAGCCGGTTTCTCCTCTCCCAGTACTAGATACCGCGTCCTTGCAAGGCCTTCACATTGGCATAGGACATGAAATGCGGTTTCCTCTTCCTCTTGGCAGTATCGACAAATGTCTTCATCTGCCAAGTTTAGCTGACTCATGTGTTTTCTGAGCCTACAATGTCCTGTCAAGAGACTGACAATCATTCTGACATCATTTCGCCTTGGTGATAGCAGCTCTGCAGTAAACTTCGCCGAGTATCCCTTTATGAAGAGTTTGGCTTGTCGCTTGCCCGGTGATGTTTCCCACCAATCCTGGGCCTTTTCTAGCCTCCATTTCTCAATGGCTGCCTTTCTGAATGTATTAGCAACTCCGCCGAATGGTTCCGGGCATATCATTGGAGTGTTAGCTCCTGCACGGGCCATTTCATCAGCCTTCTCATTGCCCCAAAACCCTGAGTGTCCTGGTATCCATGCCAGTGTCAGAGAATTTTGACTAGCGGCATGTGTCAGGGCCCCAACGCAGTCCCACACCAGCTGTGAGCTTATTTGTGCTGAGACTATCGCCTTTAGAGCTGCTTGGCTGTCCGAGTATATGACTACGGTTTTACCCGTTATACCCTTACTTACGATCTCCGTTGCACAGTGTTGTATGGCCGTTACTTCAGCCTGAAACACTGTGGCATACGCACCTAGACTTAGTTGGATTTTTATCCTGTGTCCTCTACTGTATATACCTGACCCTGTGCCTTTCTCAGTCTTTGAGCCATCGGTATACCAAATTGACTCCCCTTGGATTGGGGGGCCATTGTTCCATGAGTCCCTTTCCAGTATTTCTACTTGAAAGTTTCTCACAAAGTTATACCTGGGGACTATCCTGTCCTGAGGCATACTCATTATTTGATCTGCCTTAACCCTATTGTATAACTCTGCTTGCTTTTTGCCTTTTAATAAGGTAATGGGGGCATGGCCTTGTAGCAGTCTGTGAGCAGTTGCCATAGCCTCGCCCTGAATGTAAATGTGCAATGGTGGTAGGTTGAGTAGAACCTGTAGTGCGTCCGTTGGGGCGGTTCCCATGGCACCTGTAACATTCAGACATGCCTGCCTTTGAATGCTTTCCAGCTGCCTGATCACCCCGGACTGCTGCGTTCTACTCCACCACACCACCGAACCATAGGTTAACATTGGTCTAATGACTTGTGTATACAACCATAGGTTCATTTTGGGGTTCAATCCCCAGTTCTTGCCACACAATTGTCTACACCTACCAAGGGCTATTGTAGCTTTATGTGTGACCTTTTGAATGTGTAGCTTCCATGATAGCCTCTGGTCAAATACCACACCTAGGTATTTGGCCTCTGTGGCCATTGGAACCAGCACGTTATTGAGCGTTATTGGTTGTAAGCCTTGTAACGCTCTTTTATTAGTGAATGGGACAATTGATGCTTTTTGTGGATTGACTGTTAGGCCTTCATCCTTGCACCACTTGTACACCATATTCATTGCGGAATGCATCCGCTCTGAGACTGTACCCAGAAACTTCCCCTGAATGATTATGGCCATATCATCTGCGAAGCCTAGGCAGTGAAGGCCTTCATTGAGGAGTTTTTTAAGGAGGTCATCCACAAGTGCTGACCACAGCAGAGGTGACAGTACTCCTCCCTGCGGACAGCCCTTTCCCTTTAGATATCTTTCATGGGAATTTTTAAATTTAGAAATTAAACAAACAAGAGAATTACATTAAAAAAAATTGTAATTGTAATTTATGATCTTAAGGAGAAAGTGAGTGAATCTCACATGATACATGAGTTGAATCAAAACGATCAAAAAGCCTACTAACTACTAATGCATCTATGAAGTGGTTAGAGGCGTTACCACCTATAGGTAATGGTTACAGGTTCAAGTTTCTCCTTAATGCCGTTTTCTTGTTTGTGTAATTTCTAAATTTGAAAAATCCCATTAAAGACATATCAGAATAATTGGTTTATTAATTATTAATATCAGATCAAACAAATAAGTTCATACCTTTGCCAGAAATTCATAAACTGTTCTAATGTACAGCTACCCTTATCAGCACAAGCTGCTAAATACAATGGAGTCTTCCAATAGAGAGGCAGCTGTGATGCCTGAGTAAGTGCACCAAAATGTTCCCTGGAAGCCCTTTCACCAATTTTAGAAAACGCAACTGACACCTGAAAAAAATATCCCAAGTAATTAATTTTTTCTTTACTGTTTGTTCTAAATGCCGCTGTTTTAGAGGAGTTGCATACTCAAGATATGTGTGTTCATATTCAAGACAAAAAAAAAACGTGTGGAACTTTAAATGATATATGGCGTAATGAAAAGTAGGTGTAACGAGAGATGGATAGGCCAGGAGAAGCTTCGTTACTCATTTTTGTGACGATTTTTCTGTCACAAAATGTCTTCTAAACGTTAAATTAAAAGCTGATTAGATTTTAATGGATTTGCTGAAAATCGTATAGTTGACTTTTTTAAAACGCTACTCATACGTAAATATAAAGTATAAAATATGAAAAATTGTGAAAGGTAGGAAAAATCGTGAAACAATTTAAAGCAATTGTGAAAAATTTTAAAACATTGTGATAAATCCAAAATAAAAGGGAAAGAAATTAAAAATTGGAGACCATGAACCAGAAACAAATTATTAAATGGAGCAAGTTATAAAAAACTGTGGAAACTCAAAAAATTCATAACATAAACAAATTAAAACCACTGTGAGATAATGGAAAAACTTCTGAAATTAAGTAAAAATGTTTGAACAATTGTGTAAATTTACAGAAAAATCATAAAATAATTTTGAAAAATTAAGCGTAAATCCGTAATTATATTAAAACATTCTCGAAAAATCAGAAACTCTAAAAAATCATAAGAAATTTAAAAAATATGAAAATTTGATATATTACCTTCAAAATAAACACAAATAAAAATAATGTAAAAAATAGACAAAAACGTGGAAAAATAGCAAAACCGAAGTTTTGTGAAATATGAAAAAAAAACAGTCGACAAATAATCATTTAAAATTGTATAAGCTACGAAAAAAATCACAAAAAATTGAAAAGTATTAAAATTAGTCGAAATAGTGAAAACTCGCAGAAAACTTCAAAAAATGAAAAAAAAATAGTTTCATAAAAAATAAAAAAAGGGAAAAATTGAAAGAGCTACAAAAAATCATAGAAAAAAAATAACTGTAACCACGTAGGTATTGAATAAAAAAGAAATTTAAGAAAAAATTTGATTTAAATTGTTCGCATTGTTTTCAATTATGTATGTAAAGTACAATGGCACAACTTGTGTATCATTAAATATGCATTATAATTCAACCTAAGTTTTATTTCAACCTCGTATACGACTCGTGCAGTAATATGCCTTCGCTTTTTCGTAAATCGGTCGGGACAGTAGGCCAGGAGGGGCGCCAAATGTAAAGCTACCCCCCCCCCTAGAAAAATTGGTAGGTCCGGCCCTGAGAAAATTAGGAACAAACAAATTACTAACAAAAATTACTTTGAGATATCAGAAGATTTAAAAAATTGAAAAAAAAATGAAAGTCATAAACCATTGTAAAAAATGAAAGTGGGTTGTGAAACATGCTGAAGTATTAAATTAAAATTGTGATTAAAAGTGGAAAAACCAATCTAAGTCTAAGCATTTTCTACGTATTTAATAACTTACCTTGGCTCTAATAACTTCCAATTGCCCTGGCGCTGCTGGTTTTCCTGATGGAAAATGAAACCTTGGTATATTTACATTTCTATGAGCCCTTATATGCCTTTGTAGAGTGGTGTGTTGGAGAGGAGGTTGTTTTATTAAAGGCTGCGAACAACACAAAACCACCATTATTATTATTATGAACACCAAACAAACTAAAAACTAACAATCCCGGAAAAATTTGAATTAAAGCAACTGTATTTACGTACAGAACGTGTTACTTCAAATGTTATTGAAACAAGACTAAATATAAAGAATTGGCAAATTTAATTAAAAGTAAGCAAAACATCAGATAAGAAACTTAGAAGTGTTGCTATAAATGTTATATCAATGAAATTATATTTTATATTTAGTACTAGTGGCTGTTACCTAAACCACTGTATGTTGGCCTTATCATATTAAAAGTGCAATGGTATTCACTATTAACATATGTTTATTAGGCTGAGCAACAGAGGTCAATATAAGCCTTTTAATTAATTATAAAAATATGTATATGTAAATAAACATTTCGTAATCCATAAAATATTGTGATTTCCTAATTTCAACATATTATATTAATTCTAAAAATAACAGAAAGCAAATTTATACAATAGATAGATGCCCTGTAAATTCTGCGCATGTCTCAAAAATGACAATCTTAATTCGGATGTAGATGCACAGTAACCCAATGTGTCAAAATTCCTTATTAAATGCCTTACACGAGTATATTGTTGACCAATGAAAAAAAGACATTGTAAAATCCAAAAATCTTAAGAGCGTTCTATAGGCTTTCATTTACTAGGTTCCTGCTAACTTTTTTATTAATTAACTAATTAAAATTTGGTTTTCACCAAAATATAGAGAAAAAAATCTAGTATTGTGGATGCTAAAAATATATATTTTTCATTCAATTTACATATTTTTTCTTTGATATTTAAGTGCAAGTTTTTAAAAATTTCAAGTTTCCACATTTCTATATAAGATTTTAAAATTTTTGATCAAAAAAATTTTTTTTAATCTGCTGTAACTAACAGTTAAAAGGGATTTAAGAAAAATGCATTAAGTGTTTTATTATGTGCTGCCGCCAGTAGTAATGCGTTCGAACTATTAGAGTTGCATCTAAAGATTCTAAAGGGTTCAGAGGCGTCGGGCCCATCAATATAAAAAAGTGGAAGGGCGATGCAACTCCGATCCTTTTGACAGCGAAAGAAAGCTCTTAAGATAGGAATAAATTATCATATAAACCTTTGAGAAAATCCCAAAAATCATTGATGTAACAAGAAAAATTGAAAAATAATAAACAAAATAAGTCTTTAGAAGAAAAAAAATACTAAGAAATAAAAATACAAAAAAAAATTGTAAAAATCGCGGGACATAATAAAATCTTGGCTAAATAAAAGCGGCCAAGTGCGAGCCAGACAAGCCCATAAAGGGTTCCGCAGCAGCAAGGAAAATAATATAAAAGTTCTTGTAGTTCGTTTGATCGATGTTAAAAAAAAACTACTAACTAGATCTCGTTCAAACCAATTTTCGGTACATAGTAATGTACATCATATATTTTTTTAGTATTATAATTCTCTTATTCAAAAAGTTACAGGGGGTAGGACACACATTTTACCATTGATATTAGAAACCTAAATATCATTTTTAATGACCTATCCATAGACACCCCACACGAATGGATTTGATAAAAAAAAAATTTTGAGTATCAGTTTTAAGTTTAACTAGCTAATACAATATACTTAGACTTAGGTACATTACTAATTAGAAAAAGGTCATCGAATATAAAAATACTGTAGGACAATACCAATGTGAATTCACTGAGAGAAAATCCACCATAGACGCAATACACAAATTGTGGAAAAAGCACACGAAAATAAGTTAGAATTAGAAATGTTATTTATCGATTTCCAGCAAGCATTCGACTCGATTAAAAGAATGCAATTAATGCTAGCATTGGAAGCCTTAAAAATCCGCTTAAATTAAGAAAATTAATATACATTACTATGAAAACAACAAAAATTAGCATAAAAACACAAAAAAGGGAGACCGAAGAATTTAGCAAAGAGGTAAAACAAGGAGACCCGCTTATCAACAACATTATTTAACTTGGCTCTAGAGCCAATTCTAAGAAACATAAATAAAGGTAATCTCAGAACAAGAGGTGGGCAAATAATGGTCAAAGAAAATGATATTGTTATAATAACCAAAAACAGAAAAATATTCAAAGAAATACTAACTGAAATAATAGAAAAAGGGCAGATAATGAGACTTACACTAAATAAAAGAAAAAACTAAAATAATAAGATTAGGAAACAAACTAAAAAAATTAAAATAGGAAATAACGAGTTCGAAGAAGTGGAGTAACAGTAAACAAAACAGGAGAAAGAAAACCTAAAATATATTAAGAAAATAATGGCAGCAAACAAGGCATATATCCTAAATAAAAACTACCCAAAAGTTAAATGTTGTCAAAGAAAACTCAAAAAGCCGAAGAAGATTACAAACGAAAAATTATTAGGACGATACTAGGACAAATTCAAAAGCCACCAGACGTGTATAGAAGAAGAACAAATGCAGAAATTATGCAAAAATTGAAAGAAGACATTGTGAATTGTGATCAAAATAAACAGTATAGAGTTAGTTTGCTGGGATATATTTGGAGATCAAAAAAGGAGGCAGTGGCATATGAAATGATACATTGGCATTTAGGAAGAAAGAAGAAACGCGGAAGAACCCAATAAAAATGGTTAAAGAAAGTTGAAGAGGACCTATCCAGGGCAGGAATAAAGCTATGGAAAGAAGACATTGTGACCAAAATAAACAGTATAGAGTTAGATGGCTGGGATATATTTGAAGATCAGATAAGGACGCAGTGACATATGAAATGATACAATGGAATTTAGGAGGAAAGAAGAAACGTGGAAGACCCAGATCAAAATGTTTAAAAGAAGTTAAAGAGGACCTATCCAGGGCAGAAATGAAGCAATGGAACCTAAAAAGCCCGATATTGGGGTGGATAGCCATTATATACAATTTCAACTGCCAAATTTGTAGAGGCATAAAAGAGTTTTCGGACAGTTCTGGATGGAAAAGTTTTTAAAATTGTTGGTCCTATCAAATTTTCAATTTGAACAGTTAAGTCTGAAACACCCTGTATACAAACTTTTTAAATAGAACAATCACCTATTAATGAACAAATAATAACTTCATATAAACTTTTTAATAATTATTTAATATTTGGTGTTTCGGTTGAAGGGCGTTGAGATGTTTGCACACTTACTGTATTTATAATCCAGTTTGAACAAATTACTTTTGTGTTAATAATTTTATAAATCATTAATTTTTATACACTTTCCAACGTTTAATCAAATTAATTCTCAACAGCTTTCTTTAGGCAAGAAATAAAACCGCTGCTTAGTTATGTGGAATTTAAATAACCTTCATTTTGTCATTAATGAATATATATTATGAAATTTTTGAAAGTTAATACTTTCATGATAAGAACCCGAAATTTGCTACTTTAGTTTTTACATAATTTTATAAAATGTCAGTGGAGCAACACAACTATTAATATAATAATGTGGCGAATGACATTTATAGGAGTGGTAAAATGCATGTAATAACGAATGATGAACTGTTAATTTCTTCCGGGAAACATATACAGATTCCATTTATTTGGAAGCTAATACTCGTTTTATTTAATACCCCCAATGACCCCAAACCAGGGCCGGATTTGACAACGTATCAGCGACCAAAATTATTTTCCCAAACATTTTTTTTCCATGAAGTCTTTTAAAAAATTATTGCCAACAAATTTTTTGAATATACCTACGAATTTTTTTTTGTATAAAACTATCTAACATAAAATTTGAATCAACTTATTACCAAGGTTAAGTTCTAAATCGTGGTGGTAAACGTTTAACAATTCTATAATTCTCTCTTGGAGACAAGTTTGCGTCTTATGCTTTACAGTAATCGAGCAATTCAATTTCACACTTCTCTCTGGTTCGTGATTGTACTTATTCGTCGGTTTTTAATATTACTTTATTTGCTTCTTCGTATTGATCAAAATCATCTCTTTTGGATTTTCGAATGATTTTAAAGACTCCAATACACAAACAACATTTTCGGATCTGGTAAAATCGTATTTGTTGAGTTGAATCGCTCCAAAATGTCCTTGCAAAAAATAGCAAATAGCGAATAATGGGTTGTTTTATTTTTGATGTTTATCCGAAGATATGCTGGTAAGAGCTTCTTTTATTTCGGAATATTCCATGACAGTGACCTTTGTGGCTGTAGTTCTAGGTATATAATCAACGTGTATCGCCAAGATTATTGTTTAACATGTACTCTAAGGAAATATTCGCTGAAGCACTGCAGGAGCTAGATGGGGGTATATTAGTAAACGCAGAATGCCTGAATAACATTCGCTACGCAGATAATACCGTCGTTTTTGCAGACAGTTTACAAGAGTTGCAACATATAATCAACCTAGTCACAGAGGTGAGTGAGTAAGAGTTATGGACTGGATATTAATACAAAAAAACTATATTAAGATTACCAAAGGTAACACACAACAGGAAGAGTAAAAGTAAATCAGAAACAGAAAGAAACCATAATATCATACACTTATATGGAAATATGGGACCATTGGGACCATTCGACAGAAATCAGAAGGAGAATTGAAAAAGCGGGAAACGTCTTCATACGGATGCAGAAGTTATTAACCTCCTCTGTAAGATACTTCTACTTTTTATGCATTTCCCATACTTTTATATGGTACGGAGGCATGGACACTGACAGAGGCATCTTTTAAGAATTTTCAGTCATTTGAGATGTGGTTGTATAGACGCATTTTAAGAATACCCTGGGTGGACCACAACAAGGTAATCAAGATAGCCATGATGATTGCCAATATCCTAGGCGGATGGTTACCAAAAGAAGAAGATCGCTAAGATTTTTTAAAATATATAACTGTCCGTTTTCTTCTCTGTTAATTTTTTAGTAAGAATTCGATGTCGCTGTAAAAAACGTATATAAATTCTGAACTAAATGAAAGAATTGAACTGCCTTTTGAACTGAGTTGAATGAGTAACCACAACTTGATACAAACGCTGATATATGATTTTTCTGCCCACCACGAGTTTATTCCCTTAAGTACCTGACATGGATTACAGAAGGAAGTTTGAAAAAAAACACTATGG
This sequence comes from Altica lythri, assembly GCA_964028335.1. Taxonomy (NCBI): domain Eukaryota; kingdom Metazoa; phylum Arthropoda; class Insecta; order Coleoptera; family Chrysomelidae; genus Altica; species Altica lythri. The sequence continues at coordinate 70,568,140 of OZ034802.1, forward strand.
CCGAAAATATGAACCATCAAGTTGTTTAGTATTCGTTTAGCAGCTATCAATGGTAAAAAGTCTCAGCACATTTGCATTGGTCATTATATTATTTTCATTTGACAGGTCTCCGTCCGACCAATATCGTTACAAAGGTGGTCGAGGTTTTGTGTTATTTCCTCAACCAACACCAACCTCAACCTGGAAAGAGCTTTCTTGCCACGGACAACTTGTATGTTCTAAGCAGGAAACATTGAAATTGTACCTTTATCCAGTAGGTCTTAAAGTAGGCTACAGCAAATTATATTTAAATAAACGTAACCTACATAAATAAACATTTTACAACATTAACAAATTTCAAAACTATACTAGACGCTGCTCTAGGGGAAGTCCACTCCCTCGACTAACTGGGTGGCAGAGTTTCAAAGATTTATCAAGACGAATATCACAGTGGTCGAATAAAAGAGGTTACTACGCTAGAAATTATGACGACAATAAACAAAATGGTATTAAAAAACGTTAAGTTAGTTGACATGGAGAGCATATCAAAAAGTTCTGTATATCGAATATTGACTGAAAATTTGGACATTTGTAATCACTTAGAATCACTTGCGATCACTTGGAATTACTTGCTGCATTTACTTGTGATCACTTGCAATAACGTTTTACCACTTGTGATCTCTTACAATCACTTGAAATATGTGGTGATCGGGCACTGCCGATTAAAATAACATATGAAGAAACTAGGATTGGTAGATGAAGCAAAGTGCAGATTCTGCAATGGAAAGGACGAAACCTCAACACACTTTTTTTAGAATGCTTTGCCTTGCGTAACTCTAGGATCATACGAAATGAAAGAAGGGAATCTACTTAACTAAGGAGCTCCTAAACTTTCTAAGGGGGACACAATAGATCTTATAGATCGCAGATGTATACCTATCACCCCTGATTGCGCACATACATAAAACGTCACCCAGTCATAAAAAAATCATAAATTGTAAAAGCTACGAAAAAATACAAAGAAGTCATAAAAAATTGTAAATCACAAAAAGAATACAGAATTATGAGACATTATTCCTATTATACCCGTTTTATATAAAGCATCATAGTTTCTTTATAGAGCTAAATTACTGTATTAAGTAACACTTTAGAATTGGTTCTACTTTTAAAATGCGCTAAATTTAAATTTAAAATCCTTTGATGTTATTTATCACTAAGCGTTAAATTAATTAATAATACTGCACTTATAAATTCCACATGACTGCTAATCATTTTACTTCTGTGTTTTTTTTTCTAACAGTCTACATTTCACCGACCTGTAATTTATACATATAATAAAAACGTAGGTACACTTTAATCTATAACGTTGTGCTTTTAAATGCGGTGTGATAATTTTCATTCTAATATTATTACAACATTTTTTTCCTCCCACAGATGTTTGAATATGTTCTTAGTTGGTGTTATGTAATTTCTACGACAAATTTGTTGTTTATAAACGTATTTGACATTCACAACTGGAAATAAATTAGTTAATGTACTTCTAAGTGTGTTATGATCGTTCTATGATTATGCATGAAATGTGTAATTTAACTCGTATTATTATCTTTATATCAGATGATAATTGTTTACTCTGTTGTATTATAGCATATCTAATTGTATTAATATTTTAAAGAATTATACAATAAGTATCTAAAAATTCGTCAACACTACAAAATAGTTTAAAAAATTAATACAAAACTCTTTATTAACTAACTATAGGTTGGTTATTTTATTATAACTTACCAATATTGGTAAGTTTATACGAGATCTGTCCCTAAAGTAACCGACCTGTCCCTTATTCTTCGTCTTCTGGTTGGTGGAATCCTTCAAAGTAGTCCCCATTTGATTGAACAACACGCTCATATCGATGCTTCCAAAGCAGTCTTAAAAGTCAGTTATCGAAATCGCATTTAGTGCATTTGTCGTATTGGTTTCAACAGTCTCCTTATCGTTGAATCTGTGTTCTTTAAGCGGCATTTTCAATCAAAAGTCGCAAGGAGCTATGTCGGGACTGTATGGTGGCCACCGAAGCTGTGCAAGGTTTGATGCATGCGCATTATTGTGGTGAAGAAGTCAGTCACCGGCTTGCCAAAACTGTGGTCGTTTTTTTCTAATTGCATCTCGCAACATTTTTTAAATTTCAACAGAGTACTCTTTGTTAATAGCAAGAGCATATTCGTAATGCACAACGCTTCCATAATCGAAAAAACAATCAACATTGACTTGATTTTGCTCCGACTTTAACGTGCTTTTTTGGTCGTGGCGAAGAAGCATGCTTCCACTGCGACGACTGTTTTGTTTCAGGATCATAACCTTAAACCCATGATTCATCACCTTTTTGAGCATATTTTCATCGCTTTTGATCATCTCTAGATTGTCCTGAGTTTTGGGATAAGTTAAGCAAACACACGAGCCATATTTAAATTCTCGGTTAAAATTCGGTAAGTAAACTGTACTTTTTGGTATTGCAACGTCGTCCTTCTAGTTCCCTAACAGTCAAACGACGATATTGTTGAATTGACGCTCGCACACGCTTAACATTATCAGACAACATCTGTTCCAGCCCCAAAAATTAAAAAAAAGTTGTTTATACCTAATGAAAAAGCTTAATTTGCACCTTTCAAAAATGTATTTTTTATAATTTACACCCTCTTACTATTTGGGATAAACTTGATTAAAAATTTGCATTACTCAAACCAGATTCAAATGCTCATATCTCACTCCCTAAAGTGTATTTCAAAAATTGTCAATTTTAATTTTTTAATTTGCACCATCGTAAAATTTGCGAAAAATGGTAAGAATTATTATAAAAAAGAGCGTCTTCGATTGTATTAGTCCTTCTAGATCGTCCCAATACTTGGATTTTTCGCAATTCATTTTTTTCCTGAGTTTTTCTAAGTTTTAAACTGCTGAGTTCACAGGATGGTTCTGGTCCAAGGTATGGGGTTTTAGCTCTTTCTTGTGTCAGCTTAAGTGCTGTTTCGTTTCCTTCTATTCCTATGTGTCCTGTAACCCATAGGAGGGTAACTGTGTTATTTTGTCCTAGTTCATTTAATTTGCCTGATATACTATGGAAAAAATGCTCAAAGCTTCAAAATTTATTTTAAAAAAAGCTTCAAGACTTCAGTAATGATCTGTTGGCTCAAAAATAATTTCCTTTCAAAGATGTTGGCTCATTGTTTTGAACAAAGAACCTCGAGAACATCGAACTCTGAGCCTGAGCGGTAGAAATGTAATATTACGGATGACGGCGAAATTTCGGCTCTAGCTCTCCTACTGATGGGTTAACTTTAACTTATCAACATCGCTAATTTTGTACGTTTCAGATGTCTGATTTAATAGCATTTCTTTTACTTGCCGACATTGTTTAGCCTTGTTATTGCTGATGATATCAACATGTTTTTTTTCTCTACAAGATTGGTGAATGAGTTAATAGCAAGCCCTAAAACTTATCAATTTTTTTGTTGAAATAAAGTTTTATAAAAAAGTTGCAGTTTTTCTAAAAACTCTTTGGACTGGTCTGTTTTTGTGTAAACAGAAACGTCACAGTGGGTGTGGATTTTATAGTACGATGAGATGAACAATTACGTGACTCTCAAGTGTTATTATAGTAATTTACAGATAATATGGATTCTGGTATGATAATAACAAAGTATGTTTACATTCTTGATAAATAATTTCAGTGGGCAGTTATAAAGATTACACTAAACCGGGATTCACTACATATTATTGCAACTATTAAACATGAAATCAGATACAAAATTACAGGTACTATCATGGTGTAACACGAACAGAATTCCACTAAATAAAAACATGTGGCACTTTTTTAAAATAGTATTTTTAAATTTTTAAATCAGAAGAAAAATAATGTTTTTAATTTGTTTTAGAAATAGATTTTTTTTTTCATTACACAGTAAAGGTTCTTTTGCGCATAACAGAAAAATCCAGAGGGTAAATTTTTACGATGTGCGTGCACACCGTCACAGAAAACCGACATCATCAAATTACTTAGTCAACATTTTAGTTTTTTTTTATAAACTTCTGAAATAATGACAAAAAACACGGAAAATCGAGACCTTGAAGAAAAAACTGAAATTGAACAAAACCTTTTCTAGTAAAACTCACAGATTTCTACATTTGATATACCGACAGTTGTTAAAATAGTCTTCGCTTTAAACACACTAAAACTGCTTGTATGTAGTCCTGGGGCGGAAAATAATTAATATAGGTACCTACTCAAATATTTTCTTATATTTAATTTAAATACTTTAAACAAATAACTATCTGACCAGATGGACCTTCTATCAATCAATGATTTATTTTTTGTTAATTCTGTCATATGTTCTAGTTTTTTTTTTCTAATTTTTGTGATATTTTTTGGTTTTATCGTTTTTTCCTATATTTTTTCATTTTTTTATATTATTTTTTATTTAACTTTAGTCCTTGGTTTTTTACCAACTTTTTACCCATTTGTAAACATTTGTTTCAGTTATTCTCGTTTCTTTCGATTGTTCTCTTTTATCGATTTTACTTATTTAACGTTTATCCTATTTTTTAGCTCCTTTCAAATTTTTGGTCGATTTTTCAGTTTTTCCTCTTTTATCGTTTTTTTTCTTCGATTTTTCACTCCTTTGTATTTTTTTTTTAATTTGTACGATTATCTCGTTTGTTTTTAAGTTTTTACTATTTTGTTTTTGTTTCATTGTTATTGGAATATTTTTTTAGTTTTTTTCGTTTTTTTTCTGTGGTTTTATCAATTTTCCATATGATTCGTTTTTTTTTTTAATTTTTATGATATTTTTTTCTGTTTTTCTTTTTTTTCTTCCTTTTTTTATTATTTTCGATTTTTTCTTTGGTTTCTCATGTGTTACCAATACTTTTCCCCTTTTGATATTTTTTTATTATTTTTTTTTATCTCCCTTTTTTACAAAAATTTATTTTTCTGCTACATTTTGCGATTTTTTTCTTGTATTTATCCCTATTTTTACTCTTAGTTTTTTCTAATTCTTGTTTTTTATCTTTTGATTTTTTATCGACATTTTTTGATAACTTTTAATTATTCGGTTTTAAGTCGATTTTTCGCTTTTTGTGGTTTTTCTTACCTTTTTTATCGATTATTTTTCATTTTACTTTCGTTTCTTGTTTATAACAATTTTTTTACCCAATTTGAAACCAGTTTTTTTATTATTCTTTTTTTTTCGGGTTTTCGCTTTTCGTTTTTCTACATTTTTCTTTTCCAATAAGTTTTTAGATTTTTTGTATATTATTTTTTCTTTTAAGTTTATTTTTTTTTCTTTCTGAATTTTTTTCCAAAGTGTATAATAATTTTTGCTTCTTTTTCATTTTTACTCTTTTTTTTCTGTTTTTTTGTTTCTTTTTTTATTTTTTTTTCTTAACTTTTTTATTGACATTTCTTTTAATGTTTTAACAATTATTGTTTATTCCTGACGAAGATAAATCCAAATAATGTTTTTAACTGTATTATTCAGAAATACAAATATACGCAATCTACCAGGTGTCTCCGCCACCTGAATGTAAAACTATGGAATATATTTATATCGATAAATTAACTTAGGAATTCATAAAACTAAATAATAAACACAAACTTTGTATTGGACAATTAAATTGTCGTTTTTAGTATTTTTCGTTAATTATTATTTCTTACTGTTTAAACCTTCCCTCACCACCCACAAATAATAAAAAACAAAATTAGTCAAATCGGTACAGCCGTTCTCGAGTTTTAGCGAGACTAACGAACATCAATAATTCAGTTTATGATTGCAAACTGTTAATCTTTTCAAATTTATTAAATAAATAAAAGGTATTTTATTATCTAGGTATGAGATTAAAATTTATGATTGGTATTTTTATGACAAAGAAGTATAACTTCTTACGTGCGTACATAATTGCATAAACACACGTTTTTTTCATAAATATCTCTAACTTTTTCATTTATTCAAGCCATAACATTACACCCATATTAAAATTCTTTATCCACGACTCTGTTCGTTCTGGAATTTAAACTGTCACGACGAGTAAAAATTCCTTCAAGTATATTTATTGTCTTTAACGTGGTTCCCATAACCACAACTTTTTTAACACTTTATGATTAAAATATAAATGGGATTTTCGTTCTAGCCTATCAGATTACATCTTTAACTAGGTTTATTTTTGTGTATCACTTAGTTGACACAAATTAGAAAATAGTTCTTATCTATACCAATATTATAAAGAGGAAAGGTTTGATTTTTTGTTTGTTTGTTTGTATGTTTGTTTGTTTGTTTGTTTGAAATGAATAGGCTCCGAAACTACTGGACCGATTTCAAAAATTCTTTTAACGTTGGCAAGCTACACTATTCCCGAGTGACATAGGCTATGTTTTATTTTCAAAAAAAATAGGGATCCTTACTAAAATGCCATTAATGTAACCAAAAATGACCTTAAAACCCTTACATCGCGTGCGCTGAGAATACTAGCCTCAAGGTCAAACCTTCCAACTAGTAGGGATCGGTTTTTCTCATGGCCAACCGCCTAAGGCGGGTCGAGCACCTGAAAATCAATTTATTTTGTTGCCAGAAAATAAAACAACATGTAATATTGTTTACAGGGAAGCGTTGACCCAATTTATTTAGTGGCGAGGAAAGGTTCGTTTGTTTATTTGTTTGAAATGAATAGGCTACGAAACTACTGGACCGATTTTAAAAATTCTTTTACCGTTGGCAAGCTACACTATTCCCGAGTGACATAGGCTATGTTTTATTTTCAAAAAAGATAGGGATCCTTACTAAAAAGCCATTAATGTAAACAAAAATAACCTTAAAACCCTTACATCGCATGAGCTGAGAATACTAGCCTCAAGGTCAAACCTTCCAATTAGTAGTGATCGGTTTTTCTCATGGCCAACCGCCTAAGGCGGGTCGAGCACCTGAAAATTAATTTATTTTGTTGCCAGAAAATAAAAAAACATGTAATATTGTTTACTGGGAAGCGTTGACCCAATATATTTAGTGGCGGGGAAAGGTTTGTTTGTTTGTTTGTTTGTTTGAAATGAATAGGCTCCGAAACTACTCCACCGATTTTAAAAATTCTTTAACCGTTGGCAAGCTACACTATTCCCGAGTGACATAGGCTATGTTTTATTTTCAGAACAGATAGGGATCCTTACTAAAATGCCATTAATGTAACCAAAAATGACCTTAAAACCCTTACATCGCGTGAGCTGAGAATACTTGCCTTAAGGTCAAACCTTCCAATTAGTAGGGATCGGTTTTTCTTATGGCCAACCGCCTAAGGCGGGTCGAGGACCTGAATATCAATTTATTTTGTTGCCAGAAAATAAAACAACATGTAATATTGTTTACCCACGGCTCATAAGTAAATTGCGTATTTTTTAACCTATAACTCTGTCAGTAAGTGTCAAATTATTGAGGAGTTGTGTTATAGTTTCATTTACTAAACTAGTGAAGTAAGTAAATAGAAACCTGTATTATTATGCTGGTTACCTACAGTTTTCATTAAATTAAACTAACATTTGACATTTCTCAGACAGGACCGTCTGCGAAATCAAATATTTTTGACAACTTATGCCAAAAATTAAATTTTATATTTGTTATTTTTAGTTTTATAAAAAACCATTTGGTAAGTCGTGGGTAAAGCATAGTACTTCACTCGAGGAACAAATTGCATATTTAGCTCGTTTCTTTAGCCCCTTCGCTCGCAAGCTCGCTCATGGGCCAAACACACTCGCTGTAATATGCAATTTACTCCACTCGTAAAGTAATATACTATTACAGGGAAGCGTTGACCCAATATATTTAGTGGCTTTTGTTATTTTTCTTTAATCCCCGTGCAAAGCCGGGGCGGGCTGCTAGTACACAATATTAATATAATTAATATTTTACCGAGAACTCCAATTTTTTAAGTTTTAATAACAAAGAGAGAGAACCAATGTCATCGGTGACCTGCAAACGTAACGATGATGGGTAGTCAGTATAACACGAGGTCTGGCAATTAAGTTCAGAGTCTATTACAATAACATCTTTATTTCGCAATCTTTTTACCATTTTACATTCTTTTCTCTTAAGCATACCCTCCAACCTTCCACTGTGCGAAGCAGTGCTGTAGGTCATCTTCCGACAGGCTGTTGAGTAGCTCCGCCGATTTTTGTTTTAGACTCGTGATGATTTCCCTTCCTACGAAAACAAGTAGAAGTAGCAGTGTACTAAATCTGGAAAGTAGGGAGGGCGGATGTTCTAAGTCCTTGTTTTTGGCCAAATAGTCCTTGACAGACAGCGCGGTATGAGCCAGCGATGTAGAATACAACAGTATTCTTTCCACACTTCGGCTAGTTTTTGCGAATTTTTTCTCGAAGCCGAGCCGTCGTAAAATACCTACAGTTGAGTCCATGGTTCTTTACCCGTGCGTCATCATTTAAAGCATACGAAGTAAGTTGGAAATTGCAACTTAATAACATGCGGTAGCTGTTTTGTCTTTAGTTTCATGCGTGGAAGACAATGACGCTATATTAAAAGTATGTGTTTTATCTCGCCAGTTATTAGTGACGCACGGGTAAAGAACCACGGACTCAACTGTATATAGTAGTATTGATTGTCTGTCTGACCTTGTGGTACCCATTCCATGTTTACTATATCAAAGAAAACAATCAAAATCGTCTGTAATTAAGACTTGCCCATCCTCGTTTTTTGGTTCCCGAAGAGTTTGGAGACTTCCATTGCATTGACTGCCTCTTGGTTAGCATCTTCTATTCCGCCATTAGGAGTCTGGGCACAAACTTAGCAGACATTTTCCTCATGTTAAGTTCCTTACTTGCGAGATACGGATCCAAACCAAGATTTAGTTAACAGAATAGAATGTTATAAACGTACTAAAATTTTAACCTGAAATATTTGCAACCAACGATTGAGTTTTATTGCTTTATTAAAATGTAACTAATATGATTATATTATGGTATAGTACAAAATTAATTTCACGGTATCTTGTCGCATCTGCAGCATCTGGATTAGATTACACAATTAAATACCAGTGTTATTAGTTAACAAAATATTATATATAACAAATTTTATAGTAAGGAATATTAGAATAATTTATTTGCGTATTCTGGACTCTTGCCAATATTAGAATTTTATGTGTGGAATCTTGTAAATAAACTCGTAGAACCACTGCTCTCGTTTGAAAATGTGTATTAAAATAATTTGAAACAATTATTGTGAAAATGGCAGAGAATATCACTAATCATAAATTATTATTTTCGAACCTAACCAAGTTTTGCATTATTTTTATCGAATCGGAAAACACTTTTTAAAGAGATTTTTTAATAACGAACACCCCATAAATTGATAAGTGAGTTGTATAATGATCTGTTGTCTCCATATTTCTTTTCCTTAACTTCGGTTAGCACAATTTCCTAAGAAAAAATGCCTACAGCAACTTCGAAACCTAAAAGTGGTCTGTTGGTTCAAATAGGTATGTGTTTGTTGGCTTATTTTTTCTTTACAAGACCAAAACATACCATTTAACAAAAGCTTCGATATCCAGTCAAGATCTTTCGATTCAATTTCCCGAAAATGAATGTGCAGCGCTTTAATAAACAGTTTTAAGAGCCCTCAAACTATGCCAAGATCTGTTTGCAAAAATATTTAACGCATTAATGGTCCATTGTACCATTTTAATAAAACCCTTGAAGTTCAATAAACAGTACGAGGTCTGAATATTTAATAACGAGACCGGTTACGAAAAAGGGTTTTGTTATAAAAAAAATATATTAAATTCGAATGCTCCCCTTCAATATACTCCTCTCCACTCGCCACACACCTTTCCATACATTTTTCCATTGCTTAAAGCAGTACTGAAAGTCTTCTTTGGTGAGGGCCTTTAGGAGCTCTACTGTGATTTGCTTTACGGCTTTTATCGACTTAAATCGGGTCCCTTTCAAAGCAGATTTTATCTTCGGAAACAAAAAAAGTCGCACGGTGTCAAATCTAGCCAATAAGGCGCGTGTTTGAGCACTGGAATGCGTTTAATGACCAAATACTGCTTAACAGATAGCGCGTTATGGGCAGTTGCAAAATGCATGAGTTGGTCTTCAACTCGAGCCTTGTTACGAACTCGTTCTAGCAGTGTTGCCAAATAGTAAGTCTGGTCTACAGTCTGACCCATTCAGTCATCACGTTACCGTTAATGTCGATAAAAACGATCAACATTGCTTTGAATTTTGATTTGGACATCCTTGCTTTTTTGATTCTGGGCGATTTAGGCGTCTTCCAGTACATCGATTGCCACTTTGTTTCAACATAGTATTAAAAAATCCATGTTTTGTTGCAAGTAATAATGTTTTTCATCAGTCCGGGATCTTCTTTTAATCTTTCAATTTGTCAGGTTTTTTGGCACCAACTTTGCACAGACTTTTGTCATGTGTAATTACTCGTGTAAAATTTTTCTAACCGTGTCTTTATCGGCTTTTACAGCCTTGGCAATCATCCGGATGCTCATTCGATGATCTGCACACACAATTTGGTTGATTTTGGTCTCTTTCTCCAGAGTTGAAACAGTAACAGGGCGACTTAAGTGCTGGTCATCTTCAGTGCTCTCTCGGCCTCACTAAAACGCTTGCTCAAAAATACGCGCACGAGATAGAGTATTGTCCCTATAGACCTCTTGCAACAATTTATAGCACTCAGTCGGAGATTCTTTTTAATTTAATGAGAAATTTTGACATTGATACATTGCTCCTGTTTTTCGTCACACATGGTTTTCGGCACGAGAAAAAACACGTTTATCTTCAATGACTGTTGGCTAAAATATTATCCGTTGCAAAGATATGGTAGCTCTTTCTTTCCAAGAGAAAATATCCAGTTCAATAAACTCTGTAGGAAAACCTTATAAATTTATTTTTGCCAAGAGAAAATATCCAGCTCATCAATAAACTCTTTAGAGATGCCTCGAATCGCACTAATGATATCTTGGTACATATTCATTTAAAGCACGGTTCAGAGTTTTAAACACTGCAATAATCCGTTGGCTTAAATATTTATGATTTCAAAGATCTAGAAAATATTTTATTCTGAGAGTGTCTAGCACATACATAAATTTTTAAGAAAGGCTTCAAAACGCAGTAATGATCTGTTGGTACAATTTTATAACAAAACAACGTTCAGAGCTCAAAAAAAAGTTTTAAAACACCCTTGAAACTCGTCAATGATCCTGAAATATTTACCGTTCTAAAGAGCTAGTAGCTCATTCTTCCTAACGGATAACGCCTAGAACATCATTTAACTCCTTAGGAAAAGCTGTGCAACGTATTAATGATCAGTGGGTACATTTTTATAAAAAAAAAATGTCCTGAGTTTAATCAGATCATTAAAACATCTATTGGCTCAAATATTTGTCGTTCCAAAGATCTAATAGCTCATTCGTCTTTAAATCAAATATCCAGAACAGCGATAAACTCTTTAGAAGAAGCTTTACAACGTAAGTATGATATTTTGGTACATTGTAATAAAAACCTACGTTTATAGTACAATATAAAGTATTAAAACAGAAATCTGGCAATGATGTGTTGGTTTAAATATTTACCATTTATTCTTCTTAGAAGAAAATGTCAAAAACCTCAATAAACTGTTTTGGAGAAGCTATAATATCCAGTGATCATCTTTTTGTACATTTAAAAAAAACACGTACTGAGTTTAAAAAACAATTTTAAAACCGCCTCGAAACTCTACAATGATCTGTTTACCTTTTCAAAGATTTTTTTATTTATTTTATAGAAGTAGGAAGTAGGGCCTCAATGAACTGTTTTAGAGAAACTATAAAATCCGAAAGGATCTTTTGGATTCAATTTGTGTTTTTCCAAAAATCTATTGACTTACTATTCCTTCAAATATCAATAATTATCTGTTAAATGAAAACAAAAAGGGTGCATGATTCAACGAAGAGGAGAAAGGTAATAAGCTTACAAAGTGATTGAAATATTGTAAAATAATTTTAAATTTTGCAATATTTTTTCGGTCTTCTAAAAAATTTTTACAGGTAACATTAAAGGTGAGGTTAATTGAAATAATTTTCTCTTTGATTTAGTTTTACAGTTACCGGACTACATACATTCACAGTTCCAGGGTAACGACAATGACACGAAATACCATTACGTAAAGTTCCCACCCACGCACGTGCGATTCTATTGTTATTTGTTCTGTAAATTATGAGAACATGGTGCGCTATGTAAAGCAGGAAGAAGTACACAAACATATTATTTTATTGTGCTTATATAGTATAAGGTCATTTATAGCAAAAATAAACAAACTAAGATAATAAAAATATATTGCTTACATCTTTATTAAAATCGCGGATAAAATAATCCTTCCCTGATAGTAGTTTGATTCAGAATAATAGATAACAAACCACATTTACAACTGTAAACGTAAGTCACAGATAAAAAATAATTGATAATATTAATGAAAAGCAGATGATGAAAGAGGAAGGAACAATAAAAAGAAAAGTAATAAGGAGAACCAGAAGAATAAATCATAACAAGAACGAAAAAGAAAGACAAGAAAACTAAAAAAGGAACAAGAAGGATAAGAAGAAGAAAGTAAAGAGTGCATTGAAGATCACGAATGGAAAGGCGGTGTGCGAGTGGATGAGATAACAGCAGAAGTATGGAAGATGCTTAGATAGGATGAAGTAGATATTCTATTGGACCTGATGAGATAAGTAATGAGTTAGGTAGTGACTGAAGGAAAAGCGTACTTGTGCTAATCTATAAAAGAAAGGGAATGTGCAAGAATTTGGTATCTATAGAGGCATTAAACTGATGTCGCATACTTTGAAAATTTCGGAGAGAATAGTTGAGAAGAGACGAGCATTTCGGATTTAGAGAGAGAGAGAGAGAGAGATTTTTTTTATTATTTTACGAACAATAGATGAACAATTTTACAATTTGTAAAAAACTAATCAATAAATTATAAATAAAACTAATCACAATATTATTTTTTAAATAGTGCAACTTTCCTCAAAAATCCATGGTAGAATAACCTTTGAAAAGTAAAAAATTCTTTACACCCCTTCTAAATACAAATAGATTAATTAAAAATCTTATGTAGCATACTTTTTAGAAAGTTTTTTATATTTTCGCCGTGTTCTGTGTCTCTGTGTCATTCCGTGGAATTTGCAATCGAATTTAAACCTATTTCCCGACTACCTAGAGCTCTGAAATTTTCAGGATAGCTAAGAACTGGATGACAATGCATGTTTCAAGTGTGTTTAGGCATATACACAGATTTCGAAATTTATACTGAATTGTTATTAAATTAAATATGTATACATATTATCATTTTGAAAGACTTCATATAAGTTTGCGGTGGCCTTTTTGGATAAGGGGTGAAGCGGTAGATTGTGACAATTCTGTTGGGTTATTGTAATAGGATCGAACTCGCGAGAGAGAAGTTTTTTTTCTTTTTTTTTTTTTGTTTATACATGTGAAAACAGTAATTATTATTTTAACTGGTAATAAAATAAACTGTTTTAGAAAGTTTTTAGATACAACTACCCTTGATTTTGTTAACAAGGAAACAATCTTCTCTATGATCAATCACAGCGTTGTATGACTTAATCTTTTTACAATGTCAGGGATGCTGTGCATTGTTGAGATGACACAAAATATGACCTATAAATCAGTAAAAAACTTTCTATTATAAAAAGTTCTTTTTGTAAATTGTGCTTATTTTCCAGTATAAACGATTGATTTCTTAATTAATATACACAGAGGCCAAGAAACAACATAAGTTCGTCGGGTGTTGTAGAAAGAATTGGTCCGAATCTCCTTTTTATGTTTTTTGGAAATTAAGCATGATAATTCAACGATATATAATCAGGGAGAAGGCAAGATACCATACTTTAAGAACAAAGTTCTGCATGGTGTACCATACTTGACGCTGCATAGATATCTGAGCGCTCTTTTTTGCAGTCTAAAAAGTCGATTGAAATGAAAACTAGGACAGATACCACAAAAGACAATACCATATCTCACAAGAGATTCAATTAATGCAAAGTAAACATTTTTTGCAAATTCAAAATCCAAGTGGTGTGCGACCAACCAGATGAAATTTTTTAAATAATCAATGAGCTTTTTAAAGGTTATGATCAATGTATATACCCAAAAATTTATTTACTGTGTCAGAAAAAATGCCTTTATTATGCAGTATAATATTGTCCATATCACTATTAAATCTGTACTAATAATACTGTTGAATACCTCATAGCAAATGTTTTGCACAGAATTGTGGTGTCATCTGCCAAAATAGTAAACAGCCCATTAATGTCAAGGTTAACTATATCATGTGTGACAGGAATGTAAGTGCAAAAATGAAAGGTAGACTGTACAAGAGAGTTGTAAGACGTTGATGTAACCAGCTCAATAATGCAAGAACAAGAGAGAAAGTTAGAAGTAGTGGAAAGGAGGAATGAGATGAGAACTATGTGAGCAAGAGAAAAGATAAATGTGAGATTGAGGGGTAAGAAGAAAGGAAGAGCGAAGATGGATGTATGAAATAAATTGATAAGAGAGCATGCATTAAATAGAGAAAGGTTAAAACGAATAATCTGGCATGTTAACGCCAACCCCAATAAGGCTAAGAATAAGAAAAATAAAAAGAGCAAATGTAAAAATGTAAAATATATTTTAGATTTTATTAACTAAAATAATCTGTGAAGGTAACTTTATTTAACAACAAACTGAACCAAAGTAAATGTATTAAAGGCCATATTGGTTTTGAAATTCAAAAGAAAACTATTTTTATTTTGTATTCAAACCTATTATTACTATTTTATATATAATGTTAACGGTTTTCTGTTATAATAATTATTGTAGTCAAAACAATCGCAACAAATACACACGTTTAATAAAAAGCCACTTCATCATACATTTTTTTAATGTGAGTAATTAGATCAACTTTTTTCTTCATTTTCATTTCCCATCAAGTTCATGTATAGTGCATAAATAATTGTACATCACAATTAAGTCGTTATCGTGATCTGGGAAGATAATAAACCATAGAATGAGGAACAAAGACTTGCGAACCGTGGTATAAAATTTAATTGAATGTTTAATAGTTAATGTTACTTATACTTAATACTAAGTCAAATAGGATAGGTTTAGTTATAATAAATCATTCAAAACTGATCAAATTAACTACAAAGAAAGATATAATTAAATAGCTATTTGTAAACTATGAACTGGAACACAAAAACAGAGTACTTAAATTTAATTAAAATTAAATGAAAAAAAAAAATCTAAGTTAGTTTGAAACAAATTGAAACCTCTCCAGGTGGAGAAACCAGTGGTTTTAGACTCATATAAATATCGGTAGATGGCGTTTAGGAAAACCATTTTTAAAACACTTAATTTTAAATATATAGTGTAACTGATCACCACCACAAAACTTACTTCAATTTTTTTATATTGTAGAGATATTTTAAAACTAACATAACTAGAGCTTTAAAAACATAGTTATTACTATTCCATTTTTAAAATTTTAGAAAGTATACAAACAAGAATATATTAAATGACAACCAGCCGAACTCGAACCCGAAACCTTTGCCTCTACGAAGCAATGCTCTAACAACTAAGCTGTATGCGACATTTTTTCAATTTTTCCTTAATACGATACAAAACACAATTATCAAGTCCTATAGCTCTTGCCCCCTAAGGCTTACTAATAATGAAGACAACTTCACCCCATGGTGGTGCCCGAAATTAGAACGCCTAAAGGAAGATGGCGAGAAAAGCTTTTAACAAAGCAAGTAGTACAAAACTCCTCGAGGATTGGAACTTATACAAGTACCACCTAAAGGAATACAAGAAAGTCTTTAGGCAAAAACAGAGAACGGCATGGAGAATCTACTGTGAAGACATCGAAGATTTTCCACAGGCAGCGAGACTCCAAAGAGCGTTAACAAAGGATCCATACAGATACATTGGTATGCTTACAAAACAGGATGGTAGCCATACTACCAACCTGGAAGAAAGTCTTCATCTCTTACGAGAAATACACTTCCCCGAGGAGGCAAAGGGGCACGAGAAACACCACAAACTTTCGGCAGAAGACGGGTACATTGTCAGACACATTGTTACCGAGGACAAAGTTTAATGGGCAATATCTAGCTTCTCCTTCTTCAAATTACCGGGACTGGACGGAGTTTATCCAGCTCTGCTGCAGTGGGATCAGGAGGAGCTTCTTCTTTCCTAGTTCAAAGTTCAAATATTCACAGCTTCCCTTGGTCTAAATAATATACCGAAGATGTAGAGAGAAGTAAAGGTTGTCTTCATACCAAAACATGGAAGAATGGATTACTCCATTCCTAAAGCTAACCGACCTATTAGCCTTACATCATTTTTATTAAAAACGCTAGAGAGACTAAATGAAAGGTACATAAGGGATACAGTGATACCCCAAACCACTGCATCCCAATCAACATGCATACACAACAAGAGAAATCCACCGATACGGCCCGACATCATGTGGTTGGTCAGATCGAGCGATCATTGGAAAGTAAAGAGTCCAACATAGGCGTATTGACAAATATCGAGGGAGCTTTCGATAAAACCACGTTCCATAAAATAATGCACTCGCGTACTACCCGAAATGTACTTACAAGAGTAAGCGGATGAATTCTTAGCATGCTTTCCATGCGTGCAATAGTGATAACTGTAAATGACGTCAAGATACGAGGCAAGGTTACGAGAGGCTGTCCACAGAGAGGGATTTTATCACCTCTACTGTGAAACGTTGTTTTAGAAAGCCTAATTCACCGCCTCAATGAAAATGACAAAATTTATACAGTAGCCTACGCAGATGACCTTGTAATTCTGCCAACAGGAAAGTTTGAAAGCATCCTATGCGACAGAATGCACGTGGCTTTCAAAACTTTAGAGACATATGGTGTAAAGAGCAATCGCTGTCTATTAACCCCAAAAAGACAGAAATGATTTTCTTCACGAAGAAAAAGAAACCTAGGGGCTTAAAAGTACCTAGTCTTTTCAACGGTAAATTAAGCTTTGCTACAGAAGTGAAATACTAAGGTGTTATCCTTGACAGCAAGCTGACGTGGACCTCACACATAGAAAGCAGAGTTAAAAAAGCATTTATATCTTATGAACAATAGAGTATAAAAACAAGAATATATTAAATGATATCTAGCAGGACTCTAACCCGCAATCAATGCCTCTACCAAGCAGTGCTTTAACAACTAAGCTGGATGCGACATTTTTTCAATTTTTCCTTAATCTCATTTAATATATAGTTTCAAAAGATATATTATTTAAAATCCGTCTCTGAACCACTGCAACATCGAAACTCTATTTACTAGAAATCATAGTCTACAACTCATCGAAAAATAGAAATGAACGAAACCAATATCACGTATTCTATAAAGCGAAAAATTGAAAAACAATTTTCTACAGCACGTGTTCGATGAAATGATAACGAAATAGAACAGAAACGTAACGAGCAAATCATCGCGATTGCCTCTATAAAATACGATGGCATTGTTTTGACATCAAATCAGTTTTATCATAATTTTAGTATCTGGTACAAATATAGATTGTTAGAAGTGGACTTACTTGTATTTTTGAGACTTGTGGTGCAGGTGCTCTGACTCGTTTATCTAGTAATAAATCACTAGGACACCTTTCGAAAATAAGTACTCTTTCAGCTACGGAACCTCGAGTTAGGAAGGGTCGTACAGGATTGGAAGCTGCAGTCTGTCGGAGGTGCTGTCTTTGGGTTGTAGTCAGTTCTGGGTGTGGCACCTACAAAAAATTTAAAATCAAGATTCAACTTCATATAACTCTATGTCATATTTCATTTATATCATTTAGATAGGTAGAGAAAATTATACATTTAATATAAAGACTTCGATTTCTTTGTTCCGCAATTTAATGCATATGGAAATTGACAAATCTGCTCCCAGTTAGACCCTTTTTCTAAGACTCTGTATGCACTACGCCTGCTAAATTTCAGTTTCATTTCACCTTTGTACTTTGTCAGTGTGGGATTTAATTTTTTTGTTCTGAAAACCATCTGACATAATTATTTGCCTAATTAGAGTTTTTATACTTCTTTTATTCGTTTATGGTACCTTGTATCAATTTGCATAGGTCTACAGAATATTGTGGAGTCAATATGAAGGACCAAAAAATGTTTGTTTTGTATTCCTTTATTTTCTGGCATTTAAACTAGTTTGATAGTATAGTGAATGTTTCGCCATAACATCGAATAAAGATTAGATAATTCTGAACCGATTATCGTTAATCTTTGTTTTAGTAATTTTATGAGTCTTAGATTTGGTTCTTTTCGTATAATTTTTCTACCTCAACTCTTCGTGATGTATAACAATTAAAGAAGGAAAATGTTGGAAGACGAACGATAAATAAAGAAATTATATCTGTTACCATTTACCTGTTGCTCAGATCGACGAGTAGTACTTCGAAGCCCCCATTTCGTAGCAGTTGACGTTACAGTGGAAGTAGAAATTGGTGTGGTCGTTGGTAACGTTGGTTCTACTAGTTTCTCTGAAGGAGGAGGCTCTTTAGCAGAAGGCGAAGGTTTTAATACCTGTAAAATAGCAAACAGACCGATAAATAATTTGTTCAAATTTAGAGAAGGCTATTCGGTTACTATGTGGTCTAGTATTAGATTAGATGCTTATTGGATTGGCTGTTAGTCTGTATCACTGCGACCTTTGCAGATCTATTGTGACCAACCATTATCTCAAGAATAGGATTAGAGAACCTTGTCCAGCCCTGCAGTATTAATGATACTTGGCCACTCCGCATAACTTGGAGCAGCCGGTTTCTTCTCTCCCAGTAGCAGATACCGCGTCCTTGCAAGGCCTTCGCATTGGCATAGGACATGAAATGCGGTTTCCTCCTCCTCCTGGCAGTATCGACAGATGTCTTCATCTGCTAAGTTCAACTCTCTCATGTGTTTCTTGAGCCTACAATGTCCTGTCAATCATTGGGGTATGTGGTCTAGTATAGAGATGGTGTGAGTTCGGAAGAATACTCTTTATTTGAGTAAAGTAATGTTTTAGTATATGATATGTGACAAGAAAGAAAGATGTGTTGTTGATGGTAAGTTTTTTTCACAGACAACGTTAATTAAGATCAGTGATAAATTAGAGTCTACTTCTTAATGGTTAATAGTTACAAACTGAGTTTTCGAATTCAGAGACACAGAAGATAACGTCGAAAAGTGGTACTTTGTCGAATCCGAAAGACTTTTTACACCATTTTATAACCTGGGTCGACTATTAAGCTCCCAAAACCAAAAAACACTGAAAGGTTCAAATAATTGTGTTTTGGAAAAAAATGAAAAATAGCCAATTTTTTGCAAAAATTTGGCAAAATACTTACAAAAAAGAGTCTCATTTGGTATAGAAAAAAATTACTTTAAGCACCTGCTATGTGTCTGTGATTGCAATTGATAATTTAGTATTTTATTTGCTGTATTCTACAGGTTTGACTCCTGCTGACAGTAAGGGATTATCATTTAATTTTTGTGTTCTTGGTTTGACCACACAGTTACCGAACAATATTTGTAGTTACTTTGGTTTTGAATGTAATTCCTTTTTGGTAAAGAAATACTATAATCTAAACTTACCGAAATATCCCTATTAATCTTTCCAATTGTCCTAACAGGTTCATCACTAACCACTTCACCGTTTTTAAGCGCATTAATTAGCCTCTTTTCTTCCAACGCCACTTGGTCTATAGTTATGGAAGACGGTTCAGACTTGTGGTAAATATGACTATCCACACTATCACCGTTTAATTTCTTCACACTTTGATACCCGGTTCCTATATGATTTTCAACACTCACAGTCGGTTTCTTCGCTGTTTGGTATCCACTTTTTGCATTGTTTTCTGTGATGTTGTTGTGACTGTGGGTATCCTGGTTTCCGGTACCAGCAGATTTTTTTACGGTTTCAGTACTGATGACTCGGTTTTTTAGAGGCCACGTTTGTAAACCACTGGTTACTAAATCTGGTGGAAGAGTCATTTCGATTGTGTCAGAGAGCCGAGGTTTTGGTGAGATCTGAGGCTTCTGACCTATGACTGGTTTAACTGATGGTTGATGCTGCAACAAAAAACAAAGATCAATATAAGATCACACAACTTTTAATTTTCTGTTTGCTATTTGCTGATTTTAAAGAAATGTATGTGGTACTATAAGAATCGTATTAGGGTATGACCAAAGGTTAAGGACTCATTAAATCGCAATCTTTTGAAAGTGGAAGACTGGTAGATGAGGTTCTTGTACAAACAAAAAAGAAACATGACTCTAAGAGGAGAAAGATGGCTATCTGAGATGCAGTATCAGATATTAGAAAGGTAGACCATAGGGCCGTAGGCTGTACAAAGCTGATTTCTCAGATAATGACGAAGCTTTTTGAAGCCTGTCTCTGCACATGCCTCTGGTGTCGGCTTTTCCAACAGACATCAATGCCTTTATTTTACGTATTACTACGTTGCCATGAAAATGCGTATATCATATTTGGTGATTCAAGATCCTTTTTTATTCCGTGGACTTATCCCCCACATGTTTTCACTTTCATCTGTTTCCATATACAGGTCAAACACTTTCTTGCTTATGTACATCATAGATTCACTGTTTTTTGGGTGATCTTCTGGGTTTCGTCACCCTCACTTATCGAACACCTGCTTTTCTTGAAGTGTTTTTATAGTTTTTATAATTTTTTGACCCCAAACTCCATCCTATGTTTGGATTATTCATCACCAACGAAATGCTGATGCCGTAGCCTATGGCTCAAATATTTCAGTTCCAGTTTTTAATGTTTTTAAGTTTTCAATTTATAAATTAAAATTTGAAAAATTCCTCAAATCGTTACTTTTCCGTACCACTTTAATTGTCTGTTGACTACTAATTAGTTAATTCCTACTACCTTGTTGTTTTCTCACTCTACACTACTGTTTTAATACCGGACATTTTGTGTTGAAGATATTGTAACCAGTTCTAGCACCTAAGTTACTTTCCATGGAAATATTGTTTTTATACAATTATATTATTATTACTTTTACTTTTTGCATTTGACCTGATGATGACCTTGTTGGTCGAAACTAGTTGTCAATTATTCTGATTCGAATACAATAAAATAATTTGTGTGGTACGAGACTTTGAGTTTTCTTTGGTATTGTCTAAGTTTGACGTTGATTTTTCACTGCCTATCTTGTCATAGTAATCTTAATAATCAGGATGTTTAGTAAAAAATAGAAATTAAGAGAAAAAGAAGAATCTGAAAAAAAGAGTAATTAGAAAAAATAATAATCATCTTCTTGGAAAAGGAAAATAAATTAAAAGCGACAAAACCATTAAAGAAAAAGAGAACAAGAATTAGAAAAAACCAATCGATGTTTTACAGGAAACATCGGATAAAAATTATGAATTAACAACGTTAAACTTGAATTAATTGCGTATAATTTCCTAAACTTTTCGATCAAATTTATTTATAGAATCTTGATCTACCGGTAATTAAAATATTGCAGATTATATTTGCCGCACCAATTTAATCCCATATTTAACCGATTTAATTAATAACCGCTTTAAATAAAACCATAGAATGATCATCAGCAAGATCTGAGATCAGAGACGCAATACTTTAATATTGGATATAATAAGTGCCTCATCAATCATTGCAATGGGGAAAATTGGGTTAATGAACATTGCGATAAGAAAACTATCTCGAAAACCAATCAGGAAGTTAGGAAAGGTTTATTAATTAGTTATAAATAATACAATGTACAGTTTTGTAAGCTCTAATTAATACAGATGGATTAAAAACTGTAATACAGGGCGGTCTAAAATTTATTATCGTGTTAACAAAACACTCTTGTTTAGGTTATATATAGAACAGGATTGAATCTAATCTTGCAAATCTTTTAATGTTCCTAAAACACTGCAGTATTACCCGATGCGAACGAAATATTTTCCTTTTTCGCATTTATGTAAAATGACTGTTTAACATGCGATAGTGTTGTATCGTGAAAGAAATTTCGAAATTTTTCAAGGATACTATCAATCCGATACGATGTTACAATCTATCCATCAATCTATCGTCGTTTAGTTAATGAATCAGAAATAGGAAACTATGGTGTAACCATACATTTCTTGTTTTTTGAGAATTTAATGAACGCTAGACTCTGATGTAAATCAGCATGTCTACATTAATTTAAAAAACAAGTAAGAGTAGATAGTTTTATTATTATTTTTAGCTCAATTATGCTAGGAATAACAAACTTTGGGTATTAAAAGTCTATTTCTAACTGTCGGATAGTTTACTGAGGGTTTTTGAACGTCTTTACCAACTTCTCAATTTGATCAACAGTGTTGAAAATAATTGTTTAAAAAACTATAATTTAAATAAATCAATATTTCAACAAAAAAGCTTTAGTTTGTTTATCTGAGGTTAAAAGATTTCTTCAGTACAACATCATCATCATTAATCAAACCTAGTGACTAAAGGCCTCTCCACCTTCCACTCACTATCTTCTGCTTTGAATCCAATTTTTGTTAATTTTAAATAGGTTGTTCATCTTTTACGGGCTTGGTATCCACTTGAGCAACCTTTCAGTCCATCTCCCACCTGTCAAACGGCCAACATGACTTGCTCAGTTCCATTTAATAATTCTGACTGTCTAGCATACATACTCTTTGCTTTGAGCAGATGGAAGATTACTTTAATATACGTTGTTCATCGGGTAAAGGGTAGAGGTCTTCCTTTACTAGTTTGCGGGCTCTTGGTATCCATTCGAGCAACCTTTCAGTCCATCTCTCACCTGTCATACGAACCACATGACTACTCTAGTTCCATTTAAGTTTATCCATCTGATATACGACATCTCTGACTTCTGTTCTTAAATGAAGATCTTCCTTTCTAATATGACACGCAATGACACAGCAAGTATTGATTTTTCTATCTTATTTGAGTAATTCTGTGCGTCCTAGCAAACTTTCTGCTTTAAGCTTATTAGAAGATCACTTTTAAATACGTTGTTCAATGTTTAAAGGGTCATCCTCTACTTCTTTTACGGGGTGTTGGTATCCACAATCTTTTAGGCTTCCTATTACTTGTCAAACGGCCCACATGACTAGCCCAATTCAATTTAAGTTTAGCCATCTGGTATATGATATCTGTTCTTAAACTCAGATCTTCATTTCTAATATTGTCTCGCAATGACATAACAAGTATTGATCTTTTCATCTTAAGTTGAGTTATTAGTAATGAGTACGTAGATGGAAAGATCACTTTCAAATACGTTGTTCATAGTGTGAAAGGTCTTCCTTCACTTTTTTATGGGTTCTGGGTATCCACGAGACTCACTAGAGCAACCTTTTAGTCTCTCTACTATCTGTCAAACCGCTTACATGACGAGCACAGTTCCATTTAAGTTTTGCCATCTGGTGTACGACATTAATGTCCTGTAATGACACACCAAGTATTGATCTTTCCATCTTAAGCTGAGTAATTCTGAGCGTCTTAGCAAACTTTGTGCTTTAAGCAGATAGGAAGATCACTTTTAAACATCGTGTGCAGGGTCTTCCTTTACTTCTTTTCCGGGCATTTGGTATCCCCTAAAACAACCTTTTAGTCCATCTCCCATCTGACAAACGATCCACATGTCTAGCCCAGTACCATTTAAGTTTAGCCATCAGGTTTACGAAATCTGTGACTTTTGTTCTTTAAAGCAGATCTTCGTTTCTAACATTGTCCCGCAATGTATAGATCTTTCCATTTTAAGTTGAGTAATTTTAAGCGTCTTAGAAAAGTTTCCTCTTTAAAAAGATAAGAAGATCACTTTGAAATAAGTTTCTGAGTTTGCCATATGCGTCCCAAGAGAGGATAATTCTTCGTTTCAATTTGTATGTTTGATTCGTATTCCATGACTTACATATGTGTACTTTGTCGTCACAAAATCCACTTCGCAATGAGAATGGAGACCAGACTTTTTATTAGCTTTGTCTTGGATATGTTAATTTTGGTCCGATCTGAAAGAACGCTTCTTGGAGATCTAGTAACTTTATTCTAATAGGTTTTATATTGTATCAATGGTTTTTGGGCTATTAGGCCGGCGTCGATTGTCTTGCTGACTTGACGTTTCGCCAACACGAGCGGTTGGCATCTTCAGAAGTTGCTTCCTGGTTGACAGTCTGCGACTTACTGTAAGTAAGTAAGTCGCAGACTGTCAACCAGGAAGCAACTTCTGAAGAATGCCAACCGCTCGTGTTGGCGAAACGTCAAGTCAGCAAGACAATCGACGCCGGCCTAATAGCCCAAAAACCATTGATACAATAGACAATGGCCGCGAAAGCCTCTCACAGTTTATAGGTTTTATATTGTCTGCCAATAGAACTATACCGTCTGTGAAAAGCCGGTTTTGCTCCTCTAGACTTAAAGTAATTCCTCTTCAGTCAAGCATTTTAAGGCTATATCTGTAATTCACTCATACACATTACATCAAGGTGAAGATATTTTACCACCTAGGAGAAGATTCGATGTTAACAAACCTCAGTATCAATTCAAGATTACTTCGTTATGTTTAAACAGTTACTTAAAGAGACTGTTTGTAGTTTGTACTCAAACCTGGTAGATCGTAAAGCTTTCAACGCCGCTTGGATATCTGAGGCACTAAATAGTATAGCCGAATTAACCGGTTATTAATGCACTCTTGAGCTAAGAAGTCTATTGTTAATAGTTCCGCTTGCATGATTTTAGGAGTGTTTCCCAGGACCATAAGAGCCTAAAATTAGAACCTCTAATCCCTATACCTACTCCTTCTGGTGTTTTATTCCCATTAGTATATTAAGTAAGGACATCTTTTTTAAGTTGAGGGATTTTGTTATGTGTTAACTCACTCATTAACACTACTAAGTGTAAGTTTAAAATCTCGTTTTGAAGGAATAATAGGGATCTTCATGGACTGGGTTGCTCCGACACTTAGACTCTCAAGATGTCCTATAAGATCGCCGGGATTCAACGACTTAGTACTTGTTAACCTATCGGCAGTTTCAAGAGCAGTCCTCTTTGCATCTAAATGTAAGGAGGAAAGGTCTAGAATTAATTCCCAATCCACGCTAGAACACGATCTCATTGTGTCAGTGATCCCTCTACAAGGATGCCTTTGTACCTTTCATAATGCTATTATTGCCTTTTGTTGCGTTTTTTTTATTCTACCAAACCGGCGCAACATAGGTAAAACGTAAAATAACCTTTGTAGTTATCGATATCTCTTCTGAAATGTGATTCCATTCATAACCACTAAAAGTTTTCTTAAAGAGAGAGCAAAAGCAAAGTAATAAATGAAAATGAAATGGTTTAAAGCAAACCTCAGAATAACGGTTGATTTTAAACTTAACCTTGTACAAATTTATGTTAAAACACACAACAATAATCGCCTTAAAAATTCAAAAACTTTCTAGAGTGAACTGTTAATTGACCAACTTTTTGGCCTCTAGCTTTCAATATTACACAGGATGTTTATTTTTTCATTAAATCATATCTATCGAAC
The DNA here is from genome assembly GCA_964028335.1 of Altica lythri. NCBI lineage: Eukaryota > Metazoa > Arthropoda > Insecta > Coleoptera > Chrysomelidae > Altica > Altica lythri. Next base: position 70,593,755 of record OZ034802.1, read on the forward strand.
AAAACCCAATGGGTCAAGGTTGGCATGTCCACATCAGAACACTTTATTGCTACCTCTGGTGTTCCACAGGGAAGCAATTTGGGGCCACTACTCTTTCTATGCTTTATAAACTCACTGCCCGATTGCCTTTGTGGCTCCACTGGGTTACTCTTTGCAGACGATTTTAAGGTTTACAGAGCTATTGAAACACAAACAGACTGCAATTTACTTCAGGCTGACATTAACAATATAAGCAAATGGTTTAAAGATAATAAAATGTCTCTCAATGTTAAAAAGTGCTCTGTAGTAACATTTACAAGAAAAACCAGTCCAATAGTAAATAAATACAAAATCTGTGATACCACTCTAAATTGTGAAAATGAAATAAAGGATTTAGGGGTTTTCTTTCAGTCAAATTTGAAGTTTAATAGCCATTTCTTATACATGACAAAAAAAGCCATTAAAGCACTAGGATTTGTAATCAGAAACTCAAAAAACTTCAAAATTTCAACCCTAGTCAAATTGTATAATACAATAGTGCGATCCCACCTGGAGTATGCTTCTCAAATATGGATGCCGTTGGAGGCTGTACACATTGATCATATTGAAAGGGTACAAAAAAGATTCCTTAGATACCTTTATGTCGTTAAAAACAATACATACCCATACAAGATCTCGTACAACTCCATGCTTGAAACCTTTAATTTTAAATCTCTCTTACAAAGAAGAGAACAGCAAGCTGTGATTTATTTATTTTGTATTATAAATAGTATTAAGTACAAAGATAGTCATCTTATAAATTATATTAATTTTAATGTACCAAAGGTTAATTTAAGGAACTTAACCAAACAAAAAATATTTCATGTTGATCCCTGTAGTATAGGTCCCATCAACAGAATGATGACTGTTGCCAATGAGATTTTTACTGAGGTCCAAATAGACATATTTAATATTAACATAAAACACTTAAAGGCTGTACTATAGTGATGTTCTTACCTTCTAGGGTTAAGTTTGTGTGTTTATGTATGTGTGTACATGTATGTATGTTTATGTGTATATATGTACATATTTTCCTTCTTGTTGTTCTTACTTATATTTTTACTCTTTGTTATTAGGCTAGCTAAAAATTTTTTTAAGTTCGTTTATTTAACACTTTACTTGTAATTACCTAGCATTGGTGTTTGTAAAGTATGCAATAAATAAATAAATATCGACTGAATCGTTTTTATGTCATTTCTAGTCAACCAAACCAAGCTATCCAGAGTTCACTTACAAAACACATTACTTTTTTCATTGAACCAAAACAAAAAAATATGGAGAAGATATTGGCTTAAAATGGTTGGTTTCACAAATCGTTATTTGTTGTATGTTATAAATATTAAAATTCAACAATTCATAACTCTCTTTACTGAATCTTTGATGGACCAAGGGGTGTTTTGTATCCGTATATTTTAATGCAATCGCACCAGTTCAAATCACTCAAGAATTTATCGACAAAGCTAGTTATCAGGAAGTAAAAGTTGGTAACCATTAAATGAAAACGATGCGTAAAAGTGAAACCAAAAATACATTTTTTTGCATTGGAATATACAGTTATACACAAAAGAAAAGAACTAATAGGAGCGAATAGGATAAGATCCATTGTTTCTAAGCAAGCTATACAGCACAGAAAAAAAAGACGTAAGTAAGTAAGTTTTTGGAAACGCTTTGTTATAGATTTTAGTGTAAGTAATAAAGAGCTTTTATCTTAGAGTACTTCTTCCACTTACAATATTTTCCTAAATATTTCCTACCAGAATTTAATTTTAGTAGTAAAAATTATTAAAAGGTAGTTTTTAAACTTATTGAAGTAAAACTTCTTTAGCGAGACTAGGAGTAAAAATGTTATTCTAACGGACGTGACGTCATTCTAATAACAGAAACCGGAAACAAAACCTAATACTGACACGATTTTGCATGGGCGCCGGCAGCAGGGTGCAAGAGGGTGCGCTTGCACCCCCCTGCTATGAAAGAAAATACCTGAATTTACCAGAAAATTATATATTTTTTTAATTTTTTTATTAAATTATTGTTTGAATAAAAACTAAAGGCGTCGCGGTTGCTGTCCAAATCATTCTACATTCTATATATATATATTAGATCATAATAGTGTGTAGATGCAGATGCACCCCCTGAAAATAATCCTGGCGGCGCTCATGCGATTTTGCCTCCTATATTAAATAAAATTAAATCTGTAATTGTATGAATTGACAGCTGATCATCTTGTCAATCGAAATACATTGCTTTATATAAATAGTTTTTTGTGTATAAAGTGTTTGTATTAAATATGAATAAACAATGTGGATTTATTAATGAAGAAAGTGATGAAAAAATATTGATTGAAAATGAGTGAATAGGTAGGTACTCTATATGCATAAATTTTATTTTTGGTGTGTAATTACACTATTTATACCTAATTATTTATACCTATTATTCATACCTAGCTATTTTCGTTTTATAGACTTAAAGAGCTAAAAAGAAAAAGAAATTGTGAACGTCAAAAGGGATATTATAAGCGCCAGAAAGATTTGAAGAAAAATGACAAAAATGACGAGACAGCCACATTCATTATGATTTGATTAAGTAAGTTTATATACATACATACATATTATGATAGTAAATAATTGTTTATACGGAATCTTTACGTTGAGTAAAGAAGCATGTTGCACGTTTTTGTTCATAAAATAATAATATTCAAAATATTTTAACACTTTCTTATACTTATTTTAGGTTTGGTTAGGTAGCCATAAAGGCCATAAAACCACTAGTCAAGATGGCTGATCTTTTACCACCAATAACAGATCCTTCGTAGACGTGAAGGAAACAAACTTAACTCAGGATTTTAAATTTTATGGAATATGCTATAAAATGCTACAAAATGAAATGGTTATCTAACTATCGAAGGCTCTTGTGTTGTGATGTATTACAATAAGGTAGATACAGCTACAAAATCACACATTCTAAACGTAATGTGTGTATATTTTTAATATTGTTTACCTATTATTGAAGCAAAACTTCTTTAGGCACGACTAGGGGTAGATTCTAACGGAAGATTCTGATGGAAGTAACTGTATAATTTCAGCTATGGGAGGAGTTTAAATTTCCGAAATTTATTTATGAAATTTTCAAACGGTTTCAAATACATTAATGGTATTTATAGACTAAAATCTATGTTTCACATTTTAGTTATCATAAACCTATTATTTCATATATAAAAAAAATAATGATAACTTTCAAATTCCTATTTCTAATGAATAATATAAATATAACATCTCATTTTTTTTGTAAAGTATATAGGCAATAAATATGATTGAATTGTAATTAAATATTTATTTTCCGATACGTACGTCAACAAGTTTTACTTCAATCGCGCGTAAAGGTTACACGCACACTCTTTTTTTTTTAACCTTTAACATTAAATTGATAATTGTTATATCATCAAATATATAATTAGATGTGCAGCTATTATTAACTGAAAATTACTCTTTATTCGAATTAAATTGCCAAGTGAAACAAACCATGGATAACGAGAATCACAAAAAAATGAATATAATGGTAAACATAAATTTACCTTTCTCTAGATTTATATTTTAATGTCTACCTTTAGCGGAAGCTTGTATCTATCAACGTGTGTGGTAGGATTTCTAAGACTTTTTTACCTATGTTGTAAATAAAGTAACGATGGATTTCTTGTAATCACATGTAATAAAAAATGTTTTATGGTACAAAGAAAGGTTTCAATTCTCTTAGGTTAAAAAAAAGAATACTAACCTGTAAAGAATTTGTCGTCGTCGATGTATACCCACTATTAATCCCCACTCCCGAACTAGTACCACCATTAACTCCCCCCACTCCTCCACTATTCCCTACCCCACTACCGCTTTTTCTACCGGGTAATGTTGCCGTTTTTCTTAGATAACTACCCCCATTTGCACTATCACTAACTCCCACTCCACTATCGGTTTGACTAAGACCCTTTTCGAATTTTTGTAACGCGTATTGAATGCTGGAAGGCATTTTGTTGGAAGGTGTCGTTGTAGGTGATGGTAATTTGTTTCTTGAGGCTGCTATTCGAGCTTTATCTTCATCTACAAAGTTTTTAACCAGTTTTTCTAATCTGTTGTTGTCCATCGTAGGTGCCTGCGCCAGGATGTCCAACGAGGCTGGTTTGGATAAAGGCTGAGGTTTCAGCATTGATCTGTAACAAATAGAAAATAAATAATAGAAAGTTTAATAAATATCAAAAAAAAAATTAATGAAGTTTCTTTAAATGTAAGACAAGCAAAGCTCCAAAGTCTTATATAGAATATTTTAGAAAATTTGTGTCTGAAATGAATTGGTTAGTATTTCTTTCCTTTTTATTTTTTATTTACATCGTGTCTTTTAGTCCTTACATTTTTCTTTTATAGAATGTGTAATTTAAATTACCTTTATCCAGGTTATTGATCCTGTACAAGGATCTATGATAACTTTTAGAATAATAAAGTAGAAACAGAAAAGGATAAAACTTTGAAAGACAAAACTACCAAAGAATAAAGAAGGTAGAGTTGTAGAGCCGTACAAGAGTATCGAAAGATGACGGAAAGAATATTACGAGAATCTGCTGAACGAGCAAAATGGGAGATATATTTGACGATGGTATTGAAAATTTTGGAATGGTAAATGGCGTAACTAGGGAGGAAGTAAAATGTGCATTGAAGAAGATGAAGAATCGAAAGGTGAGCCGATTGGATACCGGCAGAAGTGTGGAAGGTCCTCGATGAGGATGGAGTGAATCTTGTTTGATCTGATGAGAAAAGTGATGAAACAAGAAAAACTACCGAGTGACTGGAGAAGTGCTTGTGCCAATCTATAAAGGAAAGGGGGAAATGCAAGAATGTGGTAACCATAAAGACATCAAACTGTTGTCGTATATTTCAAAAATTTGAGAGAGAATAGTTGAGAAGAGGCTAAGAGAAAGAACGAGTAGAAGAGAAGAACAATTTGGATTTACGCCTACGAGAGGGCGGACTGATGTTTTTTTTGCTATGAGAAGAATAACGAAGAGATGCCGTGTAGGGGTAACAGCTTAAGTCCCATGGGATATGATGTATACCGATAAGATTGTGATTGTAGATTTTGTAAAATAGACACTAGAAGGAAAACATGAGAAAAGCGCTTGAGAGTAGAGGGTTAAGAGTGGGTAGGATGAACATAGTATATGACTACAGACGAGACGAATAGACTTAAAAATTTATTGGAAGACCAAGTGCTGTAGCTGTCCAAAACTTCAAATATTTAGCATCTGTGCTAGAAACGAATGGACGGTTAAAGAATAAGATGAATCATAGAATTAAGTATGGATGGACAAACTGAATAAGAATGAGTGGAGTTTTGTGCCATAGGAATGTAAAAGCAAAAACGAAAGGTAGACTGTACAGAAGAATTTTAAAACCAGTGTTAATGAATAACTCAGAAAGTTAGTCAATAACGAAAGAAGAACAGAAAAAGTTAGAAAGGGTTGAGGTGAAGATGTTGCGTTGCATGTGTGAATTAACGGAAAGAGATAGAGTAAGAAATGAAAGAGTCAGAGGTACAGTGAAACTGAGACAGCTGAGCAAGAAAATTCAGGTAAATAGGTAGAAATGGTTTGGTCATGTACATAGGAGGGATGAGAATTATGCGAGCAAAAGAGTAGAAAAATGGGAGACTCGTAAGAGGAAGAGAGGGAAACCGAGGTTGAGGTGGATGGATAAAAAATAAGGACCTGAAAGAGAAAAATGGAAAAGAGAGTATGCAATAGATAGATACAGATGGAAACGCATGCCGAAAATAACACCGACAACAACCAGGCTTGGGGTAAGGTTAAGAGAAAGAATAATAAGAAGAATGATCCCATACAGAATCCTTCTAATTCTTCTGTTTTCTTTTCCTGTGTGTCACATGGTCATCCCATTTTTTTTATCTTTTAGCCTTGTGGTTTCAAGTGTAGTAGATATCATAAAAGTTTTTTTCACATCATATGCATTGAAACCGCTAGCTTTGATCTCTGTTTTGCCAGTCGAAATAAGACAACTTCAGACCAATGCAACTGTCAGTCAGAAACAACATTATTTCTCCCCTAGAGCAAAAACAAATATCATTATTTCAAGTCTGTCAGAATGCTTCTGACTGACAGTTGCATTGGTCTGAAATAGTCTTACTTCGACGGGCTACAGAGATCAAAACTCGCTGTTTCAATGCATGTGATATGAAAAATATAGTGTGTGGCACGGGATGAAACAAAGGCGATTTCTGACCAGAGCGATGATAGCCCTCGTCAGAAATCGTCTTGTTTCACCCCTTGCCACACAATATACTATTTTTCGCTATTTTCATAATTCTTTTCTATTTTTTTTTAATATTTTACCGTGTAAACGATCGCATTGTTTTCTTTTAACTCTATCATTCTTCCTTATTTCATTTCTTTTTCAAATATCACATTTATAGATCGTGCATCCTTTAACCCCTTTTTTATTTTTATTTTGTTTCATTATTATTTTTGTTTTTTATTTCTATTTTCTGTTCCATCTCTCTGTTCTAGTGATTATCCCATTATTTCTATTTTGTACATAAACCCAAGTTGCTTTCTTAAGAATCATATTCTTCGTTATTTTTTTGCGTTTTACTTTCTCTCGTCTATTTTTTTTTGTTTATAGTATTCGTTTTCTTTCTGTTTTCTGTTCCAACTTCTGTTATGTTTTGGATTGTGGACATTCTGGATAATATCAATTTTGATGTCTTTTAATTAATACTTTTTCCTTTTTTTCTTAGCTTTCTTCTTTGTTTCCTTTTTGAGTCTGTTTCATACAGATCTTCTTTAGCTTTTTGGTTTTAAATCTTTTTGTTTAGATTTATTATAAGTGTGTACAAAATTATTTTTATTTGCTTGTATTAGTTCCTGTTGACTGTTTTTTGTATTAACTTCGAGCTATTTTGCGAATATTAATAAAACACTGTACTGCTCTTTAAAAATAAATCATATCCTAATAAAAATATTTCCTAGAGTTTGTATTACGCGAAAAACTGCACAAAAACATATCTTACAGCAAATCTAATCAACCGCGCAAATACATATATTTATTAGCGAAGTATTAACTCATTTTTCTAAAAATACTTGAACAAACAATATTCAACAGATAATTAATTAACACAGACCCACCGTATTCCATCGCATCTTTTAACATATATTCCGTCACAAAATAAGTAAGGTTATGAACCGGTATTTTCTTCTAAACTTCTAATTTCGTAACACATAATTCACGATTGCGAGCGCACTTGTCTCTTACTGAGATGTTTATTTTTACTCATTATCTTTTTTTTTTCGTCACAGTAAAGCACACAGGTAAACAAATACGGGAAAAACTAGTGGAATTATCGAGAATATAGCGAAAATACCACGGCACGGGTTAAAACATACACGCTGGAAGAGATGAGTGTATAGGAAACGGCGTCTCGATTCAGGATGGCTGGAACGAAAATAAAACATGTGGGTTATTGCTGTTGTGAAAATAGTAAGTCGGCTACATTGAGAAAAAATCAACGTCAATAAACTATACGATGATCCAATGAAGATATGTAGAGTAAATATTATGAGATTAGTATTCCAATTCCAATGTACCAGTTTGTTAAACACTTTGAGTGTCCAAAGTGGCATTCAAAGAGTTTTTTTTTTACTTTTTGCACTCTTTTGGTTACACAAATTGGAAAATAGTGGAAACTGAAAAAGAAGATATCCAAGACGATCGATAAAAATAAAAAAAAAACAAGTTAAAATGGTGTCGTGGGACACCAGGTAGGAACGAAGTTCCTTCGGCTAATGTAGAATCGACACATAACACTACTCGCTTGTGTATACGACTGTAACGCCTGCGCACGTCTCATTTAACGGTCAATATATCAAAATCAGTGAAATCTTGGGGTTAAGAAAGAAGCTTCTTTAAAATTCAAGGTGAGCTTTAAAGAGTAATGTATACATTTTTTTTGCTCACCTTTCCTAACTACTTTTAAGATTTTTAAAAATTATATCTCATATTAGGTAGATACTATAGCAAAAAAAGGTAAATGTTAAGAGATATATACAAAAAAAAATTGCATCGGCCGGGAATCGAACCCGGCTCATTTAACGGTTTTATTCCAAGGACTTTTCGTTACGGTTTTTTACTATTACATTTTTTTAGTTCGGTCACGCAGCAAAATCCCTATCTCCTCCAAGCCTGCCGTAAGGAACTTAGTTCCAATTAGACGAAGAAGGAGAATTGGAATAGAAACTAAATTTTTTCCAAAGAACAAAATAGTGACATTGCCTAAAAACATAGCATAAACTGGGGACAACTATCTATTCAAACTATAATAATATATAGAAATTTTTTTTGACTTTCCTTTATTTTTGTAATCTGTTTCAGCCAGGTTTTCTTCTTTTCTTCGTTCTTTACATTGTTGGCTAATAAAAATTTAGATGAGTTAAAAGATAAAAACGAATACTCAAATGATGGTTAAGAAACATATAAAGGGTGGATGTATCCTTATAGGAACACAAAATAAAAAATAAGACTAAAATCGCTTTCGAAAAAAGACCAATGAAGATATGTAAAGTAAACATTATGGGGTAAAAGTGTGCCACCAAAACAGTTTGATAGTCTAAAGTATTCATCAACGATTTTTTTTAATTTGTGCACTGTCTTGGTCTATCCAGATTTTCGTTGGTGTTCATTTTATTTCTTCATAACAAAGAACCAAAGAAAAACCTACTAACAAAAACGTTACCGAGATCATAATGAAGACGTACCAATAAGCCATCCAGCACTAGACCTAAATCATAAAACAGCTTTAAATGAATAAGTTATTTTCTTTTATGCATTGCAAAATTGCATTTACTTCTGCCTGAAACACAAATGTATGTGTTTTAAAAGAGTCAGAAATCTTTCCGATTCCGTCACTGCTGTAAATTCCTGTACCTGAACCCTCTTTACTCTTAGACCCGTCTGTGCACTAGGTGTATCCCTAACCTAAAGATTGGGTTGAGTTTTTGCATTTTGCCAGTCCTTACGTTGATGTATTTCTACCTGGAATGTTTTCTTAGACAAGTTTTTTTGAAGCCTGTAGAAGCCAATCCTTGCCTAATGATTATGTTAATAGGAGGAAAGTCTAACAGGACTTCCATTGCTGCTGTTGGAGTGCCTCTCAGAGTTACAGTTATGCCAAGGGTAAGCAAGTATTTGAACCTTAACTGGCTGGTTGATGGCATTATTATGTTGTAACATGTTTGATTTAATCACCATGCTATATATCCAGTATAACATATCTGTTTTTAAACCCCACATTTTGCTGTAAGATCGTTTGACCACCATTAATGTGGTCCCATTGTTTTGATTAATACACGTAGAAGTATTTTTAGAGTAAATCACCAAGAAACAAAGTAACAAAAGACGATTAAATAAAATAAGAGAAGCAAATAAGTTTCAACGATCACGAAAAGTCACTTAAGGTTTTTCTAGAAATTATTCATCAATAAAACCAAATTCATAGGTTTATCTTCTTTAAAAAACTGAATAATAAATAAAGATTATTCTAAATATAAGAAATGAAGAGAATGGATAAAAAGAATAGCCTTGGCATTTAAGAAAAAAAATTAAGACTGAAAGATGTACAAAAAAATAATCAAAAAAGATAAAAAGGGCAACAGAAATGGACAGAGCACCAAAAGGAATACTTGTTCACAGATCCAAAACCAATTCAAACATGGATCATTGTTTTATTTGTACATCTTTTATATCTTGAATACTATAAATTGTATTGTAGTGTCTTTTCGACATAATGTTTGGTATTCAAAATATTTGGATCTGTATAAAATATCCTCAGAAGATATTGGGCGATCCGTCTACGTTGCTCATATCACCAGGGTATTACAAGACAAGTCTAGGATCAAAAACTCAAAAGGAGCAAAATTCCCAGCTAATTATTTAGATATACTCCTCCACCGAGACCTAAGACACCACTTCTAAGGACACCAAGGAAGCCTGCGAAGTGTATAGAGTTTGTTACCTCTGTTACACTAACACCATACTTCCTACAAAGGCTTCTGACATCATCAACCCTGACCATCACCAGCGTTATAACCTGGAAGCTCATACCAGTAACAGCCAGCGAATTCTACATAGACGTATACTTGATTGGACTACGTTTCACCAATCGGCGGCAACATTGTCTTCATCGCGAATCGACGTAACCTTCGTAATTATTTTTGTTCATTTTATAATTATTTAATTTTAGTTTATGAGGTAAATAATAAAACAATTCAACAAATTTATAAAAAAAGTATTCATAGTTTATTTAGTATGTAATAAATTGTCCTGTAAATGGTCTGAACTGTTGGGCAATAAAGCTATTATTATTATTATTATTATTATCTTAATTGTTTTTTTTGTTTATAAAGAGCTTGGTTTTCAATCTATTTGATAATCTTGTATCCGGAATTTTATATTTTATTATTTAACATAATATCAACAATCACCTGTAGATATTTATAGAAATAGTTCTGACCTTCCAAGAGTAGGTATCTATATATCGTTCGGAACATGTAGACCGTAAAATATTGTTGAAACACGATAAAATTTATTCGAAAGATATCGATATCGTCTTTTCGTGCATGTCTCTATTGAAGCTGTTAAGGCGTGTATCCGACCATGATGTGTTTTCCTCTTCAAAATTGATCGATGATTAGGTTAATGGTAAAATTTCTCCAGAGGCACTACCTATGCACGTAACCTGTAGAATATATGGAAAAGATATATTTTTAAATTTGTTTATTTTTTGAAATCTAAGTGGAAAATCCTTGTTTCACTTATGTTGACTTTTCTTTTCTGATTTTATTTTTCCAATGAGAGGAGATTAAATTTAACTTACAAATATTGGGAGTTGAAATGTTTTACTTGGAATTACTTATTGGTTGTGGTGTGAATTAAGAGAATTTTTTTTATTTGGTATAATATATAGACTATGAAGAAGAATATTTTAGTGCTGTATTAATATTTGTATAGCCCAAAGTACACAAATGAAATGTAGGTACCTATCTACCTCTATGTAATTATTCCTCTGTGCGTGTGAGTCTCACTGAACTCCAAAACGGCTGGAACCATTTTAATGATATTTTTTGAATGTGCTCAAATGGATTCGAGAATGGCTTAGGTTAATTTGATATAACTCTCTATGAACTTTTGACATCTAGGTAGATGGCGCTGTGGTTGAATTTCTAGAATATTCATCGCTAAAACTCGAGGATTGTTGGACCGATTTGGCTAATTTTGATCGAGAAAATTTCTAAAAGTTCAGGGAAGGTTTAAACGGTAAGAAATATAAATAATATGTAACGGAAAATAGAAAAAACGACAATTTCGATTTCTAAATAAATAGAAAAAAAAAACGAGAAACTACCGTAAAATCAAAAATAGTATTTGACCAATTGTTTGAACGTATGCAAAAGTGTATCGATCATGGTGAGAAACATTTTGAAAAGCAATAAAGTACTTTTAGTCCATATGCAAAACTAAAAAGACATCCCTCCTACATACAAAATGTAATGAAAAATCGGAAAATGGAAATGATGAAAGAGAACTCTAGTTTATATTCCATCACTCCCACGACTAAAAAGTTATTTTTTATTAATATTTTCGCTAAATTATTGTTATTTCATTAATTATTTAACCCAAATTTTCATACAGCTGATAACAAATTCAGATAAACACCTTATCAAAAACTATATTTCGTGTTAACCCAAAACTACCACTGTAAATTGGGGTTAATAGTAGGTAAACGTAGGTAATTTTAAAATATTCAATATCGCTGATTTTCTCTTTACCTACATTACCTATTATATTCAAATCAGATACCAAAAGAGAAATCAGATTGCAATTATTGTACACACTTTTCATTACTTTTCGATATTTGTTTTAACATGATGCAATTTGCAAGTATGGAAAGTTTAACTTTTATCCGCGTATATATTTTATTTCATATATAGAAATGTAAATGAAAACATATTTGGTTAAAATTTCGACCTTGGCACAGACTATTAATTATAGTTTATTTTCAGTATGTTTATGTTTAGTAAATCCAAAAACAGGAATTGCTTTCGACAAAAAATAAAACCTAACGAAATTTGATATGTCTTCACGTACAAGAAAATATTTATGTATACTTTATTTGAGAGTAAATTATTTTTCAATTCAGATTTGCCGCAAGCTTTGTTACAATGTACCGAAAAATTGTCCGGAATGAAGAAAAAAATAGATATTTTGAAGCATAGATATAATACTTAGACTGAAAGTTCCGACTTGAACCCTTTCTTCTAATTCAAGAGAGAGAATATATTAAAGCAGTCCTTTTATCTCGCTCCAATTGCCTGTGCCAAAAAGCGAAAACAATACATCCGTGCTATATCCAAATCAGTTTTTGGTATAACTCACCCACTAGAAAGGAAAGAAAGGACTTACCTTTTTCTCTCTTCTGCACAAGGAGAACGGACCCAACTTTAGGAATCATTTGTCTATGTTTTAAAGTAAAATTTCTTCGCTCGCGTATATATTTTGTCTAAAAAAATGCATATGTTGAGACCGTCACGAAATTGGTTAACGCCTTATACATTGCTTTTACTGGCCAGGATTAAATTAGAACTATCTCCATTATTATTTATTGAAAAATTATTGTCTTAAAGATTATTTGTTAAATGATTTTTTTATTAATGATTAATGATTTTGGGTCGCTAAACACGAGTTCAGATCGGTACCAGAGATGCTCAAGGAGACTTCATAGCGTTTTATGGAAATTGACATCAAAGTTATTCGAAACGCGTTATTTGTTAGTTTCTGGAGTCGCTGAATACAAATATTATGACCACGATGATCATCGAGGTACCTGCTGCCCAAGAGTTCCTCCTTTTTTGGATTTTAAGATAATTTAATACAAAATCAGCCTAAATTCGTTACTAGTGTGTTTTTGAGGTCACACCACATGAATATTATGATGTCGATGATCATCGAGGTAACTGGTGCCTCGTCTTCTGGAGTTTTATTACAATTTAATATAAAAATAGTAAAAACTCTTTACATGAAGATGTTTGCATGTTGATATTGTTATATAAGTTAATTCGAACACCTTTCTACATATATCTATCTATTAAATAATTTTATTAATAAAAAAAATTGGCTCAAATTTGATTTTTAATGGTTTTTGGATAGCTGCACACCAGTATCATGGTGATGGTCCTCGAGATGCTCAAAGATGCTCCATCTTCTAGCGATTTATGGAAATCTGAAAAAAATATATTCGAAACTCGTTACTCGTTAGTTTTTCAAGTCGCTCAACACGAATATTGTGACAGCGATAATCATCAAGTTACCTGGTGCCCAAGAGTTCCTCTTCTTTAGCTTCTTAAGCTAGTTTAATACAAAATCATCAGCTTCAATTCGTTAACGAAGTGTTTTTGAGGTCACTAAACACAAATATTATGACGTAGATGGTCACCGAGGTACCTGATGCCTCGTCTTTTGGATTTTATGGAAATTTGATATAAAATTAGTAAAAACTGAATAAATGCAGATGTTTGCATGTTGATATTGTTATCTAAGTTAGTCCGAACACCTTTCTGTAAATATCTATCTATTTAATAATTTCATTATTTCTGATTTGGTTTTGGTCGTCGATATCCTCAAAGAGACTTCATTTCCTAGTGTTTTATGGAAATTTGAAACCAAAATTTTCAAAACTCGTTACTCGTTAATTTTTGGAATCGTTGAACGTGAACTGCGATGGTCATCGAGGTTCCTGGTGCCCAAAAGTTCTTCCGTAATTTGATACGAAATCAACCTAAATTCATTTCTGGGCTGTTTTGGAGGTCACTGAACTCGAATAATATAACGTCGATTGTCACCTAGGTACCGATTGCCTTGCATCCTGGAGTTTTATGGAAATTTAATATAAAATTAATTAAACTGCGCTATATGGAGGTGTTTTGCTTGTTAATATTGTTATCCAAGTTAGCTAAACACGAGCATCATGGCGATGGGCCCCGAGATGCTCAAAGAAACTTCATATCCTAGCGATTTATGAATTTTTGAAACAAAATTATTCGAAACTCGTTACTTGTTATTTTTTTCAAATCGCTGAAAACAAATATTATGACTACGATGATCATCGAAGTACCTGGTAGGTACCCAATAGTTTCACCTCTTTTCGAGTTTAAGGGAATTTAATACAAAATCAACGTAAGTTTGCTACTGCGGTGTTTTTAAGTTCACTGAACACAAATATTAAGCCTTCCATGGTCAGCAAGGTACTTGGTGCCTCGTCTTCTAAAGTTTTATAGAAATTTTATACCAAATTATAAAAACTCGTTACATGGAGATGTATGCATATCGATATTGTTATCTAAGTTAGTTTAAACACCTTTCTGCAAATATATATCTATTAAATAATTTTATTATTATAAAAAATGGCTTTGATTTGGTTTTTAAGTTTTAAGGGGCGATGAACACGAGAATCATGGCGATAGTACCCGAGATACTCAAAAAGAGTTCATCTCCTAGCGTTTTATGGAAATTTGAAACAAAATACCTCTTCTTTTCAGAAAAAAAAAATCAAACTATCGTAAAACAGTGTTAAAAGTAGATCGCAATAAACAAGAAAAATGTAAATTATCCATCAAAACTTCGTTGTACGTAAATTTTCTATAATAAACTCACACATGACGACATAAGTTAAATTCAGAAATATGTAGTGGTGATCATAATAATTGAGTCAACTTTGCTATTCTAAAAATTAGTTCAAACAATGAACTGAGTGCAGTTTTTTGGTATTCTAAAAAAATTAATATGCGATAAGGTGGAATTTGTTGAATGCTAATAAAGGTAGTAAATTATCATTGGAAGCTTTTTTATATTATAAGATAACAGTAGGTATAACTAGATAACTTTTGTTAATTTTTTTGTTTGCTTTTTAATTTGATAGTGATTTTATGTTAATAATTGTAAAAAAATACATATTTGTTTTATCACATTCTCAATTTTATGCAACACACAAATTTAAAAACTCCGCTTTAAAATTTTATTTATTTCAGAACAAAAATTTGGCTTTGGCTTCTTTGAGATTCAGAATTGAATTTTTGTTCAACTTTAACAGTAAAAATTAAAATGAATCGTTTTTTTATGTTATCCACTTTATTGGATCTAGCCACTAGATGGAGCTGATGACCATTAACTACTAATTTTATTTTTTTAAAGCTTTTTACGTGTTCTCAAAAGAATTGTTTCAATTTTTCTAATTTCTTACGGATTTTTTATTTTTCGTTTTTCGATTATTTGTTTGTATTTTTCCCTTTCGCGCGTTACGACTGAGACTAGCCGGAAAAAATTCAGACCAAAAAATGTCACGACACGACCGACACACGCATGTTTCTCTGTCTGTCTGTCTCTCTCTGTCTCATAGATAGATATATCTTTATTTAAATAGGAAACCCTAATATACATAAATACTAATAAAAGTACAATTGAAAAGACACTAATTTAAAATAGAAGAAAATTTTTATTAAAAAGAAAATACTGTAGAAAAAAAATAAGTACCTATAATAGTATTATATTTTATTTCATCCTGTTTTTATAAATTAATAAATTCATAAACATTTTAAAAATAGTTCGTAACTTGACTAGTTAGGTACGTCAAATTACCTTAACTGTCAGTTACTGCCAAATACTTTAAAATTTTGTATTAAATTGTTAATTCCTGTTTTAAATTAAATTGCAATAAAAATTAATTTTTGGTATATGTAGCTCATCTAAACCTCTGGTATTGTATGAATGGACACTTTTGTTAAAAGAAACGAACTGTTGAAAATATTCACTTAATAATGGATTTACTATTTTCTATTTTGCTTTGAACAGTGTAGTGTCGCGACTTTGTTAAAAGTTTATACAGGTTGTTTGTAGATAATAAATAATAAAATAGTAACAATAATGTTTCTCCACAAATTCCGGATATTGCTGATGGAGTTAGGTAAGTAGAGATTTTATATAGACAATAATAAATGCTTATGTATGTATAAACACTCTGGTGTGCTTACAAATTACAATTCCTTCACTAATTAATCGAAAGGAACTTCGTTCCATCCGGGTGTCCCTTAACACCTTTCACTTTTTTTATTTTTTTTAGTTTTTTAATTTTTTGGTCTAAATTTTTAACAAACTTTTTAACATCTTTCAGTTCTTTCTTGTGATTGTAAAAAATATAGGAAAAATAAAAATAAAATAATAAACTTGCCAGTAGTTGGACTGACAGAGAAACCTTTACCCCATCTCTGCATATAAAAAAAATCACTTTGATCATTATTTAAAGATTTTTAACGATTAATCGAATTTATTATAAATTTTATGGTAAAATTCTTTGTATTTTCAAGATTTTTACACAATAAAGTATAAAGTAAATAGTGTAACACGTTTTAATGTCGTTTTTAATGTTCGAAAGAAATGTAAGTTAATTAGTCGAAAAAAATATTTATAGTTTAACATCTAGGTTACAAACAATCCGGTAGATGGCATTGTATTTCGATTTCTAAATGAATAGAAAGACCAAAACTAAAGTGAAATGGAAAATAGACTTTTAATAATTTATTATGGCCTATGTATTTTCTGTTGCTTATATTGAGAAACAACGTTTAATGACATATTTAATATTATTATTTATAGCACTTTTATTATAATTAAATTTAATTGTATTTTATAAAATATATATAGTATTTTTTTTAATATACCAGAATGGGTACCTTTTTTATTCATTTATTTTAATTTAAAATAAGCAATAGGAAAATTAACAGTTTTCTGCTCTAGAGCGGAAAGTGACAGGTGGTGGAAACGCCAACTTTCTATTATGGATTTGAATGTGGAAAAACCAAATTTTGATAGTGATGGTAAAAAAGTTAATTAGTTTATATATTTTAACAGAAATTATATCGTTATGTAAATTTCTAAAAGAAAATTTGACACGGTTATCACAACAAATGATAATATTATAATTTATTCCACACATTGCAAATATACTTAAAACTTTGCACCATTCACTTACCTACCTTTCATTCATCGACCTTTAGGGTGAAACACCTCTTTCATATACAAAAATATTATTTGATCGATAAAGCCTGCAGAGTATGTGAAAGTTCTGTTAAAACCACTTAAAACCATAAATCAATCTTTTCAAAATGTAAAGAGTTACCAGAATTAGATACATGAATCTTGTAAGCATGGAAAATGTTTATGCTTTAGTTGTATTTTAGGAGTTTTCTTACAGTTTTGAGTGAATACAAACTTTATTGTTTTATTATAGAGTAGCTTCTTTCTATGCCTTGTTTAATAAAACCAACCATTACACAAATTTCATTATCTAAAAGTTATAAAAATCGACAACTTTTTTAACCAGCACTATCTTAAGCTTGAAACTCGATTAATCTAATTTAAAAAAAAATCGATATAAGCATCAGTTGTCCATAAAAAAAGAAATACTTTTGTTTCATTAAGCGATATACAATTACTTTTCTATACCTCGAGTCCAATTGTCTGGCAGTGACGTAGATGCTTCAACCAATGCGAGGTTCAAATGAATGCCAGTTGCCATGTTTAACTTAGAAAGACTTACTATCTTTGTCTTATTAATGCGGAATTGAAAGAGATACTTTAAAAAAAAATGTCAAGCGGCACTAGCGCACTTCATAATGTTCTCCAGTGTTGACAGTTCTCTTAAAAGTATCTCTTTCTATTGCGCATAAATAAGACAAAGATAGTCTTTCTAAGTTAAACATAGCAACTAGCACTCCTTCGAACATCGCATTGGTTGAGCGGTTCCTCATAATGACGTCACTGCCAGACAATTTGGACTCGAGGTATAAAGGAAATCTTCCTATACTAAGTAGACGCGGATCTAAATCAACTGATCATGAAACGAGTAAGAACAGAGATAAAATAAAACTACATGCTGCCTTTTTCGTATTTTTTATCACATGCGCCACCTTTTATTCACTGCAGTAATCAAAAGAAAGATAGCGTATGGGTTATTTTTTCATATCGTTACTCGACTAGCGCTCAGAGCACTGCAAACTGCATCTAGTTAGTATATGTCAAAGTTACAAACATGAAATTTTAAATATTAAAATATTGCATAATAAAAACAATCAAGAATGTATAAAATGAAATATAGTTATTTTGAGTCTTGAAATTTATTATTTCAGAATCGCCACTTGAACCAACATTCCAATAAAAGAACAACATCTAACAAACGCAATAAATTATGAAGCAGCTACAAAGACCCGTTGGCTACATCAAACTTGACATTTAATATCGAGATTGTCTTGTCATAAAAATAAATCTATAAGGATACATTTATCTGTTACAACGAAACTATGTTTACACAGCGAACTGAAAAATTTTAATTAGTTTATCATCCAATTTTGCTACAGAAAAAGCTCTGACGTAAAACAAAAATAAACGAACAAAATTCACTAATTTGCCAAATTATCTCAAGTTTTGCTAGATGGCGTTGCAGACTATCTATCTTTACTGGAACGAAAATTTCTTAAATTATTTTAATTATTTAGTTTCTGGTCGATTTTCCATTGTGTTTCATTCGGCAGAGTTATTCTTTCTACGCTTGCTTTTGGATGGTGTTTTCTGTACTTTGTAAGTTCTTTTCTGATCTTTCTGTTTATTGCTTCTAAATCTGTGTCCACTTCACAATTCCACAGGAATATTGGAAAGCAGGTATGGCATAACTGTTTATGGATGTGGTAAGGTTTCTAAAGTTTAGCTTCGATTTCAAAAGCAGGCGTTTTTGAGGTCGCTGATCACGATTATGATGTTCAAATTGACCCCCCCAACACCGGAGCTCAGGAACATCGACGAACGTCATCTCCGGGGGACCATCCCGAACTTCATGCGAGGAAGGAGAGAAGCTCGACAACCGGGAGTTTTTTGGGTCTCCGAATTCAAATATGGCACCCCACGGACACCTGGTCCGCCCTAACCTGGACTCGAACGTCATCTGCGAGAATTTTCCTGGAAATAGCAACAAAAACAAACCGATAATCATTATGGGGACATTTTGTGGGTGCTGAATCCGAATTTCATGTGGAAAACGAGTCCCCGAACACCTGGTGCACCCTAAACTGGCTCTGAACGTCATCCTAGAGGTTTTCCCAGACACAACTAAAAAAGACTGGAAATATAGAACTTAAAAATATGTCAATCGTATAAACTGCCTTCTCCATTCGGCAAAAGCGAATACCAAAAAAATTCAATGATTTCCGACTCTAGTTAAACAAGTCGATTTTCTACTTTTGCTTTCACTGCAAAACACAGTGTAAACGTAGATTAACTTTCAAACAAAAGAATTTAAAAACAAAATTTCATGTATACGAGAAGTGAATGTTTGGTTGGGAGAGATATTGGATCAGTGCCAAAATCATCCAGACAAGAAATGCGCTTAGATAGCGTTTCAAGTTTGTTAATATTAGATTGAAATTTAAGTTGCGTTTTCTCGAATATGCATAAAATATACTAAACTGAAATTTGATAAACCAAGAACAGAAAAAAAAAGAAAAGAATTGAACACACTCCCTAAAATAAAAAAAATAGCATCTCTCCTCCGCATTGGTGACTGTGTGGAGATCGAATGAAGTGATAGCCGCATAAAAAAAGAGAGTTTATTACATAAAGAAGTGACGCTACTTAAAATAGAAGAAGTAACTGATGTTAGATCTTGCTACTGCAGTATTTTAGTTACAATATCTCTTTTACTCATTTTCGACGGTGGGAAATTAAATGCCAATAGTTACTGAAAAAGAAGTGATACATAACGCATACTAAAATATATAACTGCTTCCCGCTTTAAACTATTAGTTGATTCAAGATCAAAGGCCGCTAAAATGGACAGCTACATAAATAAGAAGAGTTGAGTATTTTAAGAATTGACATTTATGTAAAATAGTAGAAGTGACAGGTGCAAGGGCGTACTTTTGGGAGGTGTATCGTATCTCGTTTCATATAAGTCCAATTTAATCTAAGTACAATTTTGACAAGTATGATAGATAGAGAGATATTCATTGGGTTGGCTGTTAGCCTGTATCACTGCTACCTTTGCAGATTTAGTGTGAACACCCATTATCTCTAGAATAGGATTAGAGCACCTTGTCCAGCCCTGCTCTCTTAATGAGACTTAATAGTCTTGACAGTGGCCTCTCCACATAACTTGGAACAGCCGGTTTCTCATCTTCCAATACCATATACCGCATCCTTGCAAGGCCTTCACATTGGCATAGCACATGAAATGCGGTTTCCTCCTCCATTTGGCAGTATCGACAGATGTCTTCAACTGCTTAGTTCAGCTGACTCATGTGTTTTCTGAGCCTACAATGTCCTGTCAAGAGACTTACAATCATTCTGACATAGTTTCTCCTTTGTGATAGCAGCTCTGCAGTAAATTTCGCCGAGTGTTCCTTTATGAAGACTTTGACTTGTCAGCTGTCTTTTATACCTATCTCTATGTCAACATTGGAATGTTCAAGTATCGATACCTACAGGAATTCTGGCCTACCTACCAAGGATAAGAAAACTACTAATTTCAACTCATACAGATGGATCAGTGAGAACTTTCATGCCTGGGAGTGTTAAGCACAGCTACTTTAACTCCTAAACAATTTACTCTCGTGCGTTAATTTGAATCTGTGCTAGCGATGCCTTCTCGTGCATTAATTTAAAAGCGTGTTGTCACACTACAAAGACAGAACGATCTCTAAAAATATAAACACCAAAATGTTTTGTTTAAGGAATATTGAACTGGAAAATCCATTATCCAACTTTCTTGTCATCGAATCAAAGTAGAATTTAAAAATGAGGTCAGAAAAATACAGGACGTTAATACATTAATTTCTAGTGCATATAAACGCGGTACAGTCTAAATAAATAGATATATAAAAGACATTAATTATACATTCATAAACAGGAAGTAAGTAACTTAATTGTATGGATAATATTAATATTATACAACAACCCACTGTATTATCTACTATTTTTTTGGGTTAAAAGATAATAGTTATCTACATTCATACAATAGTATCGGGTTCTCACTAGGTTATTATCATATTTATAACAATAATTGTTTAATCAATTATAATAGACTTCTTATTGACGTAAAAGAAACACTACACTGTAATTATTTATACTTGAAATTAATACAAATAGAATATAAAATAGTTATTTTTACTAAACATTACTTTAGGGAGAAGTATCTGTTATTTTGTACCGGATACTTTTAAAGTCGGCTGTCAGGGTAGAGCATATTGTTGTTGCAAATTGGGGTCCAAAAAAAGGTTTGGAACTCTCACTAAATGTTCAGTTTTTTAGAACGAAATCCGGGGCAAAAAGGGATTGTCGCAAACTGCTTTTTTCTCCTACCACTTTGTAAAATAGCGTTTTACATGATACTTATGAGGGGTGTAAGTGATCATAAACATTCATCGGGATTGTAAAATACAATTCTGTCCAATCAGAAATATGTTAAATAAACTCCCATGGGACTTTTACTTTACACGATTTTGATTGGTTACAACTCGCCTGCAAAGAATAAGTTATGTTCGTAGGGTAAACTACGAATTGTCTCAAAATTAAATGTCAAATACAAATTATAATTTTATAATTGTATTACTATTTTTAATTATTTATTAATATGTATAATAGCAATGATTTTTCAGTAAATTATACCTATAGAAATTTATATTTTTTTAGATTTAGAATCATTACTACTAATAAAGCTATTCTGTTTGACAGCTGTCAAATTTAAATTAACTATTAAATTCGTTGTTATTTTTATAGTACGTATTTGTAAATGGTTGTTTTAAAATTATTGATTTCGAGAGCAAATTTTCCTGATTGTCTGTAGACAGCAAATGAAACTAAAAGAAACTTCTTCTCAATAAATCTGAGTTTCGTTGTAAGAAAGAATATTCAAGTTTTATGGAATGGCTGAAATCTAAACATACTTCTTCACAGACAAAGCAAAAACCTTAAAAGCGTCGTCATTATGCTCTATATACAGCATGATAAAAGCTACGATACAAGTAAATCATAATATAAGTACATTTGCAAAACTAATAATGTTTATAAAAAAAACAAAATGTTGAATAAGTTCCAAAGAAATTCAAAGTATTAGATAAGGATATGTTTTTTTTTAAAAGATATTTTTAGGTGGCTCTAATAATGGGAATATCTGGAGCATGTTGGCAAAGTGAGCTTACACAGATGGCGGTAGATCACATTGAGGACAAAGACAGTATTTTAATTGTAAAGGTGCCTGCCACCAAAACAAATGTTTCTCGAACATGACTTATGCCCGCGGTAGTAGAAAAAATGTTGTACGCAACACGGGAAGTAAGTAATTTGCAGTCTCGAAGTGTTTATAATAAGTTAATAAGTTAATATCCCTTCTCGACTGCAAACGTCTACTTACTTCCCTTGGTACGTAAATAACTATTATCGCACCTGATTCTTAATTTTGCATCTTAAAATACCGCATAGTTTAGCATGCTGAAAAAACACTTCCACCCAAAGACAGGCAAAAAGGTTAATGCTTTGTTATTCTAATTTCCCTTAGAGCTTCAGAAACCTGAACTCAAGCGTAATCGTAGGAATTCTCGCAGGAAACTGTCCACTGAGGTACCATGTCTCTATAATGATCAATGTGTACAGTGAAACAAGCATTTTCTATGAGTAGAATAGAATAGAATAGAACTTTATTAACGGCATTACCAATTTAAACATTAGAATACAAGAAGTTCTTAATAATTAATAATTAAGTATAACTAAAATAACAATAATAATAAACAAAACAATACAGTGATATAAATTATAGAAATACATAAATAAAATTATCTAAAATCAATTTTCTTAACATATTATAGAATATAATTATTAGGAAGAATTACAGAGGGCAAATTTCTTGAAAATGAATTAAGTGTCATATTAAAAGATGTGCGATTCAAGTAAATATTTGCATTATTCATCATTCTATTGATTGGTGAAAAGTAACCATAATTTGTACGCCGGTACGGAACATAGAAAATGTTATCTGACCGTGTATTTCTGGAAGGAGTGTATATATTAGTAAAAAACATTTCATTTAGTGATAAACAATCAATAAGATTGTTGAATACCTTAAAAACAAATTTAAGGTCAAAATGAATTCTACGCAATTCCAGTGAAAATAAATTAAATAATGTTTCCAGTTCATTGTCCGGTAAGTGCAAATTGTTTTTAAATGATAAAAACTTTAGAAATTTGTGTTGTATGTTTTCTAGTTTTTGAATATGTATGTTGTAAAAAGGTGACCAAGTTGTACAGCTAAATTCGAGAGCAGATCTTACTAGAGAGCAATATAATAAAATATGAACGTTATTTGATTTGAAATCTGTTGAGTTTCGTTTTACAAATCCTAGCATCTGTGATGCCTTATTTGCAACATGATCCACTTGGGGAACGAAAGACAATGATCTATCAAATAAAACTCCTAAATCGCGAATTATATCCAAAGATGGCAATATCTCATTATCTAGTTTATATGAGTAAGTGATAGTATTCTGTGATTTAGTAAAAGTTATTACACTACATTTGGAAATATTTAATAACATATCATTATCCTCCGACCACTTATTCAATTCATTCAATGATAGTTGCAGTCTTTCACAATCCTTGATGGTTTCTATAGTTGTGAATATTTTCAGATCGTCAGCGAATAAGAGGAAATTAACGTCAGGTAATATTTGTTTTAAATCATTAATGAAGCAGTTAAACAACAAGGGCCCTAAATGGGACCCTTGAGGTACACCGGAGGTAACGTTAATTTCATCTGAAAAATATCCCTGCATCCGAACGATTTGCCTCCTGTCAACCAAATAGCTTTTCAACCACGTTAAAAGTGGATCCTGGATTCCAAAGGTCATCAGTTTTTCAAGAAGGAGTACATGATTTACGCTATCGAAAGCCTTAGAGAAATCGGTATATACAGCATCTACCTGTGAACCGTTCTCCAAAGCCTCAGACAGGTAATTTGTGTAGATAAAAAGGTTTGTCTCAACTGAACGACCCTTAAAGAACCCATGTTGCTCCAATATAAAATTGTTTTTAATTGCAGGAAACAAATGTTTAGCTATAATCAGCTCAAAGAGTTTTGGAATACAAGATAATACGGATATCGGTCTGTAGTTTTTTACATTGGGTCTCTCACCAGACTTAAAGATTGGTGTTACAAAACTAACCTTCCAAAAATCTGGAAATACAGCACAAGACAATGATTTTTTAAAAATGTAAAACAGTGGCCTAGCTAAAATAAAAGGGAAATGCTTTAATAGTACGGCTGGAATACCATCAGGCCCTGGTGAGTAGTTATTTTTTAAAGTGACTAGCTTTAAATACACATCTCCTATAGTAAACGGAACATCAGAAATTATATTATCTGTATTTGGATTATTGAAGTTTAGGCTGGAATACTGGGAAGTTTTATAAACAGATGAGAAATGAGATGCGAAACCATTTGCAATTTCTTCTGCATTAGATAGATTGTTATCATTAAAAAACATGGTCGATGGAATAGAATTAGACTGGCGTTTTTGATTGACGTACTTCCAGAAATATTTAGGCTCGGTAGTTAATTTATTCTCAATATTTTGAAGAAATTTGGAATGGTCAAAAGAAGATAATTTTTTGCATTTATCTCTAAGAGTGGTAAACACATTATAATCTTCAACCGATCCACTACATTTATATTTTTTGTGTGCTACTTTTTTGTCGAATATTGCTTTTTTCAAGTCTTTTGAGAACCATCTAGGAAATTTACAATCTGAACTGTTATAGTATGGTTTCAATGGAACATATTCGTCAATACCAGTATGCATAATAAAATAAAAGTTATTCAACATTTCCTGGAGAGTGCTTGAATCTGAAAACAATTTCCAATTCTGGCATTCCAGGAATTGCTCGAATCTATGAAAATCCGTATTTTTAAAATCGTAGTAATAACTTTTAGATTTCAATGGCGAGGGAACGTCAACCTCGTTTAAAAAGTCTATGGTACAGCTGAATGCTGGATGGTGACGATCAAGAGGCAACAAAGCATCTTCATTATTACAACTTATAAATTTTGAAGAAAACAGAAGGTCTAGAGTGACATTGTTGAAGTTTTTTATACAATTACTTTGAAATAGATTGTAGGAAGCACAATAGTCATTTAGCAATGAAGATGTAACAATCTCGTCATTTGTTGCTTCTGGGAAAGCGTTAGAAATAGAACATAGATTATTTACTGACCAAGTGGTTTTCGGATGATTGAAGTCCCCAAAGACGTAAAATTGTAGATCAATGTGTTGTTCATGTAGTTCTTCTACGGATTCTATGTAGTTAGTGTACGCAGAACTTTTAGATGATGGGACAATATATACAGAACCAATAATCAGGCTCGAGTTGTTGTAAGACACTTTGACGAACACTTCTTCCATGTTATTTGGAGTTGGTAACTCTATAGAGTGGTAGCACTTCTTCACGGCAATAAGCACTCCACCCAATCTTTCAGAAGTACTAGTCAAAGGTGACCTATCCTTACGAAAGACGTTAAAATTTTCCAGGCCAAGTTCTTGGTCTGAAATAAGTTCGTGAAGTCCTGATTCAGTAAACACAATGACATCATAATCATCCCAAAACGGCACTTCCCTCATCATTCTAAGCTTAGTCCGTAGCCCTCTCACATTTTGGTAATAAACCGATAATAAAGTTGAAGCTAGTTTTTTGTTTTGATAATTTTGGCTGAGCCATTACCACGGATGATTTTTAAGTTGGATTCTCCATTATTTTGACGATAAATCAACTCGGTTCTCAATGATTTATATTGTGACAATTGAGTCCTGGTTAAGTCATTTTGCACTTGAAGACCAAGATCCTTAAAGATGGATGTGTTTTTAAAGATTGATACGACTTGCTCTTCTGATCTTAACACAACTTTTACTGGCCGACATTTGTTGTTAACAAATCTTCCAAGTCTAAAAAAAGCTACTACATCAATATCAGGTAATTTTACTTTTATACTGTCAATAACTTGTCTATCTTTGACCTTGTCGTTGAAGTCTTTCATGCCAAAAATGATACAATTCTTTTTTCTTATTGTACGATCTTCAATTTCATTAATAATATCAGGGATATTGGACGAGATTTGCTGTTCACCATTAGCCGTGCCTTGAAGTGATGAAACTTCATTAGTAAGTAAGGACACATCTTGAAACAGAGAATCATATTTGACACCTAAAGTTGATATTTCTGATTCACACTTTTTAATCGATTCTGTATGTTCAGATAATAGACGGGTATGCTCAGAGATGGCTTCTGTGCACTTAGCTAATTCGGATTTAATATCTTTTTGGCAGTCTTTTATTTGTACGATATCTTCTGCCATGCTGTTGATCTTGAGAAGTAATAAAGAAAGCTTATCGTCGACACTATTTGCTACTTTATCTCTATTAGCAGAGGACGCTGCAGAAATAGGAGAGTGTTCGTATGAGTTCTGCCTGGTAAACTTTCTTTTGGATGAGCATGATGGGCAAGACCAAGAGCTAGTTTTCTGTTCATTAAGGTACGCAATACCAGCTTCATCGAGTTGCATACATAAACCATGGAACAAAAATTCACATTTGCAACATTTTACAGAATCCTTTGCCAAATAGGTTTTATTGCAAGTAGAACATGTAGCTGGCATCGTGATACGCCACTGGTGAAGTAGTTGTAGAAATCGATGTACTTAAAATGTTTATTATCAGCACTGTAGATTACCGGACACAAAAAATGACTAGAATGTATATTAATAAATTACTTTAAAATATTAAAAACACTGTTTGATTTAAAATAACACAACTAAATGACACAAATTTTATAAAAACAAATAAGGAATTAAGTAGACAAGAGCACTAGGTAGAAATTATGTTTTAAAATTCACAAATTACTATAGAAAATTGATATATAAGCAGAGTACGCTAATATCACTGTTCGATGTTGTTATGGGTGGTAGACTAGTATGTAGTATGCATCTAAACATATTATCTGTAACTACAGAGTAATTGTTTGCCAAACACATAAATACCTGATACAAGTCTTCTTAGAGCAGGGATGAGCAACCCGCGGCCCGCGGGCCGCATGCGGCCCTTTAAATATTTTTATGCGGCCCGCCAAGTATTTCTAAAATAGAATTTGATTTATTTTATCAACTTTCTTCCATCAATAAATTAGTATAATGTACTGTTAGTATAGTATCCGTTTTGTTTTATATTTTTGTTCTTTTCTTGTTGCATTAAAATTTATGTATGAAATATTTACTTTTTTTAATTTTGTATTTTTATATTATAACGTTATTAGTATATATAAAGCTTTTTAAATTATTAATTAGTGCGGCCCGCCACAAAATTTTAAAATTTAAATTGGCTCGTGGGTTAAAAAGGTTGCTCACCCCTGTCTTAGAGCCTAAATAGGATACAAACGTATATCTTAATTGGATAATGTAGAGTATTCACAAAAGATCTTTTAGGTCGCAGTGTATTAAGGTCACCTGGGCCAATCTACACTACTTATAATCTACAAGCTACAATATTATACCCTAACAGAATAAAAATGAATTACTATATAGGATTAGAATAATTTGTACTTTTAACTATTAATATAAACGCCCAGAAGTAGAAAACATTTATTTTATCAATATTTAATAAGATATTGATCTTAAACAAAGTTAACTTTTAATTATGGGGCTCGATATCTAGTCTGACTACTATGAGGACAAACATTTCGAAGGTTCAGAGACTAGTCTGTGCATGCATTACTGGAGCAATGAGAACATGCCTCACTGCTGCAATAGAAGTAATTCTTAATCTCACGCCTTTAATTCAAGTAGAAAGTGTAAAGAAGAAACCAATATATAGAATGGTCAAAGAAGTAACACTCGAAAAACTTTGATTACTTAAATTTAATGAAATTTGGGAAATGTCCCAAGATGACATGTCAAAGAAATTAACATTTGTGAGAAAATCACTACAAATCTGGGTAGTAAATCTGAATGGGACAGACACCATGTTGGGGCTTTACCAGAATGCCATAAAATGGTATACCTACGGCTCCAAGAAAGATGAAGGAGCTGAAGCAGTGGTTTTAGAACCCAGTACCAAATATTCAGAAAGACTGGATGCATATCCAATCATTTTTCAAACGGAAATCTACGCCATTTGATATCGATATCAGATAGTCAAGAAGCCATCAAAGTACTTAACTTACACACAATCAGCTGAAAGATGGTCTGGGAATGCCTGAGCAAACTAAATGAACTAGGACAAAATAACACTGTTAACCACTTATGGTTTCTAAGGCACATAGGAATTGGAGGAAATGAAACAGTAGATAAGCTGGCAATAAAAGGAGCTGAAACCCCATTTTTTGTGAACAGAACCATCTTGTGAAATTAGCAGTAGTACAGTCTTAGGAAAGCTAAGGAAAGAAGTGGATAGAGAAAAATCCAAGTGCTGGAACGATCTAGAACGACTAAGACAACCGAAGACGCTCCTCGGAAACTATAATCAGAAGAGATCTTTCAGCTGTCTAAACCTCAATAAAAACAATCAGCGTATTATAACGGGACTATTAACCAGGCACTGCCAATTAAGAGGATATATGAAGTAATTAGGATTGCTAGATGAAGCAAAGTGCAAAATCTGTGAGGAAGATCATAAAGGTCGCAGGTGTATCTTTACCCCTGACTAAGCACATATATTCAAGTTTTCCTATTTGTTTGAAAATTACAATCGTAAAATTTGAAGTTTTTATTTAAGTTTGATTCACTCTTCTGTTTTAAGGTATACATAAAGTAAAAGAGTGTAATTAGTAAATTATTTAAAATTACTTTTTCAAACAATTAAAATGAATTATATTTAAATAAACATCATAAAAAAATACGAACCTTATGATAAAGAATGTGATTATGACAAAAGTCAACAGTTTATGTTAAAACGAGGTGTTAAAATGTCGATTTAATACAAAATTTTAAAAAAATAATTGACTACCTAACAAAAAATTTGGCAGAGCTTTAAGGATCTAACAAAGACTTATCGATTTAAGATATTGTCACTGCGGATTCTTAGATAAGATGCCAAATTTGCATAGCTGTTCTACTTTAAAAAGCAATAATATGGAATAAATTAAAAAAAAAAACAAATAAAAACGTCGCAAATTGGAGATTATAGTAAAAAAAGATAATAAATTGCAAAAAAGTATTATTTTTTTATTTTTATTGCTGTTTTGGAACACAAATTATAAAAATATAATATTATAAACAGGTTTACAACAGCAAATATTCTTGATTTGAAAAAAACAAAATTTCTAATAAACATTCTATAATTAATATAATTTATAATTACTAGTAATTACTTTTAATTTTATCTGTTATTAATATGTCATATAAAATAATTTAGTTGCAAAATAGGAATTTATATTGTTACACCATTATATGTTTAACCTTGGATATTAGATATTTCCTAGCAAAGAGAAAATAATATTGGATATTTAAAAAATTATTATTTTTAAAATATATTCTATAAATAATAACTTAAATAAAAACAACAAAATAACGAAAAATAAGAAAAATACGTCAGTGTTAGGTGGTAGGAAGTTCTTCGAATCAACATGGATTTTTCCTTGGGTAGCTTTTCCGAAATGTGAGTTGCCTTTAAGGAAATCGGTTGCTAGTTTTAGTTTTATGTTTTTTCTTAGATAGTTTTTGAAGTTATACTTCTATTCATGCACTCGGTGGAAAAGATTTGTGTACAGTTAATTGGGAAAAATCATTACATATGTAATGGTGTGAGGAAGAGAGAGACAGACACACTTATAAGGTATATTGGTTGGTAAAAACAAAGATAAAATATTTATTATTAGTCATAACTATATTCTTTGAATACCGTTTCAAGATTCAGTACATTGAAAAGGGATAGATATACAAAAAACAGTCTGATCTAATGTATGAATATCATAGTGACGGACCACATGATTATTTGACAGATTATTTTATAATTCTGTCACGTAAGTTAACATATTAATTTTAGTATTTTATATTAATAATATTAATAATAATATTCATTAATGAGTATTGTATTGTAGTCTAAAATACCGTCACATGGTTGCAGTATATCCTGCACCAAGCTTTTGAGGTTGTTGGCTATATAAACAGAGTTTTTACGAATAGTCGAGGAAATAAAGCACCAAAACCTCCGAATTTTGTAACGTAAGATGGATCAAAATGCGTTTTTTTTGCATTGGATTCGTTAAAGTATCAGGAAATTTGTCGCTATATTTTATAATGTAAAAATGGAAATTGCATTTCTGCATTCGAAAAGTACATTCCGAACAGACAATAGAGAGAAAACTTACAACTCGGTAAGTATTGCTGAAAATGGGTTCAATTTATATACTCGGGGTTTTTGGAGTCGCTGAACACGAATATCACGATTCCGAAAGTCTCCGCGGCACTTGGTGTCTAGGGTATTTACCTCTTCTCCTGGGGTTTTATGTAAATTCTGTACGCAATCAGTGCACACTTGGTACTCGGTGGTTTTTTGAGTCGCTAAATACGATTATAATAATGGCGATGGTCTTTGAAACACCTGGTGCATAAGACGGACCTCGCCTCCGGAAATTTTATCCAAATTCGATACAAAAAGAGTGTGCACACGGTACTAGGAGGTTTTTGGGGTCGCTTACCACGAATATCATATAATGAGTTTGCTAAATCATTCGCATACAAATTTATGAATCCATGCGCGTGCATAGAAGTATAACTACTGCCGGCAGTCCCACTGACTGCCACACTAGTTTTTTTTTTTATTTTTTGTTTGTAT
Source organism: Altica lythri (assembly GCA_964028335.1). NCBI lineage: Eukaryota > Metazoa > Arthropoda > Insecta > Coleoptera > Chrysomelidae > Altica > Altica lythri. Next base: position 70,624,785 of record OZ034802.1, read on the forward strand.
TATTATAAAGTTATTATTGATTAGATTGACTTTAATTGAATTAAAAAAAAATGTCATTAAAAATAAAATTGTATATATAAAAAATGAATAAAAATGGTAAGAATTATTTAAATTAAAATTAAAAGAAAAATAGATAATTAAAAGATATAAATAAAACACAGAACAGGGGCTAGTAGAAAAAACACAGATGATCAGAGAGTAGGAGATATAAAGTAGAATCCACAACCCGGAGATTATTATGGATTGGAAGGGGAATTCCATATTAATTGGCGCCCATCATGTGGCTTCGGCACTATTGCTTTCTTTATTATTACAGTTGTTTTTTTTTATTATCAAGTGCCAAGTTATAAAATTTGTTTAATTAATTAATGCAAAATATAGTATTTCGTGCAACACAATGAAAATCACATAAATAGACACCATTTTTTATAATTCACGTTCACAAAGTTTCTATTTCGACACTAAAAACAGTATCGAAATAGATTCATTGTAACACTGTTTTTGGTAACTTTTTGTTTTACACAATTGGTTGCACTGCACTGATTATCAACGAAAAATGAAAGAGTTCAGGTAGTAAACCAAGAATTATGTTGTATTAACTACATTATCAGCGATATTGCGAAATTCAGAATATTTTATTCAAATTTGACAAACATTCAAATTTAAAATCATTAAAACTGTCAAGTGTCAAAAGTGTCAAGATCGCCAACATAAATAAATATTTCGAAAAACTCTCATTTTATTTATTTTTTATACTTTTAAAAGTTCATTATAAAAAATAGTATGTAAAACTCGAATTACAATGACGGTTTGTAGTACTCGTTCTTTGCGAAACTCACCGCTTCGCGGTTCGTTTCACAAACTTCACTAGTACTACGAACCCTGTCATTGTAACACTTGTATTACAATATACTATTCTATAACTTTTCTAAATTATATCAAAATCTGTTAATTAGAATAGTTTGCAAAAATTGCAAAATATTCCAAAAATTTGCTACCTTACATATCTCATACATAAACAACGTGCTATATAATTTTATATGCTTCTCGCAGGATTGCCGTTACAGACGCATTTTTTGTTAATTTATCTGATACAAAAACTGTTTGAGTGTTTATCTTTCAAAATAAAATTCTTGTAGGTATGTGTTTAATGGGGTACCGAAAGAATTTACTGACTGTGCATCTTCATATTTTCTTCACTTTTAAGTCCTCATAAAAATAATAAGGCCCTTGTGAGCTCAATAAATCTGTTTGCTTAGCCTTTCATGTGGACCATTTGACATCTTATTACACAAGAGATTTCAAATCGCTCTCAAATATTTATTTTCCCATGAATACTTGAATATTAAAGTAAGTTGGACTTGGCTAACCCATTTCATAGTGTTCTTTTAGTCCTTATAAGGTACCGAATGCGGAAAACGTTTGCTTTATATCAGATTTTGTGGTCAGTAGCGTGCATATTTAATAAAGAATTGCTAATCATTTTTATTTCGCTAATTTATGTAAATTATATGAAACAACAATTTTGCGTAGAATTGAAAAAATTGTCCTTGATCATTTATATGTAGATTAATCGGAAGAAACAAGTTGTTGGCATTCTTTCATTTTTCGTTTTATATCTGTCTAATTATAGTTTCGATATTTTAAAGGAATGATCTCGAGTTTATTGCAAGCAATAAGAACAGGATACTCCGGAAGTTAATATAAATTTATACATAAACGTTACTATAATAATAATAATGATAATAATGTGGACCAGAACGGCAATCTGGCGGAAGAACATAAAGGGTGGAAACGAAGACATCAAGGGTATAAAACACAGGAAAGATGCCTTATTATACCTATACACTGCTTTCGTGGATCATAAGAAAGCATTTGATAGCGTTTCTCATTTTTCGCTCATTAAAATCTTAAAGATTCACCAAATAAACCTCACACTAAATTCTTTTCTCGGATTAATAATAAAGCAGTGGCGAAGCAACCTCCAACTACATCTTTGCATTAATCAAATTCCTATCTGTAGAGGAATCTATCAAGGTGACTCTCTTATCCCACTTTGGTATTGTTTGGCAATGAATCCACTTTCCAGCATGCTTATTCACTCGGGATATAAATTTAATATCAAAGCTAATAGAAAAACCAGCTTGAATATTTCCTATCTTCTTTATATGGTCGACATAAAAGTGTACGCCTCAAACCGACAACAAATTCACCATTTGCTCGAATTTTCCAATGATATTCAAATGAAATTTGTAAGAAACAAGTTTAAAACTTTAAACATCGAAAAAGGAAAAGTGGTTAACGGAGAAGTGGCATTGCCAAATGGAGTTATCAAAGATGTCATGGAAAATACCTAGGGTTTCAGCAGATTTAGAAGTTTGTCCAAAAGCAAGGTAAACAAAGAATTAGGAAGCAATTTACAAAAAGTAAGTTCTTTATTAAAATACGATTTAGCAATATGATTCAATCAATTAATACCTATGCTGTGCCAATCGTGACATCTTGTTTGGGTCCTGAAATGGTCAAAGAATAAATTAGAAGAAATTCAGCGATTGATACGAACTATGGTGCCAAAACACAAATGTCATCACCCGAAGTCATCACTCCTTAGGACCACACCGCGGAAAGAAAGAAAAAGAGCCTTTACTGACATTGTAATCACAAGCAGATAAGAACTGCTCTCCTGTAAACCTCGCAAATGCAGACTGTGATAAGTAGCAGAAGTGGGCCCAGAAAGCAATACATGGACGACACCACAATAAATGACCTAAACCAACGCCACAGACGAAAGGATTCATGATTGCGATTTAGGAAGCTTACTATCCCAAATTGATGTTCATAATGTATGAATCAGCTGTAAAACTATACGCCAACGCCTCAAGGAAGGTAATTTGGTAAATCGTATGCCTGCCAGAGGGCCAGCCTGACCGGTGCTTATCGCAAGACGCTTTTAGAGTTTGCACGAAATCATGTTCAGTGTTTGGAGGCTGATTAGAATAGTTTGCGCTTTACAGATGAGAGTAGATTCTGTCTTTACAATAATTTGCGTATTCGCGTGTACCTATCGGGTGGCGTTTCTTTAACGGATCGTACTTACTAGGTGGCGTTGAATAACCTTGCCACCAACGCTCACCGATATATCGTTGAAGTTCATCACGTTCATGTTTGGCCGTTTCTCCTTTATAGTGGCGGAAATTTTATTCTAATGCATGACTTTCTCCTCAGTGGAGGTTGGCAATGACTTCTGCAAATTCTTCTTTATTTTGAGCTTTTCTAATCAAACTTTGGAGATCTAGAGCTGTCCATTGCTTGATGTTACGCAACTACGCCATCTGACGTCTTCCAGGACCGCGTCTGCCTTCTATTTTTCCTTTAATTATTGGTTGTAGGAAGAAGTATTTTTTTGTGTTTAAATATTTGTCCAAGGTAAGGTGTTTCGCGTTTTTTAACAATTTCTATAAGTTCACGATCCATACTCATACGCCTTAAAAACTCTTCATTTTTAACACATTTATGGAATCCGTAGCATCAAATATCCACACCTCAAAGCTTTCCAGGCGTCACAACGAACTGACAGTCAACGTCCAAGACTCCATTCCGTATAACAGAACATTTATATAACAATTTATCATGCGATATCGAAGAGTAAGATCAAGGCTCCGAGTCGTAAGAAAATGTCGCATTTTTTTGAAGGTGTTTCTGGCCTGTTCTATTCTGAATTTGACCTCTTGTTCTGGGTCTAAGGTCTTATACATCCAGCATTCTAGATATTTAAACTTCTCAACTTGTTCAACTTATTTTTTGTTTACTAAAATATTTAAAATTGGTGTATTCCTCTTGGATATCACCATTATTTTTGATCTCTTTGCATTCACCGTAAGTCCGTATTGTTCAGTGGTTGTAGTTCTTGTTCACTAACAGCAATCAGCACTGTTTCATCAACATATTGGATGTTGTTAACATTTTTTTCGTTTACTTTTATACCCTCATTTAGAGCTCGTGCAAATATTTCTTCTGAGTACAGGTTGAATAATAATGGTGATAGTACACAGCCCTGTCTAACTTCTCTTTGGATATTTATGGTTTCAGTGTTTCTCATTTTTGTTCTAACAAGGGCGTTTTGAACGACCGCACGTTGCAAATACCTATAGTGCAAAAATATCTAGAGGAAGCTGAAATCGTCGTTATGGGATGGCCAGCGAATAGTAACGATCTTAATCCTATACAGAATATTTGGGACTTGCTTTTTAGACATCTGCGGAATTCTCCTAATCAACCAAAAAATCTGTAGTAACTGGAACACCGTCTGTTCCAAATTTGGATGAACTGGATGAGAATACTTTAAGACTTTATTTCTAGTATGAATCGTCGATGCAGGGTTGAAATACGTCTTATAAAGCAAAAAAAATTGAACAATTTTAATTTTTAGAATTAGCGTTAAAAGTAACACTTACGTGAAAATATGAAACGTAGAAAACTATGGTAATCACACACGTAACAATTGATAAAAAATTTGGTAGACGAATTTAAAGTATTAAACATTCTACACTTTCATAAACACACTGGTAATTCGTAGATAATTCTTAGGTCGATATATTCTCATAAATCATCTTGACAAACTGTGTTTAATTTTCTAACGTATAATTATTATATACAGGAGAAATAATATTTCCGTTGGCTTCTGCGGTTTTAGAATTGATATTTTTGTTTAAATTAATTAAACAGTTTATCTGCAATCAGATAATGTAGAATTATACCGTTAGCGATGGCGGAGGAACATACCTATTTGGTTTATAAATAGATAGTTAAATTACAAACCCGTAATAGAATCTAAGGTTTGATAATAAATATAGGATAGACCAAAACTTACACGTGAGATATTTCATATAACTATATATAACTATAGTAGTATGGTTGCCCCCCGCGACTTCGTGTGCGTTAAAAAAAGTATGATATAAATGCTGGAAAACAATTTTTACATGAAGTCGTTGAGACACAACTGTTAGCAATAGTCCAGTCGCGCGTTTTGGGTCTACGCTTGCAGCCCTTGTGTAAAATTCTAGAATAAAAGTAGCCTAAGACAGGGCACAAAAAAATGACTTAGAATTTGATGTTTCAATTGTCGATTTGACAAAGTCTCTCTTTCATTAACGCCATGCTAAAGATGAGAAAGTGAATAAGTGTCACATGTGGCAGGTACACCGCCATCTATTAAGAATTTATAAAACTAAATAATAAATACACACTTTGCACTGAAAAATTGGATTTTCGGTTTTAGTATGTTCCGTTAGGTATTATTTATGTTTCTTACCGTTAAACCCTCCCTGAACTATCACAAATAATTTAAAACAAAATTAGCCAAATCGTCACAGTCATTCTTGAGTTTTTCCGAGACGTACAAATAGCATTTTATTTTTAAATATATGGAGATTGCAAATCGAGTGTTTTTCATATGCAGAAAGATTAAACAACAAGAAGCAAAATACTAATTTCAAATTCTAAAAATATAAACAATGTTTTTAATTGATTATCACTTTTATTTTCTAATTTCTACCTCTTCGTTAATTTTAAACTCCGTCATGGTCAAACAAATAAAAATAGAATAAACAATAATTTGAGATACTTAAAATGAAGAAATAGAAAAAAAAAGATAGAGAATTTCTATATAAGATATAAAAACTTACCCTAATTTGCTGGTATCGCCTGCAGCATGGCATGTTAGAAGATCTGCAGGTCCCAAACCTCTGGATTTCCAATTTTGGTAAATAGCTTCAGCTTGATCTGAAATCTGTTTGGCAATGGCTGCAATGTCATCATCAGGATCTCGTCGACGAGCTGTAGTCGCCATATTTCTGTTTGTACCGATTTTCTATCCTGTGATTATCTTTTTATCCTGAATTTGGTGAAATGCTGTAGTAGTTGTTGGTTAGACCGCGACTGTGTATGTTCATTCTTTTTAGTTTTAGAGTTGACGTAATCTGTAAAGGAAATTTGCATTTAATGACAGGTATAAATAAGTATTAGTGTAAGTGAAGTAATAGGAATATAAATCTTTATTAGATAATTATGATAAGTGTAAGCAAAAGAATACATTTAAATTCGATTTAAATTCTTGTAAAAGCTTTTTTTTACAATTATATTACCCAAAATGCCGTTAAAGATTCCATTTATGCTTTAAGTTAAGATTTAATTTAGAACAAAGCGAAAACTAAATTATTTTAAAATAAGATAAAATTTCACAATTATGGTGATTCGATTTTTAATTGTATTTGTGGTTATTCAGATTCTCTGCTTTAAGGAAAGAGGGCACCAAGTACAAAATCCACAAAAAATCATACATACCTATTAAAATTTACAACAAATACCGTATGATACTCAATTAACGTTTTACCACAAAAGTTTGATACCAACTAATAAAAAATTCTATTTATTCCAACATGTAACGAAACATCCAAATAGCATGCGACACAACTAATTAAAATTCAAATTTTAAACTTTAATAATCTTTAATTCATCGGAGAGATAAACTTATTAGCTTATTACGTATTGTTAAAAGTAAAATATAAGTTCCCACCTATCCTAACAATAACAATGGTTGTTTTTCCTTGATTGGGACATTATTTGCGGTAGAAAAAAATATTAACCTATAAATTTGCGTACGGTAATCTTGCACGGAGGTCAACTTACGTAATAATTGACCATCACGCATCTAAAAATAAAAACACACCGAAATCTAGGTGCAGCCGTCCACGGCAACACCTTGTATATTAATTTAAAGCTAGTTCTAAACTATTTTATTTAGGATTCCAGATTTAAGGTTGTGTTGAAAATTGTAAAAATATTCAATAGGAGGGTTGCCTATTAAGTTTTTACAAATGAGCAAGAGATTATCCTACTGAAATATATCATCAAGATATTCGTAAAATTCGATGTTTTCATCCTGAAATCAGCGAGAGATTAGAAATTCACTGCGTAGTCAGTTGATCATAAGTGTTTAAAATAGGCAGTTGTCACGCGTGAAGATTTTCTTTTTGCCATTTTAAGAAAAATCTAACTTAACAAAGCGCAAATAAGACTTAATCTTGAAAATTGCTCGCATTTATGGGGATCAGCGGCTCGATCAAGGCTTAGAGTTCTTGATGCAATACAGAGAAGAGCAGTTCGACTAATAAACGACACCAGTATCACCAAAAACTTAGTCCCATTCTCCCACCGAAGAGCAGTGTTTAATCTTTCCCTACCGATACTTAAACGGATTTTGCTCAGAAGAACTCCACTCTACAGTGCCTCCACCTACAAGGATCTTCTTAAATAAAAAAGTCTAACTTCACAAGAAGGTTTATCTGATTTGTTAAATGGTTATTTTTGTAATCAAATAAAAATTAAAAAATATTTAAATATTATAAAAATGTAAAAAATTAAACACAACGGCTGCGTCGAATCACGATGAAGGTGAAGCTGTCGGCGAAACGTCTTCAGGGTGAAGTCCAATCGTCTCCACGTGTTTGTAGAGTTCCCTGACTGTTACTGATATGAACTAGCTCTGCGGAAAGTCAGGATTTTTTATTTCAGAAGTCCTCGTATAATATCTAGTATAACAGACACTATACACATAAAAGGCTTATGATTGTGCTCTTTGACGTCTGTGTCATGAAGCTTGTCAGTCGAGACTGTCTTGTAATACCCTCGGCGTATGAGCGCCGTAGACAAATAGCTTAATATTTATTAGGAGACGGATTAGTGAGAACATTCATGCCCGGTGTATGTTAATCGCTGCCACTTGGTCTGGTGATGGCATATCGTGCGTTAATTTGAAACCGCATTAGCGATGTCTTCTCTTGGATTAGCACAAATGTATAGAATCGCTTTCTTTAACCTTTGGTAATAAAGCACCATCTATAATTGGTTTGTAGAAGTTTTTCGTAGTGGTAAGTCCTCAGTAATGAATTTCGAAAAGAACTTAAAGTTAACCTTGCTAGATGTTTTATTGGTAACATAAAAATACTCAAAAATAGCAAACTCAGTCATTGCTGTAATTTGATATAAAATATTTGTTACAAAAAAAGTAAAAAAACATCAACACATTTCATCAGTTAGAATCACTATAAAACACTGAAAATTCGATTCTGGTTGGTAGAAAATAAATAAAGATTCGATCTAAATTTTCGAATTTTGAGAAAATTGGAACATCTAGTTTCAGTCGATGTACAGAAAATAAACCTTGATTTTACTATTTTATAATGTAGTTCTAGTATGTGTGTCGTGATCTGAGTCTCATACGTACTATATCGACAATTTGTTATGTTCGATGTTATTTTTGGTAGTCAATGCCAAATCACTTGCCAAAAAATGTTTGCGGCCAAAGGGCAACGACATGCTAGTGATACATGCACCTGAAAACGCATTAGAAAATATAGAAAACCATTTTAGAAAAAATTAATATTAACATAATGATTATTTTAAGTCTACAAAGTAAATAATAGGGTATTCTATGTTTAAAATAAAGTTAATCGAATTACCCTTTTTTGGGTCGTAAAAAAATCTTGTGTTGAGTCTTTTTTGACAACACCTTATTCCCGCTTAGATGTTTCAAATCAACAACGAAAAGGCATCGCTAAGGCAACTTCAAATTAACGCACGAGACGGCATTGTTTACGAGCCTTGATCGACCGCTGTGCTTAAACACACCCAGGCGTGAACGTTCACACTGATCCGTCTACGGTATTACACAACAGTCTCGAATCACAAGCTTCAATAAAACGAACGTTATAGAGCAAAAACCCATTCTTTAAAACGATTCCTCTACCAAGACCCGTGTCACCACTTCCACGGACACCCAGGAAGCCTACTAGTGTATAGTGTCTGTAACACTAACACCAGATGTTCTACGGAGACTCATCATCAACCCTGACGATCTTCAAAGCTACGCTCTGGAAGTTTATACTATTAGCAGCCAGCGACCTCTACAAAGACGTGGATCGGATTGGATCACACCCGGAAGAAGAACGGCGTTTCACGGTTTGCAGACAGCATCGCATTCATCGCGAATCGACGCAACCTTCGTGATTATTTTTCTACAATTTATGATTTGTAACTGATTATGTGATTTAACTTGATTGATTTTTAATAAAACGAGTCAACAAATCAGCTAAAGAGAAGTTTGAGAGAAGAGTATCCAAATGCAATCAGCACTCAGTTTTTTGGGCGAGAAATATCGAGAGTAAGGTTTTTCCCAACCATTTTCTTTTCCTATTTACAGGCTTTTGTAGGAACATTTTTTTACAAATTTCTTCATTTTTTTTTATTTTTCCTGTTTTTTTGTAAGTTTTGACAAACTTTATAACTTTTTTTGGACCCGCGATGTTTTGTCTCTATGAGCGTATAGCCCTTTACTATGCAGCACATAAAATATGTACTTAGAAACTTCATATGTATGCCATGCCTACATTGCTGGTGCACCAGAAGGTGCAGGTCTTTAGCAGGTGCACCAGAAACTTGAACTTTAAAAGAACCAAAGTGTATTTAAAAAAAATATGTTGTCTATATACATATAAAGATTATCATTTAAAGCGGTATCTAGTTGTGTACAGTGGAATTTCCGGATAGTTTACTAAGAAATTTTAACATTAATTAGTTTGTTCAAACAAAGATTTGCTACAAACCTTCGAAAAGCGATTGATTCAAAGTAAATTTGATAAAGATTAAAACGTCTCTTTGTACTGGTGAATTCTAAACACGTCAGTTAATTCTTACAAAGTACCATAAATGCACGTTCTCACCATATTCGTACTTATCATCGTACTTTTAAATCAGAAATGATTTATAAAGATTTTATTTAAGATAGAAAGAAACAAATGTGTTTGCATGACGTTGCCTCAATGGGTCATCAACCGACTCTTTTGTCTTTACAATGTACATTTTCACGCACACACATTCAATTTTATAATAATTGTTAAGGTCAGTTACTGATATAAACCAGTGTTGCAAAGAATTCTTATCTTTGGGTGAGTTGTTGAATATCAAACAGAATAATACAATGTTAAATATATACTAAAATATCGCGCTAGGAAAAGTCAAGTGACTTTAATGTTTTTATCCCAAAAGACTTTAAACTACTTCTTCTGGTTATAATTTTTGAACCGGAAGTGATAAAAAACATTCGCATCTTTAAAGACGTCTTCAGACAAAAAGCTTTACTTTTACATCTAATTAGTGTCTCTAGCCTTTGTAATAACGGAGAAGTCAGACAAACGGACAGGAGAACAGACGGACGGACATACAGACAAAACGATTTCCGCCTTTTCATTATTTGATGATGCGGTGAAAACAATTCATAAAGCTCCAATTTTTTTTTACTTGCCGTTTATACTTTGGAATAAAATAGTACATAGCTTGTTTTTTGAATATAAATATAGTTTGGTGTTCTCTTATATACAACTTCTTCCTGCTTTCATTTTTTTTTAATTCTTTTACATTTCTCTGGGTCTGTCTTCTCCCCTGGAGTTGTGAAACTAATTGTTTAATCCAGTTTTCTCTACGTCTACCTATGTTACGTTTTCTTGCTTCTCTTTCTTTTTATCTATCTTTTATTTTCCACATATTTCTTACTCCTAGGAGTTTTTGAACTAATTTCCTTTTTCAGATTGCTTTAAATATTTAGCTATTTGTCGTTTTCCTGCTAATCTTGCTTCGCATACCAATACCTATCGGTCAGAGCCAATTATACATACATTATTCGTTTGTATTTTTATTTAGTGTAAAACTGATCTTCCATTTTAGATTCTTTGAGTTTTCCTACTTTTAATTTTTCTTTTGCTCTTGCTTCATGTATACTTCTAACTTCTTCGGTTACAGATCACTACGCGCCAACCATGAATTGTAATCTGTAAATCTTATAACAAGGTTGAATTTGTACTCATCATGCTGTCTTTTTTAAAACGTCTGCTTGTTTATGATTTTTTATTACCCTAGTTTCCTCCAATTTTTACTAATTAATATCCTCTCCCTTCTAATCTAATCTAAAGAGTCCTTACATGCACCCGATGCCTGCAGGACTCTAGTTTGTTCAGCTGAAGATCATCACCACCGCTGATCTTCAGGTAGGCATAAATCCAAGTGAAAACAATTCATAAAGCTCCAATTTTTTTTTACGTGCCGTTTATACTTTGGAATCAAATAGTACATAGCTTGTTTTTTGAATATACATATAGTTTGGTGTTCTCTTATATACAACTTCTTCCTGCTTTCATTTTTTAAATTCTTTTTATTCCTCTGGGTCTGTCTTCTCCCCTGGAGTTGTAAAACTATTCGTTTAGTCCAGTTTTCTCTACGTCTACCTATGTTACGTTTTCTTGCTACTCTTTCTTTTTATATATCTTTTATTTTCCACATATTTCTTACTTCTAGGAGTTTTTGAACTAATTTCCTTTTTCAGATTGCTTTAAATGTTTAGCTATTTGTCATTTTCCTGCTAATCTTGCTTCGCATACCAATACCTATCGGTCAGAGCCCATTATCCATAGATTATTCGTTTGTATTTTTATTTAGTGTAAAACTGATCTTCCATTTTAGATTCTTTGAGTTTTCCTACTTTCAATTTTTTTTTTTGCTCTTGCTTCATGTATACTTCTAACTTCTTCGGTTACAGTTTACTACCTGCCAACCATTAATTGTAATCTGTAAAGCTTATAACAAGGTTGAATTTGTACTCACCATGCTGTCTTTTTTAAAACGTCTGCTTGTTTATGATTTTTTATTACCCTAGTTTCCTCCAATTTTTACTAATTAATATCCTCTCCTTTCTGATCTAATCTAAAGAGTCCTTGCATGCACCCGATGCCTGCAGGACTCTAGTTTGTTCAGCTGAAGATCATCACCACCGCTGATCTTCAGGTAGGCATAAATCCAGGTGTCCCAAGTTCTTGAGGATTTGGATGGCTATCCTTGAGTTACTGTTGCCACAGGGCAGTTCCCTTTATAAGAGATCTGAGTCCTGTGACTAATTCCTCAAGGTGTTTTTTTACCATTTGTCTGCATGCTTCCAATACTTATAGCCTTCCAAGAGCAATTAACCTAAACCTTAATTCTAGATGTTTACCTATGATTCGTGTTTCTTTTCTCTTGATTCGTATATTGTTTAACATTTTTGATCATTGCCCATTCATTACACGCCATGTACTTTTACCTATAATTAATTCACCAAAGTATTTGTACTGATTAAAAAGTCTGTGTGATTCCAATTTTTTACCTTTTCTCCGCATTCCAGAAGTTCTATAATGTTCTATTTTCCGGCTAATCTTTACATACATTTTTGACTTCTTGTTCATTTTTTTACTTACACATATACAAAAAAGTCCTTCACGATAATGTTAGCAAACCTGGGCTTTTATTCATATATCTAGCAGCTCAAGCACGGATCGTATTAAGATATGAAAAAATATCGTCGAGTCTTTATTTGAACTCGTTTGAAATTTTATATTAAACAATCGTTGACATTAGTACAATAAAAACACGACTACGTTAATAAAGGAAGTAGTTTCGTACTGTGAGTAGAATCTAAATGTTCATACTTAAAATTTCACCTAACCCTTTCATATAAGTGTGTCGAGTGAAAATCAACGTTTCATTTCAAATTCAATGTACTATTAAGTGTTTAGATAAATTATAAATTTTACAACAATAAAAAAAGCTGTCAGTAAGAAACCTCCTTCATAAATTTACATTGAATTGTCTGCACATTTGGTAGATTTATGACTTCGCACTAAATTAAAGATACCCACAAAGTATTTAAAATCATATACTACCAAGACCAAGACAAGATTTTCTTCTTTCATTTAAAATTTATTTAATTTAATAGTAATTGCAGCACATTCATTAAGTATAAAAGTTGTTTTTTAATTCGTGTAAGAACCTTCTTTTTTTCCCTTTTTTTTCCAAAGATTCCAAAGGTTTTTTTTATCATTTCCTCTTTAATACCTCTTATTGTCTACTAGTTTATTAACTTCTTAAATATTATAGTTTCCTTTCTACTTTTTTATCTTTATCATCTCTTTTGTAGGTTGTATACTAATTTTGAACCGATGCAGAAACTCCTTTGATTAACTTTTGTTTTATAAATCCAATTTGAACAATTAAATGTTTTGTGTCATAGTGTCATACTCAATTTTTTGTTTATTTAAGCAACTTCGATTTCCAGAAGCTAACTATTTATATTTCCATTGTTATTTTACAACTTTTGTCGTGTTGAATATAATAAATTAACATATTTAATTTTACTTTCTGCGAACTTTATTTCGTTTAAAATTAAGACATCTACCGCTTATAAACAGTTTGGTGTTATTAAAATAAATCAAAGTGAAAGAATTGGATTTTCCATCCCGAAATAGCGTTGGCACCAAGAAAGTGAAATCATTTATCATTTCAGAAGTTAAACTTCCGTTCGGGTATTAACATTAACTTGTAGAGTCGTTTTATTCCCGTAAAGTTATGTCTGTCTTCTAACGACTTCATCAATTGATGGAATGACAATCGGAAACGATTAATGAAGTGAGATTTAGATCACTTAGAACTGTTTTATTATTATTCTAATCACCACAAACAACTTGTTTTCATCGATTGATCGATTCGAATTAAGTTAGGAATTTTTGTTATGTGTAAAATGAAAAAAATTTATTAATAAGCGTCCGTACATTTCATTTAAAATCGTATGATTCACGTATTATCATTAGACATTGCAATAAAAAAATGTACGTTTAATAAAGAATTTAAAATATTAAAGGAAATTCAGTTTATTTCTTTACAAAATCTCATGCGCCATCCATGCTTTGATTCCTTCTTTGTAGGTGTTTTTAAACTTTACAAAATAGGTGTTTATCTCTGAGATTGGGTCAGAACTGGACCCATATTCTATTGTAGATATTTTTTATGCGGGAAGAGGTTGAAATCCGATGGGATCAAGTCTGGTGAATATGATGCATGCCGCACACTTTCAAAGTGTAAATCGTTCAATTTAGCTATCAAACTTAGAGCCTTATAGCTGATAATGCTTAACTAAAAATAAATGGTTTCTTTGCATCACACGGTCACTTTTTCTTAATTTTCTGTTTTGATTAGTCCAGCGTTAATCGTTTTGCCCTGTTCTAGATAATCAACTACTAAGATCTCTTAAGCGTCCCAAAAAATACTGCTCAAGATCTTTACGTTTTTTTCGGTGTGGGTTCTTCCTTATTTCTCTACTGTTTAGATTAGTAATTGACCTTTTTTTTAAGAAGCCGTCCAACAAATAATCACTTGTCGTAGTTAGAGTTATTGTACTTCTTCGTCACCCACTCCAGCATCTTGGTACCCTCTACTAGTTTGTACATGTCTACAGTATGGGCGCTATCTGTTTTGTGAAGGTACTTTGAAGACTTCAAAAATTGAATATCTACTTCGATTTAATGCCTTTAATGGTATTTGCTTAACTGATTCAGGTTCCTTCTTGCATGTGCAGCTTGGGTTTCGATTAAACAGTCCTATGATTTGCAAGTGTTCTTTTCAGGTGCATGGCCCTTAATGAAATTCTATAACTAGCTGCTGATTCCTACATGTTTTAACGCAGTGTTTAAGCTCTTCTGGTACACGTCTGTTCAATGCAAATTCTACTCTGTGCTTGGTCAGAGATGTCTTGCCAATGTTGGTTGTATGGTTTACGAATCCAGTCTCACATTTTGCTCCAGACTGTACTTTTTGGTACCCCTCCGGATGATACTTTTTAGCCTGTCGTTGCCTTGTATTCCTGTATATCCTGGCACTCAATTGGCACTTTTATGTTCTGCCAAGATACCAGATTCTACTCAGCATTCGTGTACTGGTCTAGAGATGACTTTACGGGTCTTTAAAGCCCCAATAGCCTCCTGATTATCTGTGCATATATAGATTTATAAGCTCTCAAACAATTTTCTCTTGCGCATTGCAATACTTCTGCTTGAAACACAGAGGTATATGTTTCTAGAGAGATATATTCGGTCTTGTGCATATGATAATGGATCTAGAATTTGTCCAAAGTTAACAGAAATTAACAAAGGAGGCACCCTGATAAATTTTGCATCCTGAAAATTTCAGCAACATTTCTTTAGATATACTAGCTACCTTAGTTATCTCTGTTAATTTCAATCAATGATTATTTAAAGTATCTTTGAGGACCAATTTGAACAAATATTTCTGATTTTGGTCATCCAGTACGCTCTTTAACTCGTACGCTATCCCTGTTGTAACTGTTGTAAATGAAGATCCGGATTTCTCTAGCTCTACCTTTATGCCGGTAGGAGATAAAACTTTCATAAGGAAATACTTTATCACGGTTTACACTTACAGTTAATGACGTTTTAAGATTTTTGTATTTTATAGTGGACACCTTATTCTCCAAAATAGATCATATGGAAAAATCCATCTGATTCATGTCCGGTGAATATGGTGGTCATTCTTTCGACGAAATAGCTGTGTCGCCTGAGCTTTATGTGACGGTGCCAAGTCCTGTTGGAATGTCCAACGGTTCGTACCAAAGTGTTTACGTGCATAAGGTAGCAAAGCATCGTTAAGGTTTTTATGGCGGTACACCTCTTGGTTTACTTTGACTCCCTGTTCGATAAAAAACAGAGGAGTGCGTCCATCCGCAGGCACTGCAGCCCAAACCATAACAGAAGCTGGTGATTGCTTGCGCATGGCAAATCTTGCGTCCAAATTATCGTTGGACTTGTGTTCTAACCAAACACGATCATTTTGTTTATTTACATACTGTTGAATGGTGAAAATTTTCTTATCAGAAAAGACAATTTTTGGAATCTCATCACGGTTGGCCAAGGTCTTCTTTCTTTCAAGCCTAACTTTTTTTGTGCCTCCGTAAGATCTTAAACTTTTTGTATCCTGTAGGGCTTCAAGTGTAGTTCATTTTTCAATATGGTTTGAATGCTGTATCGTGAAACATGCAGACGTACTACTAATTGAATGGCACATTGACGAGGATTTCGTTGAATTCGTTTCTTCACGTTTCGAATCATT
This sequence comes from Altica lythri, assembly GCA_964028335.1. Classification (NCBI taxonomy): domain Eukaryota; kingdom Metazoa; phylum Arthropoda; class Insecta; order Coleoptera; family Chrysomelidae; genus Altica; species Altica lythri. The sequence continues at coordinate 70,640,823 of OZ034802.1, forward strand.
TCTTTTAATGTTGCTGTCTTTTAAGGACCACCTCTGTTGCGTTTAGCGATGCTACCAGTTTCGTTATATCGTGTTATGGTTCGATACACAAACATTTTATTCACATTCAAATGTTGGAGCTGACGAACTATTGCTGTTTGTGAATTTATAGCCAAATACAGTGTAATTACACTATTTTTTATAAAGATATTAATTTAGAACAATTCTTTTTTGACCACGTGTAAACAACTAACCAAACTTCAATCTGTCAAAAATTGACGCGTGAAAATGACAACAATACAGAACTGACAGAGGAGTGAAGTTACTAACGTTAAGTCTCAGCCACCCTGTATATAACTAAAGAAGTAAATAAACACTGAAACTAGAGAGAACCAGAGGAGGACGGGCAAGGTGGCAGAAGCGAGAAGGGAAGATCAGTAGAATTGATACCAAACAACAAGTAGAGAAAAAGGAAGAGGGAAAAGAGATATAGTTCTTTTGTAATAACAGCAGATTGCCGTAAGTGTAGAATCCATAATCCGGAGATTGGAATGAAGTAAATTCTTTTACTTTGCTTGATGGGCGTAAAATAAATAGATAACTTAGATAGTTTTATATATTTTAATTCAGAACGCATTAATCTTAAACAACAAACTACAACGTTTTAACATAAACAACGATTCAATATGAACAATGACATTCTTATTCTAGAATTAAGAAATACCAACTGTCTTATTGTAAGGGCCGGTAACATAAAAATATTGGCCTTTTACTATTAAGGCCTGAGATTATTACTTCAGGAAGGTGTCCCAATGAAGAATTCCGTATCAGTATCAACTGTTTCGAAAATGTATCCAAACTGTTTTAAGAAACTTCTGTAAACTTAATAAGGCTTATTTTTATCCGAGATAGTTTGGTATAATTTGTGTAAAGAGAACATTTGTTTAAATATCAGAAAGTAGGTACCTTTGTTAAAACCAATAAAACTTCCGTTCAAAGTACATATTTTATTATTAATTTAATAGCATTAAAGTATCCTCGACTTATCGTTACTATTAGACACGCAATAATTGCACTTACCTGTAGTGGAATCTAGTAAATTTTTAATACCGCTAATGTATTTTCTATGTTTAATGATTTTAAACTTTTTGATTTTTTAAACGTCATAATAAAATCCTTCCTTTTATCTAATAGAATTTCAATCACTTGTGTGGGTCGAAAATGATGGATTTTAATAAAGAATATAATTTTTTAATTGCAATAAATCAAAGCTGGATATTTAATTTGTGAAGGTTTAATCTAAACAACATTCCTATTGGTCCCCATAAATAATTAGTTAAAATAAAATATATTGTTCACTGTATGTAAATAATAATTTAAATAATGAAAGGTACCTACTATTCGATATTTACCTTTTATCATTTCTATATTCGTTACTTTCATTATTTATTATTACTTTATTGAACTCAAGGTATTATTATTTATGCTACTAATAATGGAACGTAAAATCGAGTTTTATTGATGTTTAAAATTTATTAGGATTTCAACAACAAAAAAAGGGTATGGGAATTTAATACAGTAAAAGCTCTTTATTTGCGGGGTATATATGCTACGAATACCGTAAATAAGGAATGGTAATTTATATGGGATTATAGGGATACGCCCCTAGGTAACAAAATAAATATCAAATATATAAAAAAATTGAAGTTTTTGACCATATTGATTTGCAATCTTTTTTTTTGCTTGGCAGTTTTTAAAAGCTTCTTCAATTCAGACTGATGTTCAGTGGTGGCATTAGCAACTTTCCTCATAAAAATAAGACCTCGTTCCAATTTTCATCAATAAGTCACCAAGCTCATTAACCATTTTTAAACCTTTTTAAATTAGATGTCATGTTTCCAGAGATTGTTGATGCCTCTTCTTGACTGAGCTTTGAACTTATCATTTCCCCCAAGTCGGTATCTGTCAAATTTTCATCTTGCGATTAAAACAATTCTGAATTTCAATTGATTCTATCTGTTTGAACCCTTTTTCGTCCTATTTCATTTGCGATTTCGGCTATGTTTGCAGTCAAAGTTTAAATTTCCTTGTCATTTTCCGCATTTAGAGTAGACTATAATTTGTTTCAGCGTGATTTCAATGGCTTATGGATTATGGTTTCAGTTCTTGCAATGATTTTTGTATGTTTGCGATTCATTTTGTTATGCCAATTTCCAGAATTCCAAAACATTCATAACAGGATCACATTCAATATTATCCAATATAGGTTCGTCTAATTTAGTAGAACATGAAGTTGAATAAAAATGGTTATGTAAAGATGGAAAATGCACTTTCTTTATGCAATAATGCATTTTTCAAACTACATCTCAAATAAACCAAAAATTAAAATAAAATATTCAAAAAATATAGGGGGAAAATAGTCCAATTTACTTATCGCTGAACATGAAAATCACCACGGCGACGGTCACCGAAGTACCTGGTGCCGCAGATAAAACTCTTCTACAGGAGTTTTACGAAAATTCGATACAATCGATAGTAACTGAGGCACCTGGTGCCCAGGATGATCCTCGTCTACAAAAGTTTAATAAAAATTCGATACATTTCCGTCCAAACTCGTTTCCCTGTAGTATTCGGAGTCGCTGAACACGAATATAACGCTGGCGTCGGTCACCGAAGCACCTGGAGCTCAAGATGAACCTAGTCAACTGGAGTTTTATGAAAATTCGATACAATCAGTCCAAACTCGTTACTAGAGAGTTTTGGTGGCGATAGTCACAGAGGCACCTGGTTCCCAGGATGATCCTCGTCTACAAAAGTTTTATAAAAATTCGATACAATTCCGTCCAAACTCGTTTCCCGGGAGTATTCGGAGTCGCTGAACACGAATATAACGTTGGCGACGGTCAGCGAAGTACCTGGAGCTCAAGATGAACCTAGTCAACTGCAGTTTTATGAAAATTCGATACAATCATTCCAAACTCGTTACTAGAGAGTTTTGGTGGCGATAGTCACTGAGGCACCTGGTGCCCAGGATGATCCTCGGCTACAAAAGTTTTATAAAAATTCGATACAAACTCGTTTCCCGGGAGTATTCAGGGACGCTGAACACGAATATAACGCTGGCGACGGTCACTGAAGCACCTGGTGCTCAGGATGAACCTAGTCAACTGAAGTTTTATGAAAATTCGATACAATCAGTCCAAACTCATTACTAGAGAGTTTTGGTGGCGATAGTCACTGAGGCACCTGGTGCCCAGGATGATCCTCGGCTACAAAAGTTTTATAAAAATTCGATACAAACTCGTTTCCCGGGAGTATTCAGGGACGCTGAACACGAATATAACGCTGGCGACGGTCACCGAAGCACCTGGTGCTCAGGATGAACCTAGTCAACTGAAGTTTTATGAAAATTCGATACAATCAGTCCAAACTCATTACTAGAGAGTTTTGGTGGCGATAGTCACTGAGGCACCTGGTGTCCAGGATGATCTTCGTCTACAAAATTTTTATAAAAATTTGATACAATTTCGTCCAAACTCGTTTCCCAGGAGTATTCGGAGTCGTTGAACACGAATATAACGCTGGAGACAGTCACCGAAGCACCTGGAGCTCAAGATGAACCTAGTCAATTGGAGTTTTATGAAAATTCGAGACAATCAGTTCAAATTGATGAGGTTCGTGAGGTTTTACTGCTGACAGTCATGCCATGCACAGGTCGCTCGAATACTCTGGTGAGAAGATATAATAGCAGGTTGGATACCTACTAGTTGAACAGACTTGATCCGTTAAAAAGGACAAAATAACACAGAAGCAAAAGTACAAAAAAAGAGTACAAAACAATCAGCAGATTAGAGAAAAAAGAATATTTCATAACCTAACTGAATATTCTTGGTTTCTTGTATTCGGTGTGCGCTTTGTTTAAATGTGTACAACTTTAATAAATCAATATATAGATTGCCATATACATTAACAAATAAAGTATATGACGCAGTAAGGAAAAGTAGTCTACATTGTTAAGTGTTTGTTGATCTCTTCAAGGCTATTGATACTGTGCGTTATAAAATCCTTGTTTACTAATCTACTTGATGCTCACAGAAAAAGTTCAAACAGTGACCTAATAATTATCATAGAAAACTCATTTTGTTGCAAAGTTAGATTATTTAATTAAAATAAGTTATGAAAAAAAACTACCACTCATTATGTAGAACAAATTCACATACAGATGTGATTCTTTTCCGGATTAAATTATTGCAGTATAATTTAAACATTTCATCATGAAAAAAAAATAATAACAAAACTAGTTATTTTCATTAATCAACCTACACAATTGCTGCCGTACTATTGTACTATTATGATTATAATGCTATGTGGTCGACTTGAAAATTAAATTAGGTATGAGTAATTTCTTCAATTTGACGCGCTTAATTATAATGGAGATGACGAATTTCGTTTCAATTATTAGAAAAATTAATGAATAAAAGGCCATAGAAATAGGTACCAAATACAGCAACCACAAACAAATAACAATAAGAATTTGTATTTATATCCTACTAATATCCTATCCTATCCTACTTCCTACTAATATTATATAGGCGAAAGTTTGTTTGGATGGATGTATGGATGTTTGTTCCTCTTTCACGCAAAAACTACTAAACGGATTTTAATGAAACTTTACAGTAATGTAGCTTATAGATCAGAATAACATATAGGCTATAATTTATAAAGATATTGTGTGAATTGTCCAAAATATAACGATAAATGTCATTTAAGTCTGAAAAAATTACTGTATTTCTTATGTTGACAATATTGTTACGTTATTACAGTGCGAATGTAACATCTCAATATTGTCAGACTGTTATATTTTTCAAATACGACCCAAAAATTATGTATGTTATAATTTTAATGTCATAATGTTAGTTCTTTTCACGCTAATATAAGCTACTCGAAATACTAATACTGCGCACACGAAGTCGCGGGCACCAGTTATTGATACATAAAGACCTTGCTTTTATTCGAATTACACGCAGACGAAGTCGCGGGCAAAAGCTAGTATTTATATATACATTGACCGGTAAAATTATTACATCACTTAAATACTTGCTCTTTATGATCGAAAATTTTAGTTTTTTAAGAAAAACAGCAACAATAAATTACTATGAATAACAATCCTTTAACAAATAACATAAAAAACGAATTTAATGTTAAAATAGAAATTGCACTCATCTGTTGGATGCTTGGACCTAAACAGTTTTTTTTTGTTGAAATGTTAACACCTTAAGTCTAACTCTAGTACCAAGTATTATCGTCTCCGGCTTCAATAATTGATACCATTCGACGAGGAATGCTTTAAATCACTTTTTGTATCACTTCGTGATCTATTTGCTCCCACTCTTTCTTGAGAAGTGTAAGCATTTGATTAACTGTTTGTGGAAGATTACTGCGCGCTCTGATTTTTCGTCCAAGTTCGCTCTAGACGTGCGCAATGGAATTTTTGAGTTCCTCAAAGTACCTGTTCACCACTTTACTAATATGTAGACGAGCGTTGCCCTGCATAAAAAGAAAATTATCTCCCACAGATGGTTCAAATTGTACTACCTACACTAAGAATTATTTAACAAATAACACACAAAATGGATTTAATGTTAAAATCTGTTGAATGCTTGAACCTTTTTTGAAATTTTAACACTTTAAGACCAGCTCTATATACAGTGCGAGGCTATGGAAACAGCTCACAGGTTGGTACAAGGCCAGGCCCCATAACCTTATTAAGAAGAAAATAGCAAGCAAAGCTATATGATAGGGTTAAGGCGGATCAAATAATGAGTATGCCTTAGGACAGGATAGTCCCCGGGTATAATTTGACGAGAAACATTCGAGTAGAATTACTGAATATGGATTCATAGAACAGTGCCCCCCGCCTCAATTCAAGGGGAGTCAATCTGGTATACCGATGGCTCAAAGACTGAGAAAGGCACATGGTCGGATTTATATAGTAGAAGAAACAATTAAGTCTAGGTGCATATGATACAGTGTTTGAGGCTGAACTAATGGCCATACAACATTGTTTAACGAAGATCGTAAGTCAGGGTATAACGGGTAAAACCGTAGTCATATACTCGGACAGTCAAGCAGCTCTAAAGGCAATAGTCTCGTTACAAATAAGCTCACAGTGGTGTGAGACTGCAAAAGGGCCCTGACAAATGCCGCCAAAAGAAGGCTGTTGAAGTGACCCAAGCGGGAGCTAATATCGCAATAGTTGGCCCGGAACCATTCGGCGGAGTAGCTGACACGTTCAGAAAGGCAGCCATTGAGAAATGGAGGCTAGAGAAGGCCCAGGAGTGGTGGGAAAATCACCGGGCAAGCGACAAGCGAAAGTATTTATAAAAGGACACTCGGTGAAATTTACTGCAGAGCTGCTATCACAAAGGCGAAACGATGACAAAATGATTGTCAGTTTCTTGACAGGAAAGTGTCGGCTCAAAACACACATAAGTCAGCTGAATTTGGTAGATTAAGACATTTGTCGATACTGCCAAGAGGAGGGAGAAACAGAATTGCATGTCCTATGCCAATGTGAAGGCCTTGCAAGAACGCGGTATTTCGTATTGGAAGAGAAGAAACCGGCTAATCCCAAGTTACGTGGAGAGGCCACTGTCAAGGCTATTGAGTCTCAATAAGAGGGCAGGGCTAGACAAGGTTCTAAACCTATTCTAAAAATGAAGGGTGTTTACATTAGATCAGAGTGATACAGGCTAACGGCCATCCCAATGTATACCTATCCATCTATCTATCTACCTCTAGTACCGAGTATTACCACCTCCGTCTTCAATAACTGTGGCCAATCTACAAGGCACGCTTTGAATCAATTCTTGGATCACTGCGTGAACCATTTGCTCCTTAAGAGCCTCAAGAGGATAGTTAAGTGTTTGTGCACGATTTCTGAGCGCTCTGATTCTTCGACCAAGTTCTTCCCAGTCGTGCGCAATGGAATTACAGTCTGAACTTTTTGCAGGCCAGTCTAATTTTTAAATTTTGGTTTCCTCAAAGCTCCTAATCATCACTCTAATCTGCATAAAAAGAAATTTATCTCCCATAAACAGTGCAAATGGTAGTACATGTGATTTCAATATTACAGTTATGTATAGTTGTGTATTTAGAGTCTCGTGAGCTTCAGGAACCAAAACTGTTTTAGCTTGGATTTTAATTCCGACCCAAACCATTACGGATTCTCGATCAAAGCTTTTCCTACCTTTCATCGTGCATTCTGCTTGACGCTGTTCAGGCATCCTCCATACTATCGGGTGTATTTAGAGCAAGACTTGATGAATCCGAATTTCAATCATCGACGATCCAAAGAAATTGTAACCGCGCTCTTTTGTAATGTGGATGCAATAAGGGCCCATTTGCCAATTTTCTTATACGTTTATAAACAATCAATTATACGAAGCCGCAACTCGTCTCAAAAACGCCTTGAAGATAATCGTCATCAAACACAACTAGGTCAGGTTACTCAAACTTCGCGCAGTCGATAACAATTTCAACAAAACCTTCATCAAAAAGTCCCACACGTACTGATAAAGTAAGATGTTTGTAAAACTTGACTAACATTATACGAACAGAAAGGCCTTATGATTTAGATGTTTTACTAGAAAAGATTTAAAATATGTTTGATTCTTAATGAAGTTAACAAGCTAGAAAATGCCTAGAGATATTCAAATTAATGTTACGTTAAAGTTTATCAATGACGTTAAGCCCCTATGAATGTACACACAAGTATTGTTGGATACATGTGTTAATGAATAATGTTTTTAGAGTTTTGCAGCTTCGGTTTATTTACATAGTAGCCTAAATATTTGCACATGATGTAATATGTAGGTGTATTATTTGTATTATAATAAACATATTGTTTAACAATTCAATATTTATTTAACGAGATTAGTTATCAGTGCTGTTTATTTTCTTCACAAATTCGGTAGCTATTTTAACCATTAATGAATTCACGTCACCGATTTTAATTCGAGTTGGTAAAAGTGCAAAAATGGCACCTTGTACTACATTGCCAAAGCCTTATTTGTCGCATCTGGCAGGACTCGAACCTATAACCTTTACCTATAGCCGGTAACGCCTCTAAACACTTCAGCCACAGATGCATTACTAATTAGTCGGTTTTTTTAAATAATTATTTTACTAAATGTCCATGGTTCCGGTCTCCTAACCAAATAACAAATAAAAGATAGGGCACAAAAAGAGTGACTTAGAGTTTGATGTTTTGAGATTAGTTATCAGTGCTGTTTATTTTCTTCACAAATTCGGTAGCTATTTTAACCATTAATGAATTCACGTCACCGATTTTAATTCGAGTTGGTAAAAGTGCAAAAATGGCACCTTGTACTACATTGCCAAAGCCTTATTTGTCGCATCTGGCAGGACTCGAACCTATAACCTTTACCTATAGCCGGTAACGCCTCTAAACACTTCAGCCACAGATGCATTACTAATTAGTCGGCTTTTTTAAATAATTATTTTACTAAATGTCCATGGTTCCGGTCTCCTAACCAAATAACAAATAAAAGATAGGGCACAAAAAGAGTGACTTAGAGTTTGATGTTTTAATAGTCGATTTGACAAATAATCTCTTTTATTAACGTCATGTATAAATGTGCTTAAGGAGGAAGTTAATAAATTAAATCACGACGAAAAAATACCTACTAATTGCTAATAAATGCATCTGTGACTAAAGTGTTTATAGACGTTACTAGCAGGTTCGAGTCCAGCCAGATGTAATATTTTTTCAATTTCTCTTTAATGTCGTTTTCTTGTTTGTGTAATTTCTTAATTTCAAAATTGGTCTATTCTTGATTAAAACTTTGGAACATTTCTCGAAATCTATTATAAAGGCCGTTACACACTACCTGATTTGGTCGGACCGACAGGATACCTGACCAGACGTTGCGTACACACAGTACGACCACCACACGATTTAGTCAGTCTAGTTCGTGTCCACTTGTGGTGTTCAACGGAAAAATAAAAACGAGTGTTCACCCGTGCATTAAATATATTTAATCAATCTATTATGGCTCCCCACAGTGCTACACACTATATCATTTGGTCGGTCGGTCGGCCGATCAGATGGTTTGGCTACCTGACAAGACTCGACAGGATTGTCAGTTGGCTCGTCAGACGACACGTCTACACACGACCTGATATGACGTCTGATCTGACAAAATTATCCTGTCGATGTCGGCTCAACCAAATCAGGTAGTGTGTAACGGCCTTAATAGCATTGTGAATCGATTGAGAGAATATTATATTACAGGAAATGTAAATGGACGTTATATATTCGACAAACAAAAATGAAATTAAGCAAAAATTGTTATTTCCTACAGAAATTGAACCTGTGATTTATTTCTTTACGAGACAGAGCCTATAAACCACTGAGACACGGATAGATCTAGTGGCTCAAAAATTGACATAATAATCAAATTTCTATACTAAACACAATTTAATATCTATTTACATCTAAACCTTTACTTCAATATGATTTTATTAATAGCTCAACTACTTCATGCTCTCGTTTTTTTTTTAATTATTGTTCAAGATTATAATCACCGAAGCATACTACAGATGCAATTGCCCACTTCTCGCGACAGCTGATGCAATTGTAAATATAAATATCTTTCCACCTGTTTCTATTTAATGCATCCTCTCTTGACCATTTTTCTCTTTTAGATCCTCTTTTTTTATTTATCTACCTCAATTTCTGTCTTCTTCTTACCCTCAAACTCAAATTCATCTACTCTTTTACTTACATAATTCTCATCCCTCCTCTCTACATGACCAAACCATTTCAACCTATTTTCATGGATTTTCGTGCTCAAATGTCTCACTTTCACTGAACTTTTTACTCTCACATTTCTTAATCTATCTCTCCTCGTTAATACACTTATCCAACAACGCAACATCTCTCTTGCTTGATCATGTTTATGAGTTATACAATTCTCTTGAACAGATTACCGTCCATTTTTGTACTCATTCCTATCACACAAAATTCCACTCATTCTTCTCCAGTTCATCCATCTACGTTTAATTTTATTATTTATCTCACCCTTTAATCCTCCATTCTTTTTTCTAAAACAGAACCTAAATATTTCAGGTTTTGGACAGCTGTCAGCACTTGTGTCTGCAGAATAATTTTAAGTCCATTCGTCTCATCTGTTGTTATATACTCACTCTTCGTTCTACTCACTCTCAACCCTCTACTATCAATCACGTTTCTCCATTTTTTAAGTTTTCGTTCCAGTTTCTCTATCACAAAATCTGTTCCTTCTAACCGTTCTGCGCATATTAGATTTATAAAACCAAATAAAAAAAATCCGTTGTCTGTAAAGTCGGTTTACTGACGATAGTTGAACGTGACAACGTCATAAGAAAATACTGATGAAATGGTTGCATTTTTTAAAAGAAAATTTTAATTTTATTTGTTTGATAGATATTTTGTATGGATATCATTTTTCATTCGGGGCGCCTCAGAGCGAGGTAACGCCTCATTTGGAGCCGGCTCCATCGAATTACAAGACGTTGTCACGTCAAAATTTGATTTTCTTTTGTTTTAAGGTATTTGTATATGAATGACCAAAAAGTAGTGTCGTTTCTCAGCATGTCGTTTGTCATTTATCAGATCATTGTATCCACAAGTGTGGTTTTCTACGTTAAAATGGATCATTTCGATCCTTCCAACAAGTAACGATCAGAAAAACCAACAGAACATAATAGAATTGTCAATTACCTACTTCAAACCAATATTGGTTCACTATTTAAGAACGTTTACAATAGCTTGTTAGAGCAATAACAGGCATAGGAAACAAAGTTGACCGAACCACCACATGCAACTCACAGAAACTTATTTTGATCGCTTGATTACCTATTAGAGATGAAAAATGGGTCCTCTACGATGATTCTAAACGCTAAAATCTGCAGTTATCCACAACGGAATCGTTAAGCCCCATCAGATTTATATCTCAAAAAGTAGCTTTTGTTTGTTTGGTGTGGAGTATTCGCGGAATAATTTATTTTGAAGTACTAAAATCTGAAAAAGCTGTGAATGCAGACCTTTGGATAGAAAAAATATTTAATTTAAAAGTGTCTAACGACTAGACTATTAACTCAACACCATACTCGCCTGACATTGTTCCGTCACAGTGCCACACAACCTTTAAAGTGACGGGCAATATGGTTTTCGCCAACAGCCGATCTGCTAGCATATGTAACTCATGTTTGGAGAGATGCTATCCACCGCCATAGGGAGCCCCAAATAGTATCATTAGACATCTCAAAAGCATTCGATCAAGTGTGGCATGCAGGTTTCTTGAACAAACTGCCTTCATACGGACTCTCGCGAAACCTTTGCAGATATATATCCAGCTTTTTCTCCAACAGGCACATCCAAGTTGTCTCTACAAGATCAACGCTAGAATTCCCCAAGGATCGGCTCTAGCTACTACCCTATTCCTTTTACACATTAATGATCAACTATAGAAGCCACTAATAATCCGATACACAGTTTTGCAAGATGATAGCATCCTACACTGTAGCAAAGCGCACAACCGTCCCATATCTGGAAGAGGAAAGAAGATCCACAGCGGCTCCTCTCAATCAAGATTTGAGAATTGTAGACGAGTGGGGAAGAAATAATCTTGTTTATTTCAAAGCTTCCAAGACAAAGACATGTTGTCTATGATGAACGATCAGACACTAGTAGCAAGCGACTCCATTACGTTGGTTGGTATAACGATATTCCAGGACTTATTCTGGAACGAACATATTGCATCCATAGCAACTGCAGCAGGGAAGAAGTTAGGCTTTCTTTTTAGAGCACGGAATTATTTCTCTCTATCCAACATAGCTACTCTTTACAAAGCCCAAATAAGACCTAATCTTGAATACTGCTCGCCCAACCGAAAACCAAGCCCCATTGTGCCACCGAAGAGCAGTGTCTAATCTTTCCCTGTTTTACCGATACTTAAACGGATTTTGCTCAGAAGAGTTCCGATCTATAGTGCCTACACTTGCCATACCAGCCAGAGCAACGCGAAGTGCCAACACCATGCACCCTGCTTATACTGTTTAGTGCCAGACATCGAGAATGGATCGATTCGATCGTTCCTTCATCCCTAGAGTCTCCAGATTGTGGAACTCCTTACCTTCCCACGTCTTCCCCACTCGTCCTAACTTGCAGTTCTTTAAAACCCAAATTAATAAATTGTCTCTTTGACCCAATAGATGTTCTCGGTACATTTGTATTTAGGTCTATACCTACGAGAACATCCTTAAATAAATAAAATATTCCGATCTTTACAACTGCTTATTAAATGAAAGAACCATAAAAAATTTGGATGATGCTCAAAAACCAATTGACACTAAATAGCAAAACTTATTGGTCATCAAGAATGAATAGATTTACAATAACTGTAGAAAAATGAAATATTTTTCGTTAAAAAAACTCGTAAATAGTATTGGCAGAATTGTGTTATACTTTAATAAATAAACTTCATAAACATTCATGCATAAACCTAGATAAACTCAGCAACACAATTTGTATTATTTTCCTGATCTATTCAATCAGACTTGGTCATAAACAAATTTTAAGTAGATCTCGTATATTATACAGTTTGTTTAGTCATAGATAAATTCTTAGTGGAGCAACAAGTAAAGCTGTTTACTCGATTTTAGTCCTATTGCTAAATTTACGATTGCTTCTCAGTTAATACATGACTTCCTAGTCTAATAGTAGAATATTTATAAATAGGCCTACAATACAGTATCGTACTTGTATTCATATAAACCGAAATTAGATGGCTATTTTTTGCACAGTATGAGATGGGAGTTTGAAAAAAAAACTTTTTTGAGAAGAGTTTAAGATGGGTGCTACTAGGTTGGTAATATTGATAATTTACTATATGACATATAATCGATGACATTTCAAATGACAGTTGTCAGAATTGACCAACTCGTTATATACGTTTTTTAATAAGGTTTGGACAGCTGAAAGATATTTTCTGGTTGTAGTTTCCCAGGAGCGTCCTCACTTATTTTAGTCCTTCTAGATCGTTACAGTACTTGGATTTTTCTCTATCCACTTCTTTCCTTAGTTTTTCCAAGACTGTACTACTGCTGATTCCACTTGGTTTTGGTCCCAAGTATGGAGCTTCAGCTCCCTTTTTTGTCAGCTTATCTGCTGTTTCGTTTCCTTCTATTCCTATGTTCCTGGAACCCACAGTGTTATTATATCCTAATTCGTTTAGTTTGTCTAGGCATTCCCAGACCATCTTTGAACTGATTGTGTGTGAGTTCAGAGCTTTGATTGCTGCTTAACTATCTAACATGATTATAATCTTTTGTATGTGATAGTTCCTTTCTACATTTGTGGCATTTTGGCTTAGCTCCAATATGTTTTCCCATTCAGATTTACTACCCAGTTTTATGGTGAATTTTCTACCAAAGTTAATTAACTATGGCATGGTATCGTGGGGCATTTTCCAAGTTTGATCAAATTGAAATGATCGAGGTCTTTCCTTGATTGTTTCTTCTTTGACCATTCAATATATTGTTTTCTTCCTTACACTTTCTACTTGAATGTGTAGTGGCGTGAGATACAGGATTACTTCCATTGCAGCAGTGGGGCATGTTTCCATTGCTCCATTGATGCATGCACAGACTAGTCTCTGAATCTTCGAGAGGTTTGTCCTTGTAGTAGTCAAATTAGCTCTCGTGCCCCAAGCTAATGCCCCCATAAGTGATGCCATTGTTACTTTTCACCATTAAATTTGTATTTTTGCTGGAGTTGGGACAGTGATATCAATGACGTATGCTCCAAAGTTGGTAGTAATAAGAAGTTGACAGCTGACGAAAGTCATTTATCAGAAATGACTAGTTCCTTACAATCTTTTAGAAAGTTTTACAAAATATAAAAAAAGTAAACTCTACAGTAAGTATAACGTGCGTCAAATAGGGGTATAACTGATGTATTCGCCAAGGAACAATAAAATGTATACCAATTCCGTCTGACATATGACATTTACTATGTCAATTAACGGATACCAACACACTATTTTTTAAATAAAAACACTGTACCCACAAACTTTTATTATGGGTATCAGAATGCGGGTTCGGATTACACGTTCGAAGTTGCGAAACACACTCATATTTTTTACTCAATACTTTCCAACTTGTAATTACAATAATAACTGTTTGTTACGTTCTTTTAGACCCTATCAACAAAAGCATCTACGAAAACTGGCTACGTCAGCAAATCTGGAGAACAAAAAATAGTTAAAGATAAGGAGAATGGGAGAGAAATTAATTAATCGTAGTTAATGAAATTTAAAAAAGGTATATTTTATACCGAGCGAATTTTTGTATTACGTCGCTGTTCAATGCAAAAGCGGCAGAGCCTAGCGACACGCACATATTTACTTATTCTTTCCCTCTCTTGATACCTATCTTTTTCTATCCTGAGAGTTTGCACTTAACGATCAGTTGAACGACCGATAGTTTTTCCAAAAAAGTCAGCAGGTAGATATTTATTTTTTTACATTTTTGAAAATGTATCAAAAAATTGACGCAATCGGTATTTATATACCTACATTGAGGCTATTGACTTAATTTAAAGGAATATTTTAATAATCTTTGTATTGGACATCCCAGACTAATTAGAAAAGAGGAAAAGCTTAGCAATGAACATACAGAAGGTAGAAATAAACAGAGAAAAAGATCTAGTGTTACTAAATAGAATGTAGATAAATACAGACTTTTTTTAATCAAATTTTAGACTTAAAGTATCAAGTCTAAAAATTTCTGATCATTGATAAATTTCACTAAATTCTATGCAAATTAGTGTAAAACAAATGTAAAAATCAAATAATTTAAAAGCCCACAATTAGAAAGCTATAAAGCTTAGTTATTTAAAGAAGATGGCAAACGCAAGGGTAACAAACGAAAGTCCAAGATAGACTTTTGGATAGGTATAATGTATCTAAACTGCTGAACAAAATTATTAGATAGAATAGAATAGAATAGAAATATGCTTTATTGTCACTGAAAATAATACAATTTTATGGACAAAGCTAAATATAAATATAACAAAATATAAAAAATAAGTAATATATACCAAAAAACAAATACAAACAAACAATTTATATCAACTTTCATACGTCGTCGCAAACCTAATAAAGAAAATTAGTAAAAAAAAACAACATAATGACTACAAAATTTGAATGAATTTAAAAATCAGCAGGTTATAATAATATGCAGATAATAATTAAAAATATAAAAAAGATGAAGTTACTGAGTGATACCCAACTGAAAATAATACTATTTTATCCCCTGTTATTGAATTTAATCGTTTAATTCATTGAAAAACTCATCAACTGAATAATACGGTCTTGTAGAGAGGTATGCTTTTGTCATATAACGAAATCTGGTAAAAGATGTTGCAGATTTAATGTGTATCGGAAGATGATTATATAATCTTTTTGCGGAATATAGTATAGATTTTTTTGCCAATTCCGTAGACGGGATCGGTAAATAAACATCATGATCCGATTTTCTTGTGGAGTAGCCATGGTTAGGTCTTGTCGGTAAAACATGTAGGTGTTTGCGAATTAAACAAACAGATTCTAAAATAAATAAAGAGGGAAGCGTCAGAATTCTATGATTTTTAAAATAGCTCTCGCAATGCGCTGTTTGGTCAAGACCAAATATATATCGAATTGCTCTTTTCTGTAATCTGAAAATAGCATTGAATTGGGCAGCTGTACCAGAACCCCAGAAAGGAAGACCATATCGAAGATGAGACTCGAACAAAGAGAAATATGCTATTTTGGCAGATGATAAATTGATTTCTTTCGACACAGATCTTATTGCAAAGCAAGCTGAGGCCAGCTTCTTATTCAAGGAATCAGTATGAAGGGACCATTTAAGATTGCTGTCAATAAAAATACCTAAAAATTTTACGGACTCAACTATATTGATTTGGCTGTTATTTAGAAGCAGTGGTTGAAAGGCTCCCTTATAAGATAAAGCTACTGTCTTATCTACGTTAAAGCAAAGTAAGTTAGAATCAGACCAGGCCTTTATTTTAAGTAAATCGGCGGTAATAATTGCATAAAGAGTTGAAATATCCGAATTGCTCCAGGTAATACTAGTGTCATCAGCAAAGAGAGAAATTTTTCCATTAATGTTTAAGCAAGTGATGTCATTAATGAAGAGCAGAAAAAGAATAGGACCTAATACAGAACCTTGAGGTACTCCACAAGTAGTCGTTTTACAACTAGAATCAGCACCATTTGCTCTAACCAATTGTTTCCTATTCCCCAAATATGACTTGAACCAGCTTAAAGAAATTCCCCGAATCCCATAGAAATTTCGTTTTTTTAATAAAATATCGTGATTCACACAATCAAAAGCTTTAGCATAGTCACAGAAAACAGTGGCTGTAAAGAGATTTCTGTTTAGTGCTAGATATACCTCATGTAATACAGAAAACATGGCATCAGAAGTACAATTATTAGACAAAAAACCGAACTGATTTTGTGATAAAATTTTGTGTTTATGGAGAAAGGAAATAAGTCGGATTTTTACAAGCCTTTCAATAATTTTGGATAGTACCGGAAGTAAGGCAATAGGTCTATAGTTGCAGGTGTTAGATTTTTCGCCACCTTTATGAAGAGGTATTATAATGGCTGTCTTTAGGCACTCTGGAAATGTACCTTTTTCCAAGGAATCGTTAATTAGGGAGACTAAGCTGACTAACACATTATCCGGAAGGTTTAAGAAAATTTTTGCTGATAGTCCATCGGTACTACAGGACGATTTGCTTTTAATACTTTTGATTGTTTGCATTAGTTCAGATTTATCAACCGGTCTTATAAAGAATGTATCAACGATATTTTTTGAGTTGGGGAGGTAGGAAATAGGATCGTTTTGTGGCAAAATAGTTGACGTTAAATTTTTACTAACATTAATAAAGTAATCATTTAAATTCTCAGGGTTCGGAAAGGAAAAAGTATGATCCGTCGTATTACTTTTATTTCGAAGGTCGTTTATTATAGACCAAGTTTCTTTTGAAGCATTTTTGGAGTTAATTAGACGATTTTGATAGTATGTTTTTTTTGCTATTTTAATTAATTTTAGGTAAGTTGCTCTGTATTTGTTAATATATTCGATCACTGAGACGCTGTCAGTAAATTTTTTAATATTTAGTAATGCACGCATATTTTTGGCTGAGATGCGGATACCTTTAGTAGTCCAAGGTTTGTGATGTTTTGGCCTAATGGTTATTAAAGGAAATGCCTTATTAAAGTTAGCTACTAATTTAATCAAAAATTTACTGAAGTTACTGTCAATGTCGCTAGAAGAAAAATTCCAGTCAGAAGTCGAACATAAATTTTGAAATTTACGGAAATTTTGAGCGGAAAAAATCCTACCTAAACGTCGAGGTATCGCGGAAGGTACGTTTAGAATTCGAAACTTAGTGTATACTGCTTCGTGATCAGAAAGCCCCGCACTAATAACTGTAGATTGAACATCAGGAAGTGAGAAATCTGAAACAACATAATCAAGTATGGTAGAAGATGTTTTTGTGATTCTTGTTGGAGAATTGACGTGCATTGAGAGACCATGGGATTCAAATATAGTTACCAGAAAGAGTTGGGCAGCACAAACAGTAGCGTAGTCAATGTTAAAATCCCCACATATAATTTTTCTGCTTTTAATGGGCAGTGCATCTAACAAATTTAGCAGATTCTGGAAAAATAGTTCAGTATCAGAGCTAGGTGATCTGTAAATGCAAAGTGTGTATAGATTGAGTTTCTTATTATAAACTAAAGAAAACTC
Source organism: Altica lythri (assembly GCA_964028335.1). Lineage (NCBI taxonomy): Eukaryota > Metazoa > Arthropoda > Insecta > Coleoptera > Chrysomelidae > Altica > Altica lythri. The sequence continues at coordinate 70,658,694 of OZ034802.1, forward strand.
AAAAAAGCCTTCACCCAGCAGATAGTCATATTTAGTTACCGGAGTGTAATCATTATTTATAGAAAGAATTAGGGTTCCACCGCAAGCTGAACTTGTACGGTTGTATCTAGCAATTGTGGTATACTTATTAATAAAAAGGGCTCATTAGCTTCAAGCCAGTGCTCAGTAATTGCAACTAACGGAGGAAATCCTAATTCCTCTAGAAATAAAAATAATTCATCTATTTTATATCTTAATGAACGTATATTAATATGAACCATGCTAAAGTTGACATCGTTAAGAGAATTAGAGGATTCTAGATCCTCGGAACACGTCGAATTATTTAAAAATTTCGTTTAGGAGAAACAGCGGAAAAGTAGTTCAGGTGACATTCCCTTGATCTTTGCTGATGAATAATCCTAACAGAAGCAATGAAGGACCTATATGTAGATAGATCAGCTTCCACCTCAGCTGGACCAATTCCATAAGCATCATGAAATTCCAAAAATATTTTTCTTAGATCTTCAGTGTTAGTAGGAAGTCCTTCTGAAGCCAAAAAGAGTTTGACGCCTGTATTGGTATACCCCTCATAACATACAGAGGCGGGCTGGTCGTGCAAATAAGCGAGATGTAGCTTAATGGCTTTCAGGATTTCAGGTTCTCTTAATCTTGCAAGAAGGTATCTACTGTCTGAATTCTTAGTAAGTCTAACCTTCGGTGGGGTCAAAGGATCCAGATTTGTGGTAGGTTCTGACACATTACTCTTAATGAAATTGACATTGGCATGAGTTTTTGTGTTAGTTTTGCTAAGTTCAATGGCATGCTTGTCTGAAAATACATTTAAGTTTATGTTGTCCTGTTCTTTTGAGATGTTGTTTGAAATGGTACATGGATTTTCCAGTCTGACTGGGTTTGTGATGTTTTTGCACCTTTTACTGTATGACTCAGGAGGAGGCGCCGCTAAACTCAATGATTCGGAACATGTGGATTCAATAGACCATCTAATGCAGACGTTAGGTGGCCAAATTGCTTTATTAAATAATAGGTTAATAGTAGATTTAGATTTCATACCTATTTTGAATGTTGAACCATCTAATCATCTAATAAATTCGAATTAAAAACTTCTGTTACAATTTTTTTACCGGTGAATTGTTTGTTGTTTAAATCTGCAATAATCTTTGTTTTCTACACTTGTAATAAAACATTATCAGTTTGGATACTTTTCAGTCGTTGTCAGTATCAGTGTATTAAACGGTTTAAAACTGATTTTGTTTGCACTATTTTTTCATAGAACTTGAAAATGGTGCATGGTCGAGCAATAAATGCATTATCGTTAGAAAGTTGTGTTAGGGCTGTAACATTCATGGAGGAAGGTCGTAGTCAGCGAGATATCGCAGAAAGACTTGGTGTGTCCCAATCTGCAGTTTCATATGTTTTAAGAAGACATAGCGAAAATGGGAATCATGAAAGAAGAGCAGGTCAGGGTCGTAGACGCATTAACAATGCTGCAATGCTGTCCAGGATCGCTACATGGTCCAACAAGTCCTTCGCAATCGGACATTAACAGCTCCTGAGGTGCAAGATATGGCTAGAGAGACTTATGGAATTCAAATAAGCTCAAGAACCGTTAGGAAACGCTTAAGGAAAAGAAACCTGACCCCACGGATTGCGTTTGACTGTAGAGCGTCGGAGGAACAGACTTCAATTTGCGAGAATGCACGTCAATTGGGAACAGGCCCATTGGAGTCGAGTTTTGTTTACCGATGAGTCAAGATTTACCTTTTACCATTCAGATAGACGCGTACAAGTTTATCGAAGACATGGAGAACGATACGCACAGTGCAAGTTCGTTGAAAACATTCGGCATGGTGGTGGCAGTGTTATGTTTTTGGAGGACGTACAGAGCTAGTGACACTTCGAAGGGGGCATGTTAATGCTGTTTGGTATATTGCGGTCATTATGAACTGCATGTAGTGCCATATGCCGAAAACTTTGGTGTTGATTTCATTTTTATGCAAGATAATGCACGGCCGCACACAGCTCGAATAACAGAAAATTTTCTTAGTCGTGAAAATATTGAGACTATGGATTGGCCATCTAATAGTAATGACCTAAACCACATTGAACATGTATGAGAGATGATAGGTAGGCGCTTTAGAGCGCTTCCAAATCCTCCGAACGACCTTGACGGGCTTACTGTGGCCATTTCAGAGATTTGGAACAACATCGATCAAGCAGACATAAGAGAACTTATTTTAAGCATGAGGCGAAGGTGAAGCTGTCATACAAGCTAGGGGTGAAAACAATCGATATTGACATTTTTGTTTGTCGATGGGTGTGTTAACATTTTTGGAATTTTTCTTATTTTTTAACTGAAAGTCTATTTTATTATTCTTTTTGTAATAAATGGCATGTAAAAAGATAATTGAAATTTTTTTATGTTGCTTTCGCAAAGCCAACAAGATAACAAATCTTATTTAACAATTTATCTAAAATTATTGTGTCATCTAATAATTTTGTCCGGCAGTGTATTAGTAATTAAAGAAACATGCTCCTAATAATCAACAAATTATACACCTCGGAAGTAAATGATTTAAGACCAGAAAAACGAAGTAAAAGCCAAATTAGGGGAGTCCGTAGAGGCTCTCTGTGGTTTTCCTCTACCTAAATTCTACCTGTCTTAATTTAAAAACATTTTTTTGAGAATCAACTTGTCAAATAATCTTTCTTATACAGAGCAAAGTATAGCTCCCATAAACAATACAGGAACATTTTTGATTTTCTATTTGTAAGAAATGTAAAAATTCTACTTAATACAGTATAACGTCAATTCTCCATATAGACGATTTTTCACAGAAACTGTACATCTGCATTATGTGTATGATTTGCGGAGGAAGGCAATAAAATGGTTACAAAGAAGAAAGAACAAAAATGATTTATCTATAATTTCGAATATAGTTGTACCTACTAAAGAAAGTCTTCTTATAATCAGCAAAAAATAAGGAAAGGAGGCCATTCGACTAGGAGGGTGTTACAGAAATCGCACCCCTTCCAATGAAACCTTACAACTACACTACATATAGTAAACAAAATGCTGAAAGCTGGACATGCAATGAATACAATACTACAACAAAAACTGATTTTTAAAAACACAATATTCATCGAATCTCGTGACAAAGACTATTTACCATAAACCATTAATTAACTTTGTTTTATGTCCTATCTCTATTGTGCAATTTTTTAACATCACATTACAAAGCATTTGACATTGAAATCTTAGAATCAACTAGCCTACTGTGTGTTTATTAAGTCTGAACTGAATGAACAGCGATTCTGTCGTGGGAGAGTTTTGTTTCCTTTTGCAGCGACATTATATGACGGTAAAATGCGTGGTACCGCACCATTAGTACTTCAGTGGGCAATGCAATATGCAAATTTGGTACTTTCATTTCTTGTTAGGTTCTCAAGTCATCACCAGTCAACAATATTAAATTTACTGTTATTTGGGAGGCAAATTTTGTCTCGATTGTCCACCCCACATAGAAATTTATCGCTTCAGTTTGGCGCACTGTCAATAAAGACTCACTGGCAGATCAATCTATAATGTTATATTTAACTTTTTTTTCTTTGTATATGGCAACATAATCAACTCTTGATGGATAAATAGTTCAAATATAAGGCCCTAACAAAAAATTTATATAACTTTTTCAACTTTCATTTTATTTTGGGTGTGTTGTCCAATCTTATGAATATGAAAAATCATGTTTACGAGGCATGTCTTCTGAATTTTTCTTCATTTGCTCTTCGTAGTTATATTAGTCATTACAATCTGTTTGAGATTGGAACGACTTCAGTTACTGCGATTCTATTTTGTTTAGTATTTACTTCTTAAATCTATACTTTGTCTCTGCAAGTATTTCTAACGAGATTTGTCTTAGATATTTCACCTCTCACTTTCGTTTTGCTTAAAACACCAGCACCCCATTAAAAACAGAGAGTTGGAAATAAACATTTACATGACTTTTCTTGATTTATTTCCTATTTTGTGTCTTAGAGTGTCAGTGTATCTTTGCTTGTAATTCATTCGGTCCCCTCATCACTCATTTTACCAAAAAATCTAGTTCTTCTTTCTTTTATACCAAAGGTAATTTCTTTGAGCAACATCACTGATTGCATCATCTTTGTATATTATCTCCGACAAATTCAAAGACAAAGAAAGTATTAATGCAAAATTGAATAGTTGAAGAGTAATTTATTTACTTTTATTCAAGTTTCGCTTCATCCCTATAGGAAAATTTTTAACTGCACTTTATAGTGGCACTATTAAACAACAGTTTGATTGCATTTTCTTGTACAGTATCATTCCTAATTTTGCTCTTATGGGTAATTTTAATCAGTTTCAACTATTTTTGCTTTGACAGTTTTAATGCCTAAAAAGGGAAGAAAATAAGAGGTGCAAAATCTACAAAGAAACCAATCTATTTTTAAATGTTATGACAGTATTTATTTAAAGAAAATTTGAACCATTCAATTATTTACTTTCCTACTTCAACTATCGATAATTCTTTTAATCATATTCATCTATAAATCTGTTTGAATATCTTGCTATGAACTTTTTAATTCCTACAACAGGAAGAAAACAAGAGGTATTGAATATATAAAGAAATCAGAACCTTTAAAGTTTTACATTGGTTAGTTTTAATACTTTACTTCATTGTGTAAAAACGTAAAAAAATAAAACAAAAATTTATAAAATTTATTTCTTAGATGCATCTACCATCTACCCGATAGGCTTAAAATTATATTCTCACGGACCCTACCACCCTGAAATAAGATATAACCGCTATTAGCTGTTTCCGCTTAATTCTTGTCATAGGGGTATGTAGGTTTACTTAAAACCTTTATTTCTTTTTGTTTTAAATTGCAGAACTAGGATAGTAAGGTTGAGCCGATTTTTTTACATTCAAACAACCCTATCGTTAAATTTAGTTAATTCACATATCGCCTATATATCCCTCAACTGGTATTTTGAAAGGCTATATCCACAATAGAATAACAGGTAAAACGACCTATGGTAAAAAAAGTATTTTATTTATATTTTACATATTTTATGCCAGCTGATGTAGATGTATAGTTGAAACTTTGAATTTTCTTACGCAATTTTTTACTGTGGATAGTCTGCTATTTTAGTACTTCAAAGAGACAAAGAAATGAAAAACAAAATAAGTACATGCTTTTAAAACCGAGAACCGACTACGGTATTTTTAGATATCCCAGCATCCCGATTCAATCTGAAAAATGTCCATTTTAAGGACTTCTAAATGAGAGAAAACTCATTAAATAAAAAAATCATCACACTCTTTAAGTGCCTCATCAAATAGGTAAATATTTACGTTCGGACTATGAGAAAATTTTAAATAGAAAAATAAACAAAACCAAGGAGCTCGCTCACCTTATAAAGCCGTACTGCAAAAATTACTCATACAATGATTTTGAGCACAAAAGAATCACAAACTAACACTGTATAATGACCGTTTCGCGATATTCATTAATTTTTTTAAATCGATTTTGACACAAAATTTAATGTTTTTGACAGAAAGCTCGTTGTTTAACTACTCGTAATTCGACAAACCGACACCCTCCTCAAAGGAAGAATGTTGAATGCAGGCAAAATGGATTTAATAAAATGGGATAGATGCTTTCATGTTAGCGCAGTCAGTAAAAGTAACGTTTGGAGCTATGAGTGCCATCTGTTAAATGTTTGCTTATACTACTAAAATTCTACATACTAAAAACTGTGACCAAATCTGTGGTCGACTAGCATTCCTATTTAACAGACAGATGTTAGCATTTGTTCTATTTACCAGTGAGATTTAAAATATAAAATTACCGTAAAACTTGTCTGTTTAATTACCTCGGTAGTGGACTTAAAAGACATGTTTTATTTATATTAACTATGGAGGGTAGCCATAATATTAACACATTATATTAAATTTTAAATTGTCACTGAATTTGTGGTAACTCCGGTACTGTTCCGAGTTACTCTTTAATATATAAAATAGAATATAACCCTTGTAGATATATTTGTAACACTACACAGATACTATTTTCTAACGTTTTATCACAAAATTAAAAAGAAATTTTTATTTTAACTGCAGTTTAACCAGAGATTATGTATAATAATTATATCGTCATAGTGTAACGAAAATTCACTTTTAATTTACTGTCAAGAATGACATGTCAAGACCGGTGATTGGCAATAACAGTTTAATCTAAATTTTATTTTCGTGCTAAAGGGCCACTTGCACCGTAGTAGTTAACGATGGTTTAAGTACTAAACCAAGTTTTAGATATGTGATTATCTTGCACCGCTAGTTAAACCTGGTTTAATTGTCTTAACTAGCTGTTAAATTAAATCCCCGAAATTCTAAGGATTAAACAAAGTTTAAGACTTAAACTTTGAATTCTAACCATACATTTTGTAATTTTGTATGTTACTGAAGTGGTATTTTTTTTATCAAAACATGAATTACTTAGAAATTGAAGACGAAATTTTTTTAGAAGATGACTTAGATATATTAGAAATTATAGATTTTGGCTTTCCTAGGCGTATTTATGAAAGGTCCAATTATTTTCAAAACATGGATGAGTTAAGTTTTTTTAGAAGGTTTAGGCTATTGAAGGGGACAGTTCTTCGACTTCTGGAAATAATAGAAGATCAGCTAGAATATCCCCATGACTTGTAAGTACAGTATTTTATTTTTTTATTTGTGTTTCAAAGGAAAATGTTAAATTAATTGCTTATTATTTTTTAGAAACAATAGTGTATCACCAATGAATCAGATTCTAACCACTTTAAGATTTTATGCAAGTTCAGGGCATTTGGTTAGTGAGGCGGATTTTATGGGAATGCACGAATCTACTGTTAGTAGAGTAGTAAAACGAGTATCTGTAATTTTGGCTCAGCTGTATCAAAATTTTGTTAAAATGCCAACACCTGACGAGAGACTTCGAGTTCAAACAGACTTCTATGATAGAGCTTCATTTCCAAGAGTAATTGGTGTAGTTGATGGCACTCATATCAGAATTCAATCAACAGGTAGGTACATAATCACATTCCTTGTACTAACAAAAAAATGTACAGATTCATAAAAAAAATTGTGTGAACAGAAATTTCTAATGTAAGTTTGTAGGAGGTAACGATGCAGAAGTGTACAGGAATCGTAAGGTATATTTTTCCATAAACGTACAAGTAGTATGTGATGCCTCTCTGAGATTTTTAGATGTTGTTGGGAGATGGCCTGGTTCCGTCCACGATAACACAATTTTTAATAATTGTAGAATACGTCGCAAATTTGAGCAAGGATTTTATCCAAATTGTGTGCTACTGGGTACGTAATGAATAGGAATTCCTTGTATTACAGTAGAACGTCGGTTATCCGAACTAATTTGGACCTGAGGGTGTTCGGATAATCAAATGTTCGGATAATCAAACATAGTTTTAATAATGCCATTTGAGGCGCTTACTGATAGGTAAATTATTGATTAAGCATGTGGAAATTAAAAACACAACATATTTACGTACATATACATAATACTTTTATTATATTAATCAACTCTTTTAACATTTTTAATACTGTAATGTATTGCATTGGAATTACTTTGTAAAATAGTCTTTTATTGTCTTTTGTTTTAAACTTGAGGACCGTTTTTTAGCTGCTAAGTCCCTAAGCCTCTTTAGCAGTAAAAGCTGAGTTGGACAGCTCTCCTCTTGCTTTTCAAGCCAAGACATCGCAGTATTAAATGCCGAAAAAGCTTCTTCATGACTTGGACGATTCTTGGTGCTTTCTGCAGTATCTGTGTTACAGTCTTCATCGCTGTCATGCTGGGTGGTATCTTCAGCCAGCACCAGAGAAACAATTTCCTTATCATTAAGGATCTGGAAGCCTGGGTCATTGTCCATTGTTAGCCAATCTTCAGTATCTTGTATGTCACATTCTGAAAATCCAGGAATTTCTCCATACAACCCCAAAAATTTATCAACATCTTCCTGTTCTGTAACTTTAGGCTCTATGTTTTCACGAGTCTTTTCTAAAATTTTGTTCCAAGCATTTTTTAAGTTGCTTTCTTTCATGGTGCTCCAAGAGTCTGCTATCATGTAAGAACAATCTTTGACATTGAGTTTTTTGGCAAATTGCACAACACTTTCTTCATTGGCATCAGCAAGTAACAAGCGACGAAGAACTTGCTTTTTGTACATCCTTTTAAGCTTTTCTATAACGCCCTGGTCCATGGGCTGAAGTAACGCTGTCACGTTAGGTGGTAAATAGGTCACTTTAAAGTCCTCGTCGATTGAGTTCAATATTTCAAAATCCGGGTGGGTTGGGGCATTGTCTATAACGAGAAGTACTTTCCCCAGCTTATTGTTATCTTTTTTGTACTTTTTGACATCAGGGATAAATTCATTAGTGAACCAGTCTAAAAAAATTTCACAATTCATCCACGCATTCTTTTGTGATTTGTAGGTAAGAGGTAAACAAGTCACATTTTTAAAACACCTAGGCTTTTTAGATTTGCTTATCATTAGGAGAGGCAATGCATGCGTACCAGTAGCGTTTCCTGCAACCATGATTGTTACACGCTCCTTGCTAACCTTAAATCCTGGCGCCGCCTTTTCTCGTTTTGATGCCAATGATTTACGCGGCAGTGCCTTCCAATTAAGGCCTGTTTCATCAGCATTGTATACCAAATCCAATGAATATCCTTCATCTTTTAACAGTTTGGAAAATATCTCTTTATATTTTTCTGCAGCTGCAGAATCTCCAGATAATATTTCACCTTGTATGTCAAGCTCACGTATACCATGGCGTGATTTAAAATTCTTCAACCACCCTGTACTAGCCTTGAAGTCGGCTGACCCACCAAGTTTTTTATTGATTTGGATGGCTTTTTCACAAAGCAAAGGGCCTGATATTGGTTCCCCCTTTGTTCGCCTTTGAATGAACCATAGATACATCGCCTCTTCTAATTTTTCATCTTGAGGTCTTTTCATCGATTTCCTTTTTCTAGATCCATCTTCGCTGTCCAGTTTGGAGGCAAATTTAAGGATTTCAGATTTTTTACTTTTTATCTCTGATATTGTTGCCTTGCCAACGTTAAATTGTTTGGTAAAGATGTCCCTGTTTCACCTTTTTCTAGTTTTTCAATGATTTTTAATTTTGATTCAATAGATAAAACATTTCTGCTTCTTTTATTAGGTTTACTAGAGGTCGCCATGTCAAAAAACTAACTTACTGGACTAATGTTCTTGAAACTACTGTACAGTCCAATACTATTAACTTCACAAATTATGTACAAACTAAACTGTAATGTACTTTCAGCGCTGCACTATGCGAGTGAATGATTGACAAGGAAGCGAGTGCCGTCTAACTACCAAGGTCAAACGCAACCTTTTTTCGTGTTCGGATAATTGAAGTTCGGATAACCGACGTTCTACTGTATTCTGATAATTAAGATAATGGGATATCCATATAATAAATATTGATTCATTTATGATATATTTTAGGTGACAGTGGATATGCTGTTCGCAATTACTTTTTGACACCATTGGCTAACCCTATAAACAGAGCTCAAACATTATACAATGAGTCTCTTATCCGAACCAGAAACACAGTGGAAAGGTCAATAGGAGTATGGAAAAGAAGATTTCCTGTGATGGCATATGGGCTGCGCCTGAAAAGGGAAACAGTTCTAGCCATAATTTCTGCCACAGCAGTGTTACATAATATTGCCAAAGATATGCATGAACCTAATCGACCACTTCCATTAGACATTGACGAAAATGAATTAAATTATATGATAAATATGGGTGATATGCAAGATATACCAGGAGCAGGTGCAGAAAATCAAAATTATCAACAACAATTAATTAATGGCTATTTTGCCAGATTATAGGATTTTTCAAAATTTCTATACCGTTTCTAAAAGGCAAGGTGCCACTAGTTTTAGAAATTTACTAATGTAAAAATCTCTTGGATATATTTGAATATGGTGTTTTTTATGTAAAAATAAATCTTATATTTTTATATATCGAGTTAATCCATAAAAGTATTTATGTACCACAGCAATATTCAATGTCACTTTTACAAACCATGGAAAGTCTAAAAATGTGGTAAAATAAATATTTTAATTTTTAATAATTCACTTTAATAAAAAAAACATTTAAATAAATTACGAATTTACGCTCTTTATTTTTTTTAATTTTTCCTTTTCAATTTCAATTTGAATATTTAAAAGAATCGTGTTTTATAGCATTTTGATGTATTTTTTGTTCTAGCTCTTTTTTTGTGAGAGCCACAATTTCTAGCCGCTCATCCAGTAATTTATTATACTTGTTTCCGATATCTGTTTGGTGTTTTCGGATCAGAAGGACCTAAATTAAAAAAGATTAAAAAAAGCAAGTAAGATTGATTAATTTTTTTACCAGGTATAGTTTTCTCTTGCGATAGAGTTGTTTTAATTTTCTTTTTTAGAGGAGTACTTAATTTTTCTTCTAAATCGGAAGGTGTATATGTTGCCCACGTCTTTTTTTTTGGAATCTAAAATCAATACAATGTTAATATTTATTTTTAAGTAAATCTATTATTATTATTATATATGTATGTTTAAATTTCAAAAATAATAAACTGTTACTCACTGTGATATCTGCACTTGTGGAAGCTACTAGTAGATCTGGTTCGGTTTCACACGTGTCCAATTCCATATTCTGTAAATAAATAAATAAAAGGTGCAAAAGTATGATTTTTTTTTTAACTTTTAATATTGACACTTACATTCTTTGATAATGATGAATCTATGTTTATAGATTCATCAAACACAAATTCAATGTTGCTGTTTGCAGCAGGCACCTGGCTTTGTTCTTCATCCTCAGATTCCCTGTCAGCATCACCTTCAAATGGGGGGTTCATACCAAACACAGTTTTTTCATTTATTATAGAAAGTAATAAATCATCCGATGAATTACTTTCTAAATTGGCAAGTTGAGGACCACCACCAGTACCTTTCACATCCATCTTTTTATTTGCACATTTTTTCCTGGGTTCTTTCTTTTGGTTCTCGTAAAACCGTTTTAAAACCGCAGCAGGTCTCTCCACATTGCCTGGAGAAATCGAATTAAACTCACGTGCTACCATATCCCACGTTTTCAGTTTTTCATTGTTTGTAACCGCATCTGTCTTTTTGTTTTCTAAAATATGTTTATATTTAGAAACAGTCGTAAATAAAAATGTTTTTTCATCAAATGTAAAATTGGTTGACCGATTTCTCGACACTTTTTCCGCCATTATAAAAATAAAACACCAAACAGTAACAACAATAATACGAAAAAAAAATAATAATCTAGGTTAAGAATAAGGTATGAAGATAGCAACATTTACCATTCTACACAAAAAAAAAACAAAATTACTAGAACTGTGCGTTAACTTTAATCTCGTTTACATAAACGACGGTGCAAGCTAAACAGTTAATCTAAGATTTAATAACTTAATCGTGGTTTTACTAACAGAAGTTTAGAAGTGGTACGGTGCAAGTGGCCCTTATAGATTCAAAATGATCAAGTATAATAATTACGTCTTATATATAGTGCCTTATTAGCAAAGATTTACTTTGATCTGAGCTTATTAGGTTAGGTACATATTAAAATTATTGCAATATATTTTATTTATCACTTCTTACGAGAAAACACGATTGTCTCCGAATGCCTTTTGAATCAAAGGCCACAAAGAAAGAAAAAGAGAGGTAGACTTGATGAATATGTCTACGTCCCTGATTTTGGTGTGTGGGTAGGTAACAAGTGCGATTTTAACTTAGTTTCTTTCTCATCCTGTTTGCAATTTCTTATAGTAATGGTTTCTAAAATTCAGTGAATTTTTCATTCAGATAACTACATAACTTGGTAAGTCAAATACGCATTAGTAATTTTGAAATTGTTAACAAATGTCACAGCAAATTGTGTTTCATGTTTTTTTTAATTATGGCAGAATTTTTTGTTTATTGATAAATGAATTTTTGATTTTTTGCATTACAATGTTACCAAATATTATTCGCTATTATAAAATATATTGTGTATACACAATATTTTTAATTTTTATAATTTGAACTGTACAGTAACTAGGGCAAGGAGCAAGTGGTTAATTTAATTAATCCAATTACAATTTATATTATTCTTAAATTGCAAATGGGTATTGTTGGTCTTATTTACCTTTAAACTGAGAAGTATAATTAATATATCTGTTTTTAGCTTGGAATTTACTGTGTTATCTCAATGTATACAATAATTATTATATTATTCTACGTCCAATAATTATCATGAACTTTATCATTATTTAAAACATAAACAAAGTGCAAAAAATTATGGAACAAGTGTATGTATAGTCCAAACAAGCAACTAAAGAATTTATTTGCTTTTAATTTTTTGTCATTCAACTTCTGCTATAAAATATCAAATATTAAGATAGTGATTCCTGTTTTCTTTTTATAGAGAAATAGGTATCAGTAGTTATTGTATTTCAAACAAGTTAATTTTATTGTGTACAAAAGTTGTTCATATATTTAAGGTATTTATGGCATTCGTCTTATATTTGTTTAAAAATTATCCCAGACTTATATCTTTATAAATCTAATTTTTTATTAAAATAGTTAGATATTCTTTAAAAAATTGTCCTAAATAATTCTTCTCAGTGTCTTAGAATTCTTATGTGAACAGTAATCGACCTACATTTTAATTTTTCTGTTAAATCATAAATAGGCGTATTGTGCTTAAGGCTGAATAAGATATTCATAAAGTCCCACATTTATTGTTAAAGAAAGAATTTCATTGTCAATGTAGTGAATTTCATATTATTATTGTATTACAACATAGGTCTGAAAATTAAATTTTACAAAGCAACAAATTAATAGCTTATATTACCTAATTGCGTGTTCGTATAATTATACATATTTATATAATGATAGTTCTAGGTTTCAAAATATTTGTCAATTTTGGTTTTAAGATTTATTTGGCTTTTAAAGTACCTACTTATAGGTTATTTTTTTATATAAATTTATTATTTTTTAATTTTTTGCAACAATAACCCAGATTCATACATAAATGAATAAATATTTTATAGTATTTACAATCATGTCTAAAAATAACTTGATTGGTTATCAAAATATCCTCAGGGTGTTTTTTATGACAATCTTTTGCAATTTTAATAACTTTAAAATATTTGAATGAATCGTTGAAAATATTGGAATAAAATATTAAAAATGTTGGAAAATTTCAAAAAAAAAATATATAAATAAAAAAAAATGTAATAAATTAAAACAATTTAAAGAAAAATGGAAACTGAAAAAAAAGTTATAAACATGTTCTAGATAGAATTATTTCCAGTTTAATGAAAGTTTTATTCTGCTTTTTTCTATTTTTGGATCTCTCTAAAATAACGAATAAAAGTAAGAAATATTATAAAATTGGATAAAGTAAAAAAATAGAAAAAAAAAATAATTAATTGGATACAGAAGAAACAATTACAAAAATAAATAAGCGTAGAATACTGGGTACTAATGTCAAAAAAAAAATTTAAAGAAAAGGAAAAAATTATACAGATCTGGAAAATTTTGTACAAACTTGAATAAATGACCGTCATAACTAAACAAAACATTGTAAGAATGCCGTTGGGAATTAAAAAACACTAAAAAATTAACAAAAATATAAGTTAGAAAAAAATGTAAAAGTATTAAAAATAAAAGATAGTAAAATAATAAAATCGTTAAAAGTTCTTCTTTGAACTTTAAATTTAGACGGGGTACCTATTCTTAATTACGACCACCAAACCGCATAATAGTTCTGTTTGATCACGTACAACGTTTATACTTTATAGTAGCAAAAGTTACGGTGCTACGAACGGTACGAGATTCGTGGACCTCCAACTGTTCTTCATTTTATATTACAACTGTCGGATGAATTAAGAGTTAAGAATGCCATTCTCGCAGTTATTCTTAGTGGTAGTGCTAGTTATTTAATTATTAGTATAGAAATAACGAACACGCGAATTACCGGCCGGTTTGTAATGTTTCAGTGACCGTCATCGATCGAATCATTCTAATCTTGTGTTATTTTTATTTTTTCATTTGAAAGATGAGTGAGTAATTCTATTTTTCTTTTTATTCACGTTTATTCACTCTACCGATCAAGCTAGTATATTCTATACGATACGAGTTTGTAAAGTAATATATTCCATGCGAATAGAATAAAAGTAATACTAGCCAAAGTTAATCCTTAAGAGTAGTTAAGAGTCACAAACTTTAGAATTTAGATTTTCTACTACTGCTTGTAAAATCCTTTTGTTTTTTTTTACAATTCTCATTAATTTATATTCCACTAATAATTATTTGGGATTTAGGTTGTCAGTAACGCATAGACTCTTGGTTTAATCCCGGCCTTGTGGGACTTTTTTATTTGTACCAGTCAAATTTATACTATTTTTTTATTTATATGGTAATAAATTACCAATAGTGTCTTTATAGCATACTGTTATTTCTGATGGTATTCTCGAAAATTTAAGGTATTCTCATTTAACATCAACTGAAAAAATCTATTATTTACGTTTTTTTTATACATATAAAAATTTATTTACCATTTTTTATATTCTTCCATTGCATTTTTAACAATTTTTTTTTCTTTTCTCTTTTTCTAATTGCTCCTTTACCAATTTATTTGTTTCAAGTACACTGTATTGTTAGTTTCTGTTCCTCCCATAAAAGCGAGATTAGAAAATAGATAAACCGCAATTTTACGGTCATCTATAATGTAAATATATATATATTTAAATTTATTTAAAATAATCATTAATGAATCAATTTATTTATTAAAGTAATTGTTTATTTAGAAAAAAAATTACGAGTAAAGATTATTACGCACCTCTAACATTGCCTATAGTTGTATGAGTCAAATTAGCAATTAGTAACTGTTTAGAGATGGGCAAAAATATTTGGTTCGTATTTCATAAGTTTATTAATTTAAAGTTTTTGTTAATTGTATTTACAGAAAAAGAAAACGAATCATAAAAAATTAATTTGACCGATACTCAAAAATAAAAATCTTCTCTGTGTGTATATATTTGAATGAACTCGTTCAAACCGGCTGGTCGGATTTTGATAAAAAAATTTGTGTGTGTTCTAGTGGATTCGGGAATAATGGTTTAGATTAACTATTTGGTCCACTACACAAAATTTTTTGATTAACCATTTTCTAATTTTGTATTAATAGAATATACGGAAAAACAGGAAAAAAACAATGAAAAGAAAAATGGTAAAAAGGGTTAAAAAACTAAAAATAAATACGAAAATAATATCTAAAATTAAAAAATAACAAACGACAAAAATTAAAAAAATATATGTGAAAAAGGAACTAAAAAATGAAAAAAATAATAAACCCGAAAACTTAAAAATGTAAAAAAAATAAATCAAACGAATCAATAAGATAGAATAGAAAAAACGATGTCAAAGAATCGAAAAACCTAGGAAAATTATACAAATTGAGAAATTCTGAAAAAATAAAAAAATAGAAAAAGTATGGCAGGATCGAAAATACAGAAACAAATAAAAAGAAACTAAAGAAATAAAAACCGACAAAAATCAATAATACGAAAAATTTAAAGAAATTAAAAAAAATCTAAAAAATAAAAAAGGAATCATTGAAGAAATGAAGAAAAAAAGGTAAGAAACTGGAAATGAACGAGAAAATAAGACAAAATAATTGTGAAAAATCAACAAATGAGAAAACCCGGCAAATAATCGAAAAGTCTCACAAAAATAGAAAAATAAAAAAAAAATGGATAAAATTATAAATACAGAAGAATGGAAACAAACTAGAAAAAAATCCCAAAAAAAAAAAAAAACGAAAAAAATCAGGACTTGAAAAAATGGAAACAAAACGGGTAAAATCAGTAAGAAGTGTAATAAAAACGAGAAATAAGATGAAATCGAAAAAAAATAATAAAAAACAAGAAAAATTGCAATAACGTTAAAAAAATTAACAAAAAAAAAGCAAAAAATGTTGAGAAAAATAGGAAAAACCGAAATACTGAAAAATAAATCACGTTACTCGAAACAAACAAGAAACTAAGATAAAATTAAAAAAGAAACTGAAGAAAGAAGGGAAAAGAATTGAAAAAAAATCAAATCATTGATTTTTATGTGGTATGTACAAAGTTCACCGGGTCAGCTAGTAAAAATATAAAAATTCTACATATCAACATATCAATGTTTAAATGAGCCACTTTCTAGGATTTCCAAACTTTTATTTTTACATTTTCTGAAATGATCATAGTTCAGACAAGTGTCTGCCTTGCCAAAAGTACTTTATTTCTTTTTGTTTTTTCTTTTTTTCAAGTTTTAAACATGGTGATTAGCTGTGTCTTAAATCTTAAAATCTCGGTGCCATCCGAATACTTCTCGGGGTAAGCTATAAATAAAATACAGAAAGGGAATTCCTAAGCTAGGCGCGTGTTCTAAATAAGATCAGTATGTAATGCAGCAGTAGTGTTTCAGTCATTTCATGATGTCTAACACGTAGAAATTGAATAGAAAAAGTTTTTCTTTTCCAGAAAGTGATTAAAATGGGCAAAAAAAGACGACTTAATCGATTTATTTCGAAGTGGATCAAGAGGTTTCATTTTTTATTTTTGTTTGTGTGTCGGAATTTGCATAGTCATTAAATAGCGCATGGTTTGCTTTGGAAATGTGACTAATAGATTGTTCCAAGAGTTTATCTTCTTTTTTTTACCTGACACGATTAATATTTTTTTTTAATAATTTGTAAATTATTAATTTTTGCGTAGAATAATAATAACAAAGTTAATGTAGTGTACTATTAAAATTTATGTATAAATATTTTTATTATAAAAAAATCAAGGCTTATCTACCTCAAGTATTAAAAATCCTTTATTGGTTTCACTTTCTTAAAAAAATCCTGTTAAAGATAAAACAATATCTAATCTATGTTCAGATGTTCTAGTATTTTTTAAATAATCTCCAACCTTGTTATTTTTTCCAAATGATGCTTTTAGCATCTGTAATCGAGTTAAGATAAATCGTTTCTCGTTAATTTAAGACTCCAATCAAAAAGCAATATTTTCTTAATTCAGTTCTGGCTATATCATTCAACTTTTTCCTGGTTAACTATAAACACACATTTCTTTTATGGCTTCAGTAAACAACTTCCCCACATATAAAAAAGTTCTTTACGGCTTTGTTGAAATATTGAGGCCCGTGTGCCATGTGTCGAATAAAGAATTCCTTTTTTTAATCATTCACCAAAGTATGTACTTTTTTTGTTAATATATCGGATATAAAAAAAATGTTTTAATAATTATGCATTTATAAAATATATTTTAAAAAATATTTTATGGTAGTTCATTTATGAGTCAATTTGCTATTTAACTTGCTTCTCAAAAATGTTAAAATCCATTAACTTAGAAGATCTCTATCAAGAGTGTCCTTAAATATAATAAGTGATCTAAAAAACAAAATGAATTTATTACCACTTTTTTATAAATGTTTCTTAATCAAAATTTCAGAAAAATCCAACCGCTGGAAAACTAATAATGTGTTGAACCACCACGATTTTTTATACACTCAGAAACACACCGGGTAATACTTTTAATAAGATGGTCGATTTCCTTTTAAAGTATCTTATCACAGGCAACTGTTACTTCTTGCTGAAGTACCGCTAGCGCTAGAGTCTTGGAGGATGGTATAAACGGAGTAATATCCTTTCCATATCGTACCAGACTTGTTCTATGTTTGAATAATCGGGAGATGTAGGGGCCAAGGCAACAATTTGAATTGATTGGTTTCAAACTGGGCCAACGTAATTCTGGCTACATCTGTTTGTTTGTTATCTATCTTGTTGAGAAGCGTCGGAATATCGGGCAAAACATGTGGTTCCATCACCTCTTGGATGTTACTACTACCAAAGGTGAAAAGGTAAAATTCCGACAGGGTGTGCACATGCCCTTCCACAAAAAATTGTGGAGCTCGTCTTTCATCACGCCACCTTCTCACTTTAAAGTGTCAGTTCTGCATCGACGACTTAAAAAATAAATAATAAAACAGGTAAACAGAATAGACAGAGTGAGACGTGTTCTGCCGGTGCAGTCAGTCCCGTTTAGTTCTCCGATTAAGAAAATAAAACTAACCGCCAGTGTTATTTTTTAATAAGCAAGGACGTAATTTTTTTTTTTAAATGAACGATGAAGTTCGGGAATTTTTCGATTTTCCACTTCGGTCTGCAGGATGTTGAATGAGCTTTGACTTATTCGAAAATATTCAAAAATTTACTTTCGTGATCTATCAGCTCTCTATATAATATTGTAAACTTTCCTTCCTCTTCCGAAGGGAAGCTTCCATATCTGATGATAGTGCGATTGTAGCTAAGCTTTATGTGTTAAAATTCATGTGGAAAAAACGTTGGACGGTATGTGTGAATCTCAGTGAAAAATTCGACACTGACGCCACTTACTCGGAAACACAGGACACGGATGTGTGTGCAGTTCTTGACATTCTCAAATAGAATCTGGGTTCATTCCTTAACCTTAAAATAAAGGTATATTCCATTCAGAGTCTTAGTTTAGACTTTCACTGCACTAAACTAGTCGATCACTTCGATATCTAGTAGTAAGCGGTAGAAGAAACTGAGGACGGTTTGAAGTAAGTCCGAAACTTTTGATTCGGCTATAAACAGTTCCAGTTGTAATTTGCATGCCATGCTCTGCAAACGATTGATTTGCAATTGACCTTGTGGACGTTGAACGGTCCCGTAGGGCGTACCTAAAGTCTAATGCGGCGATCTTGGACTGAATTTCTTCTTCTGACACGTCCTGTACCTTCAGCTCTTCTTTATCCCAATGTATTTACACTTCTGTGCACCTTTGTGGACTAACGAGCCTCGCATAAGCATATTATTCGTCCCCTGTCAAACTCGCTAAGTTGTTGAAAATTTTGTTCTCTTTTCACTTTTAGTATGATAATCAAACTAAAGCACTTCTTTACAAGAGTATTGTACGATAATTAAATGCGAATTGTGGCTATAAAACAGTTTTACTTACTTTTTTGTGAGAAGAGACAATTCTAAACCACTCTATCGATATAGTTAAAAAGCTATCTTTTTTTCCTAATATAAACATAATTAAATGTAAAATATTAATACTGTATGTTGTGTTTTCTATATCACTTAGTATATATTTAAATTAACACCTTTTTGCACGAACGTCGAAAGTCAACAAATAAATTCTTATATTTAAATATGTGTGTTTTAAATCTAAAAGTTAAAAAGTAACTGTTATAGCCCATCTTTAACACTACCTATTAACCATTCCCAGTACTAGATTTACTAGAACAGTAGCAAAGTGGAATAATTAAGAGATAGACAAAAAAATGTTGATCGAACTCATTAGTTGAAAGTAACACCAAAAATATAAAGGTTTTTGTTTAAAATATATAACATTTCTAGTACAAAAATCTTTCGAAAGAGGAAAATTCTTTATCTACCTTATAAATTTTCAAACAATAAATTTAAAAAAAAACATATTCGTAAACAATTGTAGAAAATAGATAAAAATTGAAACATTGGAAATATCTGGCAAACTTAGGATAAAGGTTAAGAATCATGACAAAAAGTTAACATTTTATTTGGGAAAAATATCTAATCAAAAGTCGTAAACGCATTTTTACGTTTTACCTTATTACATGGTATTATTTATGAAATAGAATAAAATTTAGTACAACAATTTAATCTTATTTATTCAGTTTTAGTCATGATCGAACATACCTCAATTTTTATTTTAATATATTTTAAAAAACGGGGTTATATAGTCTTAAATTACGATAGAACCGAAACGGTTAAACAGTCTTTGAAGTCACCCCTTACCTGGGAACAGCAGGCGGTCCATAAATAAGACCCTTTTCTCGGCCCTCGATTCAGCATATGTTTGTATGCACGCATAATTTTACAATCTATTGTTTAAATTTAACCAATATATGTGATTGAAACTACATTGAATATATCATAAAATAGCTCTACCGCCTGTTTCTGGTATTAATTTATAATCACATATATTTTTTTAATTTAATCAATAGATGGTAAAATTATGAATGCAACCACATGCTGGATCGAGGGTGGAGAAAAGGGTCTCATTTATTGACCGCTCGCTGCGCCCGTTTAACCAGCGAAAGTTTTAATAAAATATTTGGCGTACATGAGTGAGCTGGATATTGCCCGAAACTCGTAATAACGAGGGGTAAATAGGAATATACGTTACTCATTTTTGTGACGATTTTTTTTGTCACCACACCCTTTTCGAACCTAATTTTGAACGCTTCGCTTTAAAAACGCCCTAATTACATATTTTTGAACTTGAGTGGTTATTAGTTGACGCATAAACGTACTAAAATTTTAATTTCAAAGTAGATCGAATAGTTATGATAACATTTTTTTAATATACCTACAGCGATCTTCCGGAAGACCGCACAACAGTTTTACTTTTGGGAGTAACAAGAATACCAACATCACCGGTACCAAATCGACGTCCATATTCACTACCGCCGAGTACTCTTGAAAAGTGCGATTTTATCAAAGAATCAAATACTCGTAGAGGCTCTGTTAGTGTTTCGGATAATAAACGAAGTATCGTTATACGAAGAAATTCTTCAGTGAAAAAATACACCAACGGAACTGGTCCGGCTACTAAACGAAATCAGGTATTTTAAATGGATTTTTGCATGCGAATGATTTTTATATACACACTACACAGAATCAAATGCACACAATATCTTCTTTAAAAAAAATTACTTAAACTATCGTCTTGATTAATATAATTTAATTAAAAGATCCCGGCGATCAACGTACACCACGTGGACGTCACTCCACAGGTGTCGGTTACTTCCGTAAAGGGATGTTCTGAATGCCCCCTTTCGGAATTCCCGTTGAGCAAGGGTGAAAGAACCCTCGATGTTGACGTAGACACAGTAGCAGCCACAACGACCTCGTCGACGGGGGCGGCTAAATGCACCAAAGCTGACGTAATGTCCACCTTCACGGCGCCGGACGTTATGGAGAGATCCGTTGATTCCATTGGAACGTGTTCCTTGGATGTGGATGCTTCAGTCGATTTTTCAGGTTTGAAACGTTGATTGGCTTGATTGGTAGCAGTGTTTTCTTGTGTTTTTTTTTCTTTTATTATTATTTTAATAGCTTCTGCATGCACTTTTGAATGAGTTATAATAACTGATCCCACTTTTTTTGTTAAAGGATCGTTTTCTAGTGGATAATATCTTGTTTGAAAAAGTTTGTTAATGTATTTTTATTTATGGGTGCATAATATCGAATTTAATCGAAATGAAAAATATTTATTGGTTTGATAAAGTTTGAAGATTTTTTTAGTGCATTTAATTATGAAGTTAAAGTTAAAAAGAATAAATCAAGTTATAATGTAATATTTATTAATCAGTGATGAATATGAAGATTTAATAACAAATAATTCAAAGTGTTCTTTATAACATAAAAAGTGTAACATCTTACTATATATGCAAAAAAAACATTTTTTTAATACTTATCATAATTTTTTTGTTCTTACATTTTAATTTAGGAAATACCGTTCCTACAAAATAAATATTTAGATCCATTTTTTTATACTTTATCATTTGTGACTAAATATCGCTTGAAAATTTTAAACAATTAATAAATATTTGAATTGAGTCAAAGTAGAAACACTAATTTTCAAATAATAAGTACTCGAATTTCTGATTTATGAAAATATTATTTATGTGATAAATAAAAAGTTCTTCGGGAGTATTCAGATGAACTTAAAAAAACACCGCGAGTAGAATTTTTGTTTATTAAAATCTTTTAGGTTCATGAAATGAATTACTAGATTTCTAATTCATTTTACAATATTTTATTAATAAAATATATGAATTGTTTTATTACCTAATACGCCAGTTATGATCAATTTCGAGATATAAATCGATATACGATGGTTGTCTTTTTAGTTTTTCATATAGCCGCTTAAAAGGCGCCACCAATGGAATCTTCAGACACAATCTTTTGTTGACATAAATCTAGTTTCATTACGATGCAACAACTCGTGTAGGTAAAGTGAAGTTTTCAAATTAGCAAGTCGGTCGAAAAATACATCTTAGCCGAGAACATTTTCAAACAATATTTTTTTACAATTTTCGGAGAGGATAATCCCAACAGCAACGTTTTGCTAAAATGGTTTCTGTGTTTGGGAATAAAACACCACACCAGTCATTACCCTTGGTTACTCCAGTCTCAGCAACAAATCCAGGTAATGTTCACTCAAAACATCAGTCACACAGTAAAACATTGATGCGGTTCGTTAGCTTATTAAGGATGACCGCCGTGTAACATACCGGAAGATAGAGGCATCTTTCGGCATTTGAAAGACCTCAATCCAAAAGATCCTACATAAAGAACTAGGTGGTACAGAAGAGCAAAAAGCGTCAATTAGTGTCGAAAAACATTGGAACTATTTAACAACGGAAGCTCAAAAAACGTTTGTATTGTTAGTGGCTATGAATCTTGTATTTAGTCCTATGAACCGGAAAATAAACGCCGTGTGAGGGTGTTTCACACAAGTGATCCGTTCTCGGAGTTTGTCAAAGAAAATAGTCACAACTTTTGTGGCAAAAACTTGTCATGTGGCAACAATTGCTTTAGAAGCTTGAAGAACCATCGAATCGTTAGACCATCCACCGTATAGTCCCGACCTAAATCTCAATGACTTCTTAACGTTTTTGAATATCAAGAATTCAATGCGTGGGCAGCGATTCCAGTCGCCAGAAGAAGCCATCGATGTATTTAAAACAGCGATTTTGCAGGTGTCAACACTGAAGAGTGGAATAACTGTTTTACCAATTGGTTTGAACGTATGCAAAAGTGTATCGATCTTGGTGGGATATATTTTGAAAAGCAATACAGTACTTAACTCTGTATATTTTTTATACGCAAAACTAAAAAGACAACCCCCGTAATAGCTCATGGCAGGTATAACAATTGAAAGAAATTGTATTTTTTGTATATGATCAAAAACTGACCAATTTCAACGTGAAAAACAAGCCATTTTTGTCATGACCTATAATCTACTTGAATGTGGCATTTTAAGTCAACAGCATTATTTTAATTTTACAAAAAGTTACAAGTCATAGTTATCGCTCATCTTTAACATTTACTACTAATCATCCCCTGTTTAAAAAACAGTAAGAGAATTGGAACAGTTTAGAGATGGATGAAAATAGTTCGAATTCGTTATTCCAAAAAAAGTTGTTTTTGTTTGGCTGTTTTGTTTTTAGACAATACATTTAATTGTTATGAAGTGGATACATTATTTTATATTATAAATTTGTTAATAACAATTTATTTATTAACATTCTCGTATGCAATTTTTATTATTTATTAAATAGTTTTTTCGGTAGAAAAATTTTATAGACAGGAAAAATAAATGTATTAAAAATATTACAAAAAATTGCAAAGTTTTATATTAACTTCTTGTTCATATACAGTTTTAAGTGTTTTATATGCATACAAATACAATTTTAATTGTCTAACAATTTAAGGATAAAATTTAGTATATGTTTTAATAAATATAGCATAAATTTGCAAAAATGTTAACAATTTATATTAACATGCTGTCTTCTACCTCGCATACAGTTTTAACTACTTCATATGAATACAAGTCATTGACCTACTTTAAGAAGTATATATAATGAAATTTACTGATGCACTACACTTTTTGTTTTTAACAGCATTTGTTGCACGCTTTTTATTATTATTTATTGATTTTTTGCACGATTATTATTTAACAAACATTAAACAGATGGTTTTCATTTCATTTGTTTTTATAAGTAAAATTTATTGACTATAAATGACTAAAAGTTTATTTATATTTGAATGTAAAGTATTTTCAGTTTCTATAATTGATTTTAATTATTTTCTTGTATATTTGGTAAAATTCTGTAACATCGTATTTTATCATTCATTATGTGTGTGATTTTTTCTGCAGTTTATGAAATAACCGTACCTAGTATATTTACAACTCACTCCAGGGTGTCTTTTAATTTATATATAATCAAAACCTTTTTACCGTTAGGTCTTTGCGGTTATTCTATGTTATGTACAAATCTTTTGACATTAAACTAGCTGTTGCCTGTGTTACTCCTTTTTTTAAGATTTTTTCTGATTTCGTCATTACAGGTCTTCTTTGGCCTTCCTCGTCTTTTGCTTGCCATACTTGTTTTACTTGTCTTTTACCCGCCATTCTATTTGTGTGTCTATACCATCTCAGTTGTTGTCTTTCAATCGTGTTAGTTATTTTTTTCTACCCTCAGTTCCTCTCTCATCACTTTATTTCTTATTTTATCTCGTCTGGTTATCCCTTTTACCTTTCTTAAATATTTAATTTCTACAACCTGTATAATCTAATTTTTATTCTATCCATTGCGATACAACTTTCGCTTTCATATGTTAATATTGGCAGGATCACTGTTTTATATACTGTCATTTTCGTTTGTTAGCTTATTTCTTTGTTCTCTATAAAAGTGTTGCTAGTACTGTGGTACAATCTTGTAGCATTCACAATTCTCTCGTTTATTTCTTCCTACATGCTACCTGGTCTCTCTATTATTACTCCTAGATATTTAAAACTGTTTACTTGTTCTATCGTTTTTTGGTTCATTTGTAAATCTATCCTTTTACTTTCTGCTCCTATATGCTCAACCTTCGTCTTCTTAATATTTATATTCATCCTCTTCTTTTTGAATCCTTGTTCGTTCCCAGAGATTTAGAGTTTCTTGTAAATCTGTTTCGGATTTAGTGCATAGCATGACGTCATCTGCAAATGCACATTCTCCTATATTCATTGGTCTTAGTTTGTAGTACCCAACATGTTAGTGTTTACTGACTACTTTGGTGACATCATCTGTTGCTATAAAGTGGGGCTCACAACAACTCTTACGATCTGACTGTAGGGTATCATTTTGTATATAATTCCTAATGTTTTCGTAGATACTTCTGATTCCATTGTTAAGTTTCTGGTCTACATACATCTTTGTAAGACTTTCCCAAATTGTTTTTTAGTGAGACAGAGTCAAAAGCTTTTTCTAGATCCAGGAAAGCCATGTATATCTCTGTTTTTTTAATTAATGCTATTTCTATTATTTGCTTAGTCGTGAACACATGGTTTTGTTACTTTAGCCTTTTCTAAACTCGCTCTGTGCTTCTTCTATATAATTTCTTAATCTTTTTACAAATGTTTTTTTAATGTTTTCAGTATGATGTTCAGTAACGTAATTCCTCTATAATTTCCACATGTTCTGGGATCTCCTTTCTTTAGCAGAGGAACGATAATGTCTACTTTCCAGTCTTCAGGTATCATCTCACTGATCCAAAATAGCTCTTAGCATTTCTTTTCCCCTGTTGTCTATCATGTCCGGTCGCTTTTCCTTTTTTCAAGCTTCTTATTGCCTCTTCCACTTCTTCTTCTTATTTTGTCCCTATTCATTTCTCGTGTTGTTTTTTATTTTAATTATTCTGTAAATTGGTTTATATAAACGTATATGCAAATGCAATTTTCCATTTTTAAAAAATACCAAATTTTTTAGTATTGGTATAATTGTGCGTACCTGTTATAGTAAATCATCTTAGAAAAACACACAACCTGTACTTTTTTAAAGATGATGTTTATTTTACTAATTAAATTTGCCCACCAAAGTAGTCTAGGCAAAAATACTTACTTTATATTACAATGTTTATAATATTCTATCAATAAACTTAATAAATAAACTGACCTACAACTTATACTGTTAAGATTTAATTGGAACAACATAAACTTCTTATAGAAAAACTATTACATAATTCAATAATTATTCCAAAAATCATTCAAAACAAATATCTAGTTTCTATTTTTATTACTGTAAATATATAATGATAAAACTTGTCGCCCATAGAAACTGTGTCTCTTATTAGTTTCTTTCATTGATGTTGAATCAATATAATATGTACACTTTCTGAATGTAAGTAGGCAAAGATTACTATTATAAACCGTTATGTTACTTCAACTAATTGTACAGGGTTATCCCATTGCTAATGATACTTATATTTTATTGATTGAGTGATGAAGTGTGAAATTATTTAAACATAAAGGTAAGGTTTAGTTTAGTCATTTGTTAGATATAAAGGGTAGGGCATTCCTAAATACCGCAAATACTACTTGAAAACGAAAAATGCTCCTTAAAGGAGTCTACTTAAGCATGGTTTTTATTCAAGATTTCTAGAAATAAAAAAGATAAAAAGCTCAAATTTTGGACGATTTCTAATCTTTAAAACAGGCCATTTCAGGACTCCACATCATGCAGTGATAAAGGAACACTTACCTATATACTATGGAAACATCACCTGCAGATTATTGTAGGGAACCTAAAACTAGTGCAGTTTTGAGGCCCTAGATAGCAGGACACAGTAAGTGTACGGCCACAACGGAGCGCCGACCATAGCTCCGCTCACAAAAAAAATAAACACATAATATAAGATCTATGCAGGGATGAGCAACCCGCGGCCCTTTAAATATTTTTATGCGGCCCGCCAAGCATTTCTAAAATAGAATTTTATTTATTTTATCAACTTTCTCTCATCAATAAATTAGTTATAATGTAATGTTAATATAGTATCCGTTTTGTTTTTGTTTTGTTTTGTATTTTTGTTCTTTTCTTGTTGCATTAAAATTTATGTATGGAATATTTCCTTTTTTTAATTTTGTATTTTTATATTATAACGTTTATTAGTATATATAAAGCTTTGTAAATTATTAATTAGTGCGGCCCGCCACAAAATTAAATTGGCCCGTGGGTTAAAAAGGTTGCACACCCCTGATCTATGTGGTTACGTCGGAGCACCGACCATCGCTCCGCGTTTAGGTTGGAGCTAAGGTCTGATACTTGGTGGCAGGGTAAAAACTGAGCTTAGTATTCTTTTGACTCTCGACCAGTGTACTCTTAAAATATAATCAAAAGTTTCTTTTTTCATTCTCATATAGTCAAAGAAACATCCGGATCTTTTCTTAAATCTTGATATAGATGATGAAATTCTACATACAACATTTGTTTAAGGGATGCACTTTCGTCTTTTGAGATCCTTTATATAGGTACCACCTTTTAGCACTTGAATTCAAAATAATATCTTCCTCGTTCGAAGAAGAGGATGTCGAAAAACCCATGTCTATAGAGGATCGTTCACGCTTTAACTGGCGCAAAAGTGCGATGCTCCAAGCCTCGATGTGACCACGGGTGCGCCTGGGTCAGAGCAAAGGTCCAGAGTATTATGCTATGGTCTAGGGTCATTGGTCCCCGTTGTGTCCATACCCTTACTTTTTTTGTGTCCATCCTCTGGACATGTAGAATATAATACAGGATATCAACAGCGGGGAATGGATAACTAAGGAACATATACAATTAGCGCAATAGTCCAAACGAAAAATTCAATTTCGCAAGAAAACAATTTTCCTTCTTGGTTAAAGACGCTTATTCAAGATATCTAAAAAAAAGATAAAAAAAAGACAAAGATATCAACCTTAGATTTTGGACGACTTCTAATCTCTTAAACAAACATGAATTAAGACTCCACTTATAGGTCATGCAGTAATAAAGCGACACGTATCTACATACTATAGAGACATCACCTGCAGCTTATGTGGTGGGGAACCTGAAACCAGTGAAATTAAGAGGCACTAGTTGCTTTTTTGGTGTCCATCCTTACAACCTGTAGAAATTACATGAACCACGAAAGATATACAATTAGCGTAATAGTCCAAACGAAAAAATCAATTTCACAAGAGACCATCTTCTTTCTTGGTTAATTTCGTTTATTCAAGATATCCAAGAAGGCAAAAGATTAAAAGTACAGACCTCAGATTTTGGACGACTTTTATTATTTAAAAAAGGCAAAAATCAATTATATTCTTTCAGGACTCTACATAGGTCAGGTAGTGATAAAAGGACACGTACCTACATACTATGGAGATATCACCTGCATATTATGTGATATGGAACCTGAATCCTGAGCTATTATGAGATACTAGATAGCAGCAAACAGTGAACTGTCGGTGCCCATCCTCTAGACCTGTAGAAATTAGGACAGGTTATCAGGAGCCTGGGTACCATGAACCACGAAAAATATACAATTGGACTAATAAGTCCAAACGGAATAATCAATGTTACAAGAAGGCAATTTTTCCTCTTGTTTAAGTCGCTCATTGAGGAGCAAGAACAAATAGCTGTTGGATTTGCATTTGTGTATAGTCTATCGTGTGCCGTCTTGGCTTTTTTTTGTCGATTTAATTAAGCAAACAAAATTAATTTAATGACTTTACAAACCCTTATAAATAAAGATTCAGAGCAAAGGGTGTCGTAGTATATGTTGTTTTGGTGTAGTGAGTGATTGGTCGTTCGTTTGACTTACGATAGTTTACTTCTCTACTAAAATATAAAATTTTATATATTATTTATCGGTTTCAATTTGATTTAAGTATAATAAAATGTCATAAAGTAACAGATTATTAATCGTTTCTTCTGGTAAAATATTTTGTTTAATTCCTAATGAGGATTATGCAATTAGAAACGTTTAAATCTGGTAATAAAGTTTTACTTTTCCTACCCATCTGTTCCGGTTGTAAAAAATCAATCTATTGTTTTCTCATTTCATAATCATGAAATTATAATACATTCATTAGTTAGCATAACTAGATTATCAGTTTTGGATAATTTAAGCTTATAATAGTATTCTTACGTGGGTTCATCTAGACGAAGGTCAGTTAACGCCCCAAAATTAGCAGTACCAGTACTAGTTATAAAAAAATATTTATCTTGAGCTGAACTAGCTCTATTGACCGGTTTTTATAGGTATGTTCCGTTCTAGTATTGTATAATTTTTACTTAGAAGGTGAGAGTGAAACTTTTCACAAATTATCTAACATAAATTCTTTTGCATAACAAATTATTCCATCTGTGATTAAAAAAGAAATACTAATTTTGTATTGGTAAGTTAAATTTTTATAATTTAAATAATAATCAGTTTTAATTCTGATTTTTAAAGAATTCACACGATTTTTATATAAAATAAAAATATCGCATTGTGCCATCATACAAATATTTAGAATGTAGTGATTTCTTTCAATAATATTCAAACCTTCTCTGAAATGTGCACAATTTTTATTAACCATTTATAAACAGTTCTCTCATAGTTCATGCACAGAGAATTTAAGTAGAAGTGATATAGCGGTACTAATTCCAATTGTTGTCACTAGGGGACGCTGGCATTTTCATCCTATTTGTTACCGTTGAGCTACATTAATTTCCCGATAACACCTAGTTCTGGTTTTAGGGATCATAAGGCTGTTGGTCAGCTTTTATTAAAAATTGTGTCACAATGAATTCGCGTAGTTTAAGAGACAGTAAAGGTCCATTTATTAATCCAAACGTAAAAAAAACTATTAATTATTCTAAATCTAATTAAAAAAAAACACTATTGCTGAATAAGAATGAAAGTGAAAAAAAAACGCCATAATACCAGAAGTCAAAACAACCTGGAAACCGTAAAGAAATAGGTAGAAACCTTGAAAGGACTTTCAGATGCACAACTTATAGGAAATGTAGGAACCAGTTTAGGAATCTAAATCACGTTCGAGAGATACGTTTAAGTGATAAGCATTTAAGCATATGGATGATTATTTTATTATTAGGCTTTAAAATTGAATCTTTTTTCGTCTTTGCTATTACAAAGTCTGTTATGTTTATTGTAATTCTTGTAACGAGGTTTTTCGTACTTTTTTACTGTTTCCAATGACATTCCAACTTAAATATCCATAATAATAATATAAGGACCACAGTGTAAATATGGGAGCACCACACAAGAACTATTATTAAGTATAGATAGATGTAAAATTTTATCAAAAACTAGAAGTAGAGGTTTCTTAAATATGTATTTATGTTAACTTCATCTTGAAATGAATAAACACACATACTTTTAAGCATGTATTAAATATCTGAAATAATTCGTAACTTTTTTTTAGATTGGTCTGAACCATCTTCAGCCGGTACACTTCGAAGCGCAAGCGTAATTTCACCAACTCCAGAGCCACATTTACCTTCCTATTTGAGTCTTGCTTGTACAGTTAACGGTTATTCGACAAGTACACACTACGATCCTGTACGACTTGCTTCAAGATCACGAGATGCGTCACCACATCGATTAGACTCTGATTATTTATATAATCCAAGAAATACTTATTCAGGACAAAATAATCTTCTTTCTCCGCCTAATATAGTTCCTTTGCCCACACAAAAAATGGAGAATACATTAACTCAACATAGAAGTGATTTTTACAGCTCAATGAAGACTACCACGTATCTTAGCAAACGATCTTTTACAGGTAATAGACCTTTCTTTATCTAAAATTTGATCATCTACAATTATTTTGAATTTCTACTTCTACATACTTTGCTCTTGGTATAAGATGGTTTTCGTTTATAAACTTGATTTTATACTGTTGTTTTAAATTGTTTATTTTAAAAATATTTCATTAAACTACTCACTCATAGATGTCGCCTGTATTTCATAAATATTACAGTGTTGATTAAATTTTTCATTCAAGCCACCATTTTTGGGTTACTGCCAGTTTTAACGGTTTTAACCTATTACATCTGGAAAATTTTGCTATCTGTTGATAGTGTTTTTAAATTATAATATAAAATTCAATATTTGAAATTTAAAAACGAGTTATGGATAATCGCTACTTATGTATATAAATATAAACACCGCTAGTGGTACATTTCCAAGTTGCTCTTTAACATCTCTCTTCTTTCTCTTAACCTTATCTCAAACCTAGTTGGGTCGGCGTTAGTCTGTACCATCATTTTCCTGCATTTTTTTGCTCATGTCCCCCTTTCACTTTACATCCTACTGTCTTATTACTTGCTCTATCTCTTCTCGTTAATTGACACATCCAAAGCAACATCCTCATCGCCGCCACTTCTAACTTTCTCTTTTACTTTTTCGTTATTAAACAGAGTATTAACGCTGGTCATACAAATCTTTTGTACAAGTGTACCTTTAATTTTTTGCACCCAGATTTTTGTCACTCAGTCTTTTCCAGTTCATTCATCTAAACCTAATTATATGATTCATCTTACTCTTTAACCCACTATTCTTTTCTGACACAGACTCTAAATTTCTGGTCCTACAGATTGATTTTAATTGCATTCGTCTTGTCTGTTGTCATATACTCAGTCTTCGTACTACTCACTCGCTACCCTTTACTCAAAGCGCATTTCTCCATTTCTCAAGATTTCAACAATCACAATATCATCCTCATAAATCATATTTTATAGAGCTTCACAGATTATCCCTTCAGTCATAACATCCATACTATACAAATAGGGGCTCAGCACCGACAACTGGTGGAGCCTACATGCACCAAAAATCTCCTGGTAACTCCAACACTCCTCTTTTACAGATGTTCCCTTATATATCTACTGCACTAATCGGACAATATATACGACACACCTTTCACTCGCATATATCTCCACACTTCTTGTTTCGGCACTCTCTACGTATGAAAGCAGCGTGGATATCACGATGCATGTCACGACATCTCTGTATGATGCTACTCATAGCAAAAACAGCATTAGTCGTTGCTCTCTCAGGCATAA
The DNA here is from genome assembly GCA_964028335.1 of Altica lythri. Taxonomy (NCBI): domain Eukaryota; kingdom Metazoa; phylum Arthropoda; class Insecta; order Coleoptera; family Chrysomelidae; genus Altica; species Altica lythri. The sequence goes on from OZ034802.1 coordinate 70,690,491, forward strand.
ATCAAAATGGTTCTTCACTTATACTCGTCTCTTCTCTCATCTTTTTCTCAAATATTCCATCCCAAATGTTCAACGAATGCGACATCGGTTTTTATGCCTCTCTAGTTACCACAGTCCAGCACATCCACCTTTCTTTTATAGATTCGTACAAGCACACTTTTCATCCACTCACTTGGTATTTTGTATTGATTTATCACTTTCTTTATCAGGTAAACCAGAATATCTACTCAATCCTCACCAAGTACCCTCCATATTTTTGTTGGTATCATCCGCTTTCACTGCCTTTCCATTCTTGATCTTCCTCAATGCACTTTTTACTTTCTCCTCAGACATCTTTGTTTTATTCTCTCATACGTATGTTATACACAACCATCTTTATTTTTAATTTGTCAGGTGACCTTTTGAAGCTTCATCTTTACAGCTCTCTAACATCTAGGTTATAACACTTGTAAGAACATCTGTCAGACTGAACAAATCTTATTTTCAAACATTTTATCACAAAGTTAAAAAAATAATTTTCATATCAATTAACTGCTTGAAATGACAATAGTTTAAAAAGGTTGAAGGTTAACAATGACAGAAAATAATTACTGACACAAGCCCAAAAATGGCGGATAGGCGAACCTTACACTTTTATATAATTAGTTTTTAATTTAATTTATATTTTAGGTATAACGAGCATCACAAAAGACACCACAGACAGTTGTTTAGAGAACGGCCACCACAATATCCAAAATAAATGTGTATCGTACGAAAGTACCACCATATCCACCAATAACGGACAGGCTAAATGTCTTTCTGAAACGGCTATGAAAAAAGAGCTTATAAACGGACAAGAATCTACGAAATCATTTATTCAACAAAAAGTCGAACGTTTATACGGACCTGGAGCTTTAGCACAAGGGTTCTTTATTACCAAATCTCCAAAATCGCGCCCGTTGTCTGATTTTGATGGTACAACCAATTTATCTGTTAGATCAAATAGTGATAAACATTCGATTTCGTTGAACGACCGTCTTTTAGAAGATAATTTAGAACCTTCGATGAAACAAAGTACTAGCAGTCCAACTTTACCGGTTCTTAGGCATCTGAGACCTGAATTTAGGGCACAGTTGCCTGCTATTAGTCCTAGAAAAAGCCAGTTAGAAGTGGGTATACAAAAAAGTATTACTATACCGAAATTAAAGGAAGAAATGAAAGCAAATGGACATTCTAAAGAAGCAAAGGAAAATACGATATGTGAGAAAAAAGAAGTTCATTCACGGCTCTCAAATAATAATAATAAGACTGGAAAAGGTATGCATTAATATATTTTTTTATTTCGGTTTGTGTTAAAATCTTTTGTTGATTTTCGAAATTTGTGAGACTACAATTGTCCAAATCCTTGATTTTCGAAATATGTCTGAGAATTTTTAATTATCCTTAGGGTAAAAAATTATATATTTTGATATTGTTTGATTTTTAAGTTGAACCTGTTAATGTTGTTTTCGGAAGAGGTGTTGCCATACAGTAAAATTCTTACAAACTTCCTTTTTTTAACTGAGGTAGACCATGGGATTGCATCGCAGCTAGTACAGCTTATTGTGCACCCACATTCACAGGTGCTCATTCTCCGCCAAATCCCAGGTTCTTAATGAACCATAAGATCCTTTTGACTATGGTTACCGATTCTTCCCTTTGATCTCCGGTCGGTAGGCCAAGGGATCTCACAGGGAGACCTTGCAGGGCTGGGCAAATGAATATCACGTGGAAGGCTGTCTCCTCCTCCTCACCGCATTTTCTACATAAGAGACTTTCAACTTGAATTCCCATCTTATGAAGATGTCCGCGGAATACCCATTGGCCTCTGATGAAGCCAACCACTTTCCGCAGAGTCTTCCTACTCAGTCCAAGGGCATCTGTCGCTATAGCACCAGTAGGTGTCTGCAGCATTCTCTTTGACTGTATGTTGCTTTCTGTTCTTTCCCAGCTCTTTCGATGTTCTATGCCTATCCCCTGGCGAACAGCACTTCGTGCTGTGTGGTAAGCAATACCACACGTCGGCTCTGGACCAATGAGCGGGCTTTCAGCTTCTTTGTTTGCCCACTTGTCAGCTCCTTCATTGCCAGCAATACCTTTGTGCCCCGGAACCCAACTAAGGATAACCTTGTTGTTCTCTCCCAGGGTTTTCATGGCCTGATGACAGTCCCATACTGCCTTAGAGGTAAAGTCAAAACTGTCAAGTGCCATTAGCGCTGCTCTACTGTCCGAGTTTATGTATATGGTGTGGCCTGTCAGACCACGCTCTAAATACACACTTGTACACTCGGATAGGGCAACAACTTCAGCCTGGAAAACAGTAGCCAGTTTACCCAGGCTTACGCAAAACTGCGCCTTGGCTCTGACTCCAACAAACTTCCTCTGGTTTGTAGTATCTTTCGATGCTCCTACTTTTGAGTACAAAAGATATTTAAAGTTTCATTTCTATCTATTTTTTAATTTTTATAAGTTTCTGACACAAAAAGATCACTGGTTTCATTTATTAGATTTTTAGGATTTTAAGACGAAAATTAATCTTACGATTTTCTGATTTTGTAAACGAAGTATTGAGTTGATTTTTAAGATTTGTGAGTTTTTGAAGCTCTGTAGAGTTAGTGAAACAGAAGTTATCAATATCTCTTTTTGTTTTGTAGATTTCTTTTATTTAGTGTGTTTTGAAACTTTTTAAGTTAAAAATGTTCGTTTATTTTTGAATTATTTATAATTTTTAGTGTTTATAAAGTTTATGAAACCAACATTATTAAAATCTTTTTTTTTTGAAATCTGTATAAATAGAATTTTTAATTTTCGAGATTAATACCATTTTTTTATGAGCGTTTGTAATGATAAAATGTAGGACGATAACACAAAATTGCATATGAAATAGTGATCTTTGAATAAATTAATAAATTTATTAGTCAAACTTATTCACGATAATATTGTAGATGTAATACTGGTATAAGATGCAAATTTTTATAATTTTTAATATTTAAGTATGGAAACAATGACGCATAAAATAATCAATAAAGTATCCAATATAAATATCTGAATCAGTTTTGGATTAACCTAAAATATGATACGTAATTATTTTTATTTTTAAATACATTTCAATTACCTTACGCCATAGATTATTTTTAATTAATGTACCCCTTAATCTTTCAAGGTTAATTAAAGTTTGTTTATCAATTCAAATAATTAAAAACTGTAGTTGTTATCATTTTTGTAGTAGCAATCTGCGTTTGGTAACCTTTAAAATATCGTATTCATGTGTAAGTAGTATTTAAATTATGCAACAAAAAACTTTAATTGTTAATTTAATTTTTAATTAATTGTTAATTATTTTTAGTAGAGAAAGATGGTCATTATTTTCTACAAATTTTGGAAGATCAAACAAAAAGACTGTTAGAACTGGCTACTCGAGTTGAAAATGAAATTTCTAATCCAGATTTATCAGAAGAGATTATAGGAATATTAAGATCAGCATCTGGAAAAGCAAGATTGTTAGTAACACAAAAGATGCAACAATTTAAAGGACTGTGTATGAATAACATTAATCGGGTGGGTATTTGAACATAATATATATATATATATAATCGTAAGTAAATGGTGGTGTGGCAATCAAAATTTTTTCTATCATTCGAATTTATTAAATTCTTTTTGAAAACATGCTGACTTCTCCCTTGCTCTTGTCTTCTTGTCGACATATTCTTTCCAACTCTTCCGTGCTATTTTTTCGTTTTCTGCTTTCTTTTGGGTTCCAATGTAACACTTTCAAGTCATAATTTGTAACCCTCTGTCATATATCTCTGTGGCTCTTAATTTTTGTTCCATTCGTCTTGTCTTTTCAGCTGCTGAATATGGTGCTCCAGTTTGGTTAAATAGTGCCCATTTATAATTTATTATTATTTTCGAGATATCCGCGACGCTACTTACTCCCTATTTATTTCGTTTTTGGACTATTATTACATTATATTGGTTTGTATTAACAATTATTGCTTAAATAAATCGTGTCGTGTGTCAATTTCTTTGGTTGTTAATGGTTGGTTAGGATAAGGCATTCACAACCACCCAACACGTGTTTGATTTTCTGACCATTTGTATTCTGTTTTTTGTATGTTTACTTCTAGACCACCAAACCTTTTATTCCTTTGCAAGTTTTGGTATCATAGTCTAATTTGGTCGTATCCACAAGTATGCCTATGTTTTGGTATAAGTCAACGTACAGTATGAGTTTCATGGATAGATGCTATATTTAAATAGAATTACTTCAAAATTAAAAATATGTTTATTTTAAGACCGCAGGTGAACAATTTCCAACAACAAACGAAGATCTCCAAGGATTTTGGGATATGGTAATGTTACAAGTGGACCAGGTTGATGCACTTTTTAAAGAAATTGAAACCTTGAAAAGTAACGGTTGGAGTGAACCTGTTAAACCTGAAAAACCGACAAATCCATCAAATGGCACTGTAAATACAAAAACGAGTAAAAAAACTGTGAATCGCCCCACCGCCAGACCACTCTCCGCAGTAAATGAAGAAGCTCGTAAAAAACGTGAAGATCAACGCAAAAAAATGCTTGAAGATAGGCGTAAAGCTATGAAAGAAGCTAATAATCAGTCTAATCAACCGAGTATCGAAATTTTTGTGCCTGAAGCTAATACTAGCTGAGATTTGCCAATAATTTAGGTATTATTTTATTACTATCAAATTACTGCTCTATAATGCTGTTATATTTTTAATATGCTCACTTGTACAATCTCTAAATATTGAATATACTATAAAAAGAAACTTATTGCAATGCTAACAAAAATGTTTTATTGTAATGTAATAACTAACGTTAAGAAAAAAATGACAATTTTTGTTTTATATCTCGTTAATTAATTTTAGCAGTACTCTGTATCTTAAATGCTTGAATTGCCCAACAACAATAAGAATTGTCTAACTATTAATTATTAAGAATCGTTTGTGAAAACGGGCATTAGTCATTGTTACAATTGGTTAGATTTTAAATATTGACAAAGCAACATGAAGCAGCTGAATTTTATTACTCTTTTGTGCTGTTTCTAATTTTTTACTGTTAATTATATTTTTTTAATTTTATGTAAAGACTATGTTATAAAACAATAACTGAACAGAAAAAATATTAACAGGTATTACCAATAATAACCAAAAATTATTGTACTAAAAAAAGATACATTCCCAGTGGCTTTTTTAACATACTGGTGCGTTTATGTAGAATAATTATTTTTATTTCAATATGCCGACGTATCTATTTTATTAATTCTTGTTTGTAATTGTGAAATTCACTATTTTAATTGTTTTTTTTTTATCTTTCATATCTTATTTAAAATAAAAAATATTAAAACAAATATCTTTATGCATACAGTACATTTCAAGATATTTCGTCTTGACTTGTGTTTCCAATATGATTTAACAATAATAAACCCTTAGTAAGGAGCCCTGATTTATTCAAAGTAGGCATTTAGGACGCAGGTAGATTTTGCATTAATGGGTGTAGAAAATACAAGAACTTATGGATGCATATGACGAATTGAAAAATCATACAGTAAAATTTTTAATAAGAAACAACAAATATTTAAGAATTAAAAATTTACGTAATTTTTACATTGACAACTAATTTTACATTCTTGTACCCGCGTAAGAAAAACCATTTTGTGCCATTAATGCAAAATCTACCTGCGTCCTAAGTGCCTACTTGGAATAAATAAGGGCTTCTTAACCTTACTAAGGGTTTATTATTTTATTATTGTTAAATCATATTGGAAACAGAAGTCAAGACGAAATATCTTGAAACGTACTTTACATATTTTGTTACAAGAATATTTATAAGTGGCTCCAATATAGTAAAAACCATCATTTCAGTACATCAGTGTTTAATTGTTAATTGTTAGATCAAACATTTCTTGTGACAATAAAATAATAATTATAAAAAGGGAGATAAAAACTTTTATCGTATTTGATCTCTGCAATACAGATTCGTACATTTCTAACAGTAAAATCATTTTTTCTACTATCACTAATTAAAGTTTTAACGATTTTTTATTGGTGCAAGGCAGAGATGGCCTTAATAGAGCAGTTGATGGCGATTTTGTGGTAGTAGAAATTATTAAAGAGGAAGAATGGGTATCACCAAGCCACATAATACTCGAAGATGAAGGAGTAGTAGCTGATAGTGTCGATGAAATAGAACTCGATTTTGCTTCATACTAAGGGCTGGTTTTACAACAGGTTTACTAAAACAAATATTTTTTTGAACAGTTAATGTTTTTTCATCGCTTACGACTCGCACATCTCTAGAAAATTTATTTTTCTTTATAGAAAGTTTGGGAACCAATTTTCCTTTAATTTGTCTGTTCACAAATTCCAAGTTCGGCAAACCAATTGGTTTATCTAAATGATAAACTTTCAAAAAAGGCTTATTCTTTTCTTCTCTCAATTTATTTCTTTGCTCTTTCCATTGCCGCAACATCTTATTATCTTTCATTTATTGGCTTTGGGTCTTTCACTGGCTTAGGGGTTTTCACTGACTTTGGAGCTTCCTCTTTCTTTGTCGACTTCTGAGAAATATTTGCATCTAAATATCTTCTACCTGATAATGATGTATTTCTAGTCTGCCTTCTTACCATATGAAGAGGATGTTTTACGTGACAGTAAACTTTTTTTCTTGTAATTTTTATTAAAGATATCGTTATGTAGCTTCTGAAGAAAGCCTTTTTTCATATAATTACTAAAATCCATCGCAGGCTTTTCACAATAGTAATACTTTTGAATAACACATTTAACTAAATATTTGAAAACAATCAGTTCTACCGTTGTACACTGTAGTGTATACTTTTTCGCCTGCAATTGACAACAAAAAACCATTACCAACCTTTAAATGAAATGAGTAAAACAAGTGAAAGAAACTGGCATATAATTGCTTTTTAACCTGGTACAAGACAATAGGCACATATTCTTTATATTAAGTGATAGTAGATAAAATTTTGTATGTAATACGCGCAAAAAGTGTCATTATTGCTCTCGAGTATTTACTGTAACACCATATGAACATTCACATTATTAAGATTAATTTTAAATATTCCTCTTCGTTTATTCTTACAAAATAATTCATATGTCTTACGCAATGACAAATATGAGTGTGATATATTTTAGCTTAAATTTTGCTACTGCTGTGGTTATATTATATTATATGAGCAAATAATGTTAATTAAAGCCTACCATTTTTTTTTGCTTTTAATGACTATAAAATACACTAGTAATGCATATTTGCTTAAATGGTGGACTTTAATAATATAATTAATATCTATTTATAAAAGACAGGGTAAAGAACTGAGTGTTTCTTTTTAAATCTTTTCCATGCAAACTATTTCTTTTAAGAGAAAATCGTCGGACTGTATTTTTATTTAATGCTAATCGTTTTCTACTGAATAATTTGTTACTCTATACTCTATACACTCAATAAACATTAAATATTTTTCCTTATTTATTTTTTGTATTTCTCATTAAAATTATGGTCTTACTCAGTGTTGTATGTATTTGTTAACAGCAGAGATTATAATCTAGTTGGATTTATTACTATTAGAAATATTATAGTCTGTTAGGTTTTAAGGTGAGAAGTTAAAATATGAATATTTATTTATTACACCACTTTGTATCTTGTTTCGATTCGACATTCATTATACATGAGTTTTTATAATAATTTATTACATTGATTAATTCTAGATTAAATAAATTATTTACTACAAATTAGTTATTTTTATTTAAAAATTATTCTGTAGAATTTATTTTTGTGCATTAGGTCTTAAAAAAATGGAGATTCATATTAAATAAACAAAACCAAGCAAATTTTCAGATTTTAGAGAAAGTTAGGAAACATATCGATATGGAATTCTTCTCCTAGGACTCTTTCCAATTATAAAAATCTTGTCGCTGGTTTTTTTCTGCTCCTCTATATCTGTTGACTCCTTCTTTATACTGCTCCATTTGCTTTTTTATTTAAGGATGTCCTCGTAGACCTAAATACAAATGTACGCAGAACATCTATTGGGACAGAAGAAGCAATTTATTCATTTGGAATTTAAAGCACCGTAAGTTAGGACGAGTGGGGAAGACGTGGGAAGGTACGGAATTCCACAATCTGGAGACTCTGGCACTGAACGGTATAAGGGTGCATGGAGTTGGCACGTCGCGTTGCTCTGGCTGGTCTGACAAGTGAAGGCAGTATAGAGAGGAGTTCTTCTGAGCAAAATCCGTTTAAGTATCGGTAAAACAGTAAGTTTTTACCCAGCTTCACCTCGTGTGTCATTTATTGATTTAAAAATTTTTCTTGCAGCTGCTACACCACCAGTATTTAACTTTAATTTCCCTTCCTTGCTCTTCTTCAAAGAGCTTGGAAGTTTCAACTTTGTAAATGTTTGATGTCGATTTTTATTGACGATCCCTCGGTAGATGCTTTCTCCAGTGGATTGGCAATTCTTGGACGACTGTACAGTCTATTGATCCTTTTCACTTCTGGGGTGTTGATTAACCTTTGGACGTAAGTTACTATATTTGTTTTTTGTTTTTAATTATATTGTACCGTTTATTTTATAGTTTTAGCTCTGATGATGGCCGGTCTTTAGGCCGAAAGCGCTCAGCTAAGAAATTTTATAATTTTTAATACACGCTTCTCAGAGAAAAATACTTGTTTTCCTTTCGTTTCTTTGACTTCAGTAAGTGTGTACAAGTTTAACAGTTATTTCATTACCTTCCATTTTTTTAATAACTAATTTTAAATAAACTAATTAATATTATTTACTTAATTTAAGTAAGTTCAACATTCGCAACACTTACATGCCAAAATAACAATAGCATTGGTACGTCGAATACTAGCGCAGCCAGTGGCAAAAATAGAACTATGATCTGGGTTTATTATTGTGTACATGAAATGGCTGAAATAAAAAGAATAAATGGATCGATCGAATAATTATACTAGGAGAGCTACTAATTGCCTTCTGGAGGAATTAGCATTGGAAATCTTAAAGAATACTTCAATAGTTTGAGAATGTCCGAAAGTTGTGTCAATTTTCTGTTAATTAAAATACACTCACCAATTCAACGCAAAGATTTCCGAATTTATAACGCCGAAACAATATTTTTAATTATTTTTGCGGCATTTAATGAGTTCGACACGTTCAAACTTGTTTAATAAAATGGATCAAATCAATTACTTTCTATTCGACTAAATTTTTGATGTCCAGACACGTTTAGCTGCCAAATTACTCGCTACTAAACTAAATAACTGATATAGTCCGAACTAGTCTTATTAGAAGCAATAAATGAAGTTGATGTTAAGTAAAAGGTTTGTAGTAATATATAAAGATAAAATCTGTAAAAAAATAAATCTTTACTAGTCAACAAACAAAAAAAAAATAAAACCTAAAATACTTAACGGGACTGAGGAACATCACGTTATTTCAGTAAAAAAATATAATAAACCAAGTATGTAAAATATGTTTTTTTTTATCACCACTGATGATTTTGACATTCATTACATAAATTAATAAGCTCGTAATTATATGCCTCAATTTGAATTGTAAAACTTATAACAGTTATTTGGCTTTGGATTGCAGAAGCCACTTTCCTGAGTAAGACGTCTCTATCACAGTTTTGATCTAAAACCATTAAATATTTTTTTAATACATATGTAGAAAAGACATCACAACATTTTACTCACCAACAGCCAAATGGACCGTAACAATATTCTTTCCTGGAGACAATGCCCAGGCATGTAAATTATGCACATGTTTAATACCAGAAATTTTCTTTATTTCATTTTTTAAACGGATAGTATCTGTAGGACTTCCTTCAAGTAAAAACCATAACGAATCTCGTCCAACTTTTATGGTTGTGCATATAACTATTACTGAAAATGCAAGAGTACAAATAGGGTCAGCAATCTTTGCACTTGGTTTAAACTTAATGATTATTGCAGCAATAAGAACACCAAGACTTTGAAGAAGATCGCCAAGAACATGCACCGCTGCCGCACGGACGTTTATATTTGAGGAAGAATGGGAATGTTGCGACAAACCATGGGAATGTGTGTGACAAACTCCGTGCAGAATTGCACCCATACTGGAAATATAAAATATTTAATTTGCATAAAATATTCTACACTTACTTCTAAACATTATCAATAACCGATTTTTCTCATAGTTTTATGAATATTCATGTAACCAATATTTGGCACGGTTTATTCGAATATTGCCCATGTGTAACATTAAGCCTACGATCAGTACAATGAAGTTAACTGTTCCCTGTTACTTCTCCTGGATGTAACGTGAGTATTTTCAGCCAAAAAAGATTAATGACATGACTGTTAGTCAAATCACATTTTTTTGTAATAAAATCGTAAAATTTCTACGTAAACAAAGCAATATTTATAAATAATATTGACATTGACAGGAACACGACAGGAATGTCAGTGATTTATTTACCCAGTAATACCAACAAAAAGTTTTTTTTTAAATGAATCATGAGATTAATATGAATAACAAAATTATTATTACTAACAGCAACTTGTACGTAGAAATAATTTTATAACAATTTACAGCTTACAATACTCAATAAGTACTAATAAACAAAATAATTTAAGTTGTAATATAAGTAAAAAATAAAACGAACGTATTCACATTGTCAATGTCAACTTGAAAAGCTAACCTCTCTCGTAGAAGTAAATTGTTTTGTCAAAGTTTATAGGTTTATAAATAAATTCAAACTCTAATAAATCATGGAACGAAACCGAGGTTTTCGATCTAGAAATCCAGGTTCTTTCAATTCAAGAGATAGAAATGATGGTTTTCAAAAACCATGGCGCAGTAATTTCAATACTAATCAACACAACAAAATTGGCAACATCAATCCTTGGATGCAAAATAACCCACAAAATTTGAACCCTTGGCAAGAAAGCCGAAGCAACAGTAATGCTATAGATCCATGGATGAACAATTTCAACAACACGAGACAGACAAATACAGCTTGGTCACAACAGTCAAATAATAGTAATAATGGATTTTGGAGACAAGTTTCAAGTGGCACAATCAACTATAACGAAAGGCAGTACAATAATCATGCAAATCGAGATAGACGCACACCATATGACCGTCCTAATCGTGGTAATAGAGGAGGGAGACCTAATAGAAATAGAGAACGTCAACACGATTTTCCTGTAGAAACAAGACGTGAACCATCTCCAGATGTAGAACCTGAACCTGTTGTTTTATCACCACTCGAAGAGAAAATAGAACGGCTTATAACAGCTGTTCAAAGCCAACCTGACAATATAGGACAACTTATATTATTACAAAGTAATAATGAAATTCCTCCAGTACTATTAAATAATGCAGTTCACCAAGTAAAGAATTGTACAATGGTTATAGATAGAAACGAATCAACAGGATACTCAAAATTGAGAATAAATAATACAGTTATAGCAGAAGGTATGTACTCCTCGAGCAAAGATGCCAAAGCAGCTTTGTACGAAATGGGATTGGAAATTTTGAAAAGTAAATGTTTCTATATAACATCAAAATCACATTACGAAGAAGTTTCAATGAATGATATTAATAATCAGCAGAAACAAGAGCCTGAAAATACAATGGATGGCAGTAGCAAAGCTGTACAGATGATGTTAAAAATGGGATGGGGAGGAAAAGGTCTTGGAACTAAAGAACAAGGAGAGCAAAAGAGTGTTGCTGATAAAATAGTAGAAAATATTTCACGAGAAGGATTAGGAGGCAGTGGGAAACCAATAATGCAAGAAGTTGATAAAATCCTGGCAGATTATGCGAAATCTAACAAAACCATAACATTAGGATTCGATTCCGGTTTTACAAAAGATGAAAGAGCACAAATCCACGCTATTGCTGCTAAATACCATTTAAAATCTAAAAGTGAAGGCGGTTTTAGCAGCAGAAGAATAACGATTAGTAAAAAAATGAGCAAATGGGTGTTAATCCGAGAGTTATTGAGTGTAGGACTTGAAAACGAATCTTACATTTTAACAATTCCTGATGAATTTGAAGAATTATGGACTAAAGATGATTAAATTTATAAGTTAATACAATAGTTAGTGTTATCAAGAAAAAAAATCATTTACTAATTTTAGCTTTTTCTCACAACACGTAACACGTCAACGTTTGTTATTAGTTAGATAATTAAATAAAAATCTTGAACATAAATTTTTGAGACCGGTTTATGTCCGTTATATGATAATTATTTTTGGTGTAGTTAACGAGTTTATACATATATTTTGTATAAAATTCAATATTGTAACAGCTTTGTTTTATGAGAGAATTGTGAACTTGTTTCAATCAAATAGATTGGCCCAAATGATCCATACAGAACTCAGGATACTCTCCGCAGACAAAGATAGTAACGAAGTGAATGCATAATTTTTTTTCAAATTACTGAACTACAGTTAAGAAATGATTTTATCATAATAGAAAGCATTTTGCAGTATTTTTTCTGCCTTTAAGACATTATTGCCATCATTACAATAACTGATCGTAGAGATGCAATGTTAAATAAAAAAACTCAGTGACTCATTCTAAAAACAGGAAACCAAATAGTGATTAGAGATGGACAACCTACGTTTACTAACATAAGGACTACACACCATGAAAAATGCTATGCTAGATGGAGTCGTAATAGTATCTGAAGAAGAAATCTAAGATAGTATTACTAAAGGAAATTTTGAAGCAATAGAAGACGTGTTGATTGGGTTCCGTATTATCCAATCAAGAAAGCGTAACTTATGAAGAAGTTACGCTTTCTTGATTGGATAATACGGAACCCAATCAACACGTCTTCTATTGCATTCTATTGCATTCTACAGCGAAATTTGGACATGAAGGTCCAAATTTCGCTGTAGAATGTTTTGATACAATATTTCTTATAGTTGTCAAACTAAAGTACTACTTATTAATAACTTGAATAAAATTGATAATTGTAAATATTTGTTGTTAAATTCGGTGTTTAAAAAATACCATTATGTAGTTTAACTGTTAATAGCATCTTTAATATTGATGGTAGCATAAAGTTAGTGGAAATCAACAGGATTTGTGGTAATGTTAAAAGAATTCTACTTTTTACCGAATGGATAAGCTAAAGAAAAAAATAAATGTTAATTGCTCTTCTTCTTATAGAACATCCCTGCGGTTGATAATAGGGAAATACAATTTTTACAGAAGAACTTTTTCTACAAAATGCTTTCAATTATTTTTTACATAGCTTCGAAAACAAGAAATTTTGCTTTAAAGTGTACAATAACTCTGTTAAGTCATCAATGGGAATATTCAAAAAGTAATTTATTACGACCCAAAATTTCCATTGATATCTATGGTACGATCAATTAATTTGTAAACCTTTCCCTTTGCTACATATAAAACATTTGTATAACACTTCAACCTTTTTTTTTGTTACTAAACCATGTACATACAGAAAAACAGTAATATCGTAGATATAATCTCTAGTATCTCTATATTAAATAACAATTAGTTTTTAGATGTATTTTTATGAAATTGCACGTTTAAATATAAGATCAGTTGTATGATTACATTAATTAATATTAAATTTAGTGGAAAGTAAGTATGTTATAAATTCGGATACACAATTTTGAACATAATTTTAAATATGTTGTAAATAAAATATGTACAATCTGCCCAATTTCACTTTAGCTGTGATATGCGCAAATGAAGAAGAGGGAGCATCGCAACAAAGCCAGAAGACATTGTCTCGAGACCGACGAATCTGAGCGTCTCCCCAACTTGGTTCATCATAAACCAGTGCATATCAACGTCAGAGCTAAAGTGAAATTGGGCAGATTGTACTATTTAAAATATAGTGGTAATAATGATGTATGTATGTAATGGTATTAATCGAAATACACAATGAAAACTAATTAAGTATATAATTTGTTAAATACCCTATTATATAAAATCAATTAATATTTAACATTGACCAAGCGTTGTTAAACTTTTATAAATCACAGCCTTTCAAAGTACTTTCTAAATAAAGCGAGGCTTTTAATGTTAATTAAGTACGGAACAGGATAGTAAAAGATAAAGCTGGGAGTATAAATGGAAGATGAAAGGAATATCTCGAGAATCTGGTGAACGACGAAAACGAGACATATATTTGAACATGGTACGTATCTCGAGGGGAAAAGAGTTCATTGAAGAAGATGAAGAATAAAAAAGGAGTGGGAGCGGATGGTATACCAGCAAAATAGTATTTGATGAGGATGAAATGGATATCCTGTTGGACTTGATGAGAAAAGTGATGAATCAAGAGAAAATACTGAATAAGTGGAAGAAAAGGATGCTTGTGCAAATTTATAGAAAAGAAGAAGAAAAAGAAAAATAATTTTATTGCCCAACAGATTAATCCAGTTACAGGACAATTTATATAGAAATTTCTAATATAATAAAAACATTAAATTAAACAAGAAAAAAAAATATCTCGAATGGCGAAGCTACAAATTAACAAAATCAATATTTTTTATTACTTTTCCCAGAGTATCAAAAAAGATATCAGAGTCAGAACAGTACTTATTAAAATTTAAGCACATTAGAGCTATTGGAGAGTTTTTCCCCAGATTTGTTCGAAAACTAGATGTATAAAATGTTTTATGATGTCCAACAGCTGTTTGTGGAACATTAAAATTTATTTGGTTCATTAAGAAGGGAACGTCAATAGAATTATGTAATATTTTATATAGAATAACTATACTAGAAGTTATCCTTCTTTGTTCCAATGATGGGACACTAAACCTCGAAAGCAGGAGAGACTGCTCAATACCTCGCATAGGATACTGCCCATCTATTTTAAAAGAAAGGTATTTGAGAAATCGACGCTGAACATTTTCCGTAGACCATTTGTGTATGTTATATATAGGGTTCCAAATTATAGATGCATACTCTAACTTGGAACGAACTAACGAAAAATAAAGTAAAATCAAGCTTTGAGGATTTGTAAAAGAACGACAGTTACGAATTAAAAAACCTAAGCTTTTCAATGAAGAAGCAACAATGTTATCTACATGATAAGAAAAGGTCAACTTTTGATCGAATATTATACCTAAATCTTTTGTTTGTGTGCAACATGACAATGGGATGTTATTAAATAAATAAGGAAATTCAACTTTCTTGATATTCCTGGTGTATGGACAAATTTTACATTTTGATACATTCATAAACAACTTGTTTTCATTACACCATTTTTCCACAATATCCAATTGGGTTTGCAGATAGTAGCAGTCCTCAATTGATGACACAGAAACGTATATTTTCATGTCATCGGCAAAGAGCAATTTGCCACATTTTAATTCAATTGCTAAGTCATTAATAAATATAGTAAATAACAATGGCCCCAAATTGGAGCCCTGTGGAACTCCAGATGTTGCTATAAAAGGTGAAGATGCATAACCATTGTAAAAGACATAATTACTACGACCTTTAAGGTACGATGAGAACAGTCTTAGCAACAAATTATCAAATCCCATGGCTTCCAACCTTCTCATAAGAATGTTATGATCTATTCGATCGAATAAAGGAAAGGAGGATATGATAACTATAGAGGTATTAAACTGATGCTGCATGCTTCGAAAATTTGGGAGAGAATAGGTGAGAAGAGGCTGAGAGAAGAGAAGAGATGAGTATGAGTAAAGAGATTTATGCCTGGGAGAGAAAGGAATAAAGCTCTTTTTGTTATTTGAAAAATGAAAAGCAGCGTGATACCCATGTTGCCTTCATAGACCAGTTACGAGTGCAGAGACAAAAGTGTGGTTATTTATGCGAGTGAAAGGTGTGATGGACAAGTATGTCCAATTAGTGCAAGAGATATATGAGGGAACGGAAACAGCAGTGTTGGAGTAACGAGGGATTTGTGGTGTATGTGGGGCTCCACCAGAAAACAGTGCTGAGTCCCTTTGATAGATGCGGCTAATATTGTGATTATTGATTTTGTGAAAGTGAAACTGGACGAAAAACTTGAGAAATAAAAAAAACGGTTAAGAGTGAATGTTTGAGAATGAGTAGAACGAAGACTCAGTATATGACAACAGACGAGAAGAATGGACTTAAAATCAATTTGCAGGGCCAAGTGCTGCTAGCTGTCCAAAATGTCAAATATTTAGGGTCTGTGCTAAAAAAGAGTGGAGGTTTAAAGAGTGTGATGACTCATAGAATTAAGTGTGGATGAAAGAACTGGAGAATAATTAGTTTTATTTAACAGGAATATAAGTACAAAAATAAAAAGTAGACTGGATAAGAGAATTGGAAGACCAGCATTGATAAATAACTCAGAAAAGGAGTCAACAACGAAAGAGCAGGAGCGAAAGTTAGATGTGGCGGAGATGAAGATGTTGCGTTGGATGTGTGGATTAACGAGAACCGATGCAAAAGAGTAATAAACGAAAAAGGAAGAGGTACAGTGAAAGTGGAACAGATTGGCAAGAAAATCCAGGAAAATAGGTTGAGATTTTGAGATGGTTTGGTTATGTAGATATGAGGGATGAGAATTATGTGAGTGACTTGAATGTGAGCTTGGAAGTAAGAGAAAGACCGAAGTTGAGGTGGATGAATATTCTAAATGAGGACCTTAAAGAGAAAAAAATGGAGAAGAAAGGATGCATTAAATAGAGACGGGTGCAAACCAATGATACGGAAGGCTAATGCCCACCTCAGCTGAGCTTAAGATAAGGTTAAGACAAAGAAGAAGTCGGAATAGGTGTTATGCCAGAAAAATCGACACAAAAATTAGGAACGGAATATCCCCTGACCTGTCTATCATTCGTTACTCGCCGTTAGATTAAAACAACGCTTCTTTCCTCTCTTTCGCTGGTTCCACTTTTGAGTACACTAGATATTATTTTAAGCTCCACTTTCATCGGAATTCTCCCAGTTCCATACGTTTTTTGTTGGTCCATTTACATAGAATAATACTTTAAAAAAATTTACCTGAAGTATGCAGATAACTGATAATCATACCGTATAAGAAATTTGCTACTACAGTCATATAGAATACAACAGAATAATAATCTAATCAGAGAATAAATACAGGACTCATAACCTTCAAAACTGGATCAAACATTACTCCACTGATAATCCTCCATAGTTGAATGTCCTTATTTTAGGCAAGGAAAAAGTTTTAAAGGAACATTATTGGAGGATAAACTGTTAAGACTCCTGCCGAAGAAACGGGTTATTAAACAGCTGATGATAAGACACAACAATGGAGGCACCATCTCCTGGTTTATGCAGACGAGTTGGTAATGATAGACAATTTAAAATTCTAAGATCGTGGAATTTAATAGAAGATTATTTGGTGGGAACAGGAAACTTACTGTTACTGATCGTAACTTTTAATGTTTGTAATAAATAAAACTTCTTGGGATAAAACTAGACTATAAAAATATTACCTACTTACATAATATTTACAAACAATCCTAAAGACGATATGATAATCATAGTGTTTGCGTCAATTTCAAAATCCTGGCTGTATATTCTATTAATAGCTAAAGTTGATAAAATTGCAGACAATAACCATATTGTTAAAACACTGAAATCGAAATAGCCAAAATATATATTTTTAATTCCTTAGAGAATCGATTTTAAAACATACCTAAGAAGAGCACCAATTACTTCACCCCTATAAAAACCGAAAGTCATCGATTTTGTTGGTGGCCTTTTACCAATCCAAATTGCTAATAAAGAAATTAAAAAACCTATTAAATCTGAAAATAGATGTGCCGCATCTGTCATTACAGCTAAACTTCCTGCAATATAACCACCTATAAGTTCTGCAACCTGAAATTTAATTACAATCATAATACTTATAATCCCAAGAAATTAGAGATACACACAAATAATCTAAATTTTAAATAAATTAGAGGAATTTGTATATTTACCATAAATATACCACAGAATAATGCTGCACTACTTAATTTTTTCCATGCATTCGAGTCGTCAGATGATGTTAAAGAATGATGACAATGGAATTCTGGTTCTACAGAATTTCCATAAAATTCCTGTAAAGAAATTTAATTTATAATAACAATTAATAAAATTAGTTAAACGCTGATAATAAAATTATCAATAATGAAAGTAATGTTGTATGAAGAACTAAGACAATCGAAAAGGCTCCTGTGAAACAATAACCAGAAAAGATCTTTCAGTTGTCTAAACCTTAGTAAGAAGATTCTCCGTATTATAACAGGAATGTTAACTGGGCACTGCCGATAAAGAGGACACATGAAGAAACTAGGATTGGTAGATGAAACACAGTGCAGATTCTGTACGGTAGAAGATGAACCCTCAATACACATACTCTCAGAATGCATTGCATTACGTAATTCTAGGGTCAGATACCTAGGTCCATACGAAATAGAAGAGAGAAAGACCTACCTAACTTGAATCCCAACGATATCCTAAGGACCAGAAGAGCTATAAGTGTGAGGAAACATCAGAATTATAGCAAGAAAAGGGGAACACAATAGATCTTATAGGTCGCAGTTGTATCTGTTACCCCTAATTTGCTCATACATAAATACATATATAGTACGAAGAGAAAAATATTATTACAGATAAGTATATATTAATAATTGTAGTAGTGAACAAAAAATGTTTCGGTGAAATTTTTTTAACAAAGTATCTCTAATAAATAAATCAAAAAACGATGCATTTTTTTATAAATTCTTAAATACTCACTATTTCTTTATTCTCAAATATCATATTAACCAAAAAATAAATCCTTCTCTCACGAAATTTAATTTTAGACTATTAAAAAAATATTAAAAATAAACGATTTATTTTAAAATGTAATTATATATATTGTAAATTGTCTAATGAAATTGGTAAATACATTACACAATTATATATTTACAGTAAAAAACACGGTACTCTCTAAAAACAAAATTAAAATGTGTATTTCTAAGTAGATTCATACAAGTATAATCAAATTTGAATGAAGATAATCTATATTTGTATATATATTTTTAAATATATTAATTGGTCGTTTTATTTTAAAGACGGAAGCCGTCTGGCATACATGCAGTCACCGGTACTGTACTAGGTTTTAGGATTATTGTACTTTCTCCATTAGATCATGTCACCCAAGATCTTGTTACCCTCTACCAGTTTGTACAGGCCTAAAGAATGGGTGCACTATGTTTATGAAGGCACACTCTGAAGGGTCCTAAAATTAAATTTTCCTTGCTATCCAGTGTCCCGCAATGGTACAGTATATGCAGGTGTCCCTTGACCTATGCATGGTCCGTAATGACTCGTAACTGATTCCTGCTAGTTTTGCGCAATGTTTTAATTCTTCTGGCACATGTCTATTCAATACACATTCTTCTGTGTACTTGGCCAGAGATATGTTCCTAGTGGTGGTTGGGTTGTCTACGAACCCAGACTTTCATTCGGACTGTACTTTTTGGTACCCCTAGAGCTGGCTCTGAATCATGGATTATTATGGACGATCCTTTTCTTGCAAGTTTATCAGTCTGCTTTATATTCCTTAATGTCCTGGCACCCAAACAAGTTTGACACTGTAATATTCCGCCAGGATATCAAGTTCTACTCTACATTCGTGTACTGACCTGGAGACTACTTTGGCGGTCTTTAAAGCCCTAATCGCCAACTGAATAGCTGTGCATACATTAATCCGCTTAGATTTATAAGCCCTTAAATAATTTTCTCTTATGCATTGCAAGATTCCATATACTTCTGCTTGAAACAGATGTAAATGTTCCAGAGGGTCAGATTTTTTTACGATTTCGTTATTGCTGTAAATTCCTGCTTCTCAACCATTTTAAGTTTTAAACACCACGTTTTGCCTTAAGTGCGTTTGGCCACCATTCAAGTGGTTATCGCCGTCTTGATTATGTATTCGAGATTTAATTCTTATATCATTCCCAGGAACTACACCTCTCCCACTATTTGTATATTTGTATCTTTAAGGCTTAGAGTCCTTAGAGGCCTTTTAAATTCATTCTCCTGATAAATGTTACAACCTTAGACTTTAGAGAGCTTATGTTAAGATATGCAGTCAATGTTCATTCCGTGGCTATATTTAGATCCTGCTGCATTTTATCTTTTGTTGTAGTATTAAATTTGCAGTGAGCTAGGATAACCAGGTCATCTGTATAGCTCACCACCTGGTTTCTTTCATTTTTAAGTCTCATTATCAGTTCGTCCATGACCAGATTTTTATTAATGTTAATATTTTATTCTTTTGTTACAAATAAATGTGTTTTTATATCTAAAATACAATTAAGAATAAATATACTAAACTATTTTTGTATTTTTATGTTTAATTTGTTATTTAACACAAAAACTTACCACCATATTTTCAGTCATTTTAGAAACTATTCTGAATAAATAATTTTAGAATTTCATTTCATGTTCGAAACTACAAGCAATTTTAATACCAATTAAAGGTTTTAAAAATTAATGAGCGATATAATAATAACATGTCTCTAATATCAGCTATAATAGAAATAATTAAAAAAAAAAATAAACGGTAAGTTACACTTCCATGTAACCCCATAAAAATAATAATCAGGTAAAATACTTAACAATATTTATTATACTAATGCCGAAAAAAATAATTAACGCATTTGATTATAAATGTATAAGTGTAAATCAACATGGTTTTATGAAGAATCGTTCAACAGTCACCAACCTTTTGATCATTACACAATATATTGCTGAATTTATTGACAACAGGGCCCAAACTGATGTGATTTAAACAGACTTTTCTAAAGCCTTTGACAGACTTGACCATAGCATTTTGTTTAACAAACTTATTTCTTTAGGATTATATCCTAAGTTAATAAAACTCTTTCAATCCTACTTATGGGATCGAAAGCAATATGTGCAGCTCAATTGTTTTAAATCTGCTGAAATCTTCCGGTGTTCCACAAGGATCTAATCTAGGGCCGCTGCTTTTTAATATCTTTATTAATGATATTGCTGAAGTTTTAAATGTAAATTTCCTTTTATATGCCGATGATTTAAAACTGTACAGCCTAGTGGAGAATATAGGTGATAGCGATAACCTCTCGGAAAATTTAGGACGTGTTGTTGAATGGTGTTACCGTAGTAACTTGTTGCTAAACCCAGATAAATGTAGAGTTATGTCCTACAGCTTAAAAACGAATATTTTAAAATACGATTACTCAATAGATAGCGTTGTTCTTGAGCGACCGGAATCATTTACTGATCTTGGCGTCACGTTTGACACTGCACTATTACTATTATTTAATAAGCATAAGCACATCGATAATGTTGTATCCTCCTCATCTCGCATGTACGGGTTAATTGCACGTAGCTCTAGTGATTTTAAGAAGACTTCTACCTTAAAAACTCTGTTTTATGCTTTTATAAGCTCAAAGCTTGAATATGCGTCAGTTGTGTGGAGTCCATATTATCAAATCATATAGATCGAATAGAAGCAATTCAAAGACAATAGGCATACCTCACTCTGAGCTATTAGAAAGGCATAAATTTTGCAGTTTCGAAAGAAGGCGTGATTATTATAGTGTAGTGTTAACTTACAAAATCAATAATAGTCTTATTGACTGACCGACATTATTGAAAAATTTTAATATTTCCGTTCCCAGAATTTCTACCAGGCACCCTAATACTTTTACATCAATTCAGCTCGCCAAATATTCTGCAGAATTCTCTGCTTCATATAATGTGTATGTGTGTTAGCCAGGATTTAGATATATTTTATTGTAAGCTGTCGAATATAAAATCTTACTTCTTATCTTAGTTTGTTAAATTGGTTAATTAATTAGTTAATTATAAATTATTATGTATGTGTTTGTAAAGTGTACCAATAAATAAATAAATAAATAAATAAATAAATAAATAAATAAATAAATAAATAAATAAATAAATAAATAAATAAATAAATAAATAAATAAATAAATAAATGTCATAATGTAAATACATGTAAACTCTGTCAATTCCTGCTCTGTAATTGGGTTTAAGAACTGTAGAGTATTGTATTTTAAATCACATTTTAGTTAAATTCCTTTGCTGAAACAATGTTTAAACCTTATTTAAAAATCCCTAATTAGTCGTTTTGTATATATTTATATCAACAGTTTCATAACTATAAGTAACCCTTGCTTATAACTAATATAAGAGGGTTATTAGAGGTAAGCGAAATGAATTAGTTCGAAACCGTTACTGAAGTAACATACTAAAAAAAATGAAAGATACCAAATACATGAATAATTGTTTATGAACAGAATTTCTTCACTTACCATTTTTTAAATCTAATAAAAAATTATTTACTTTTTGCACAAGGTACTAAGAAATTATATCGGAAAAAATTTGATCATGTAAGTAAACTATACCATTCAATTTTAAGGTCAATCAACTTAAGATAATTCTGCATTTAATCAATACACTTCAATTAGTTTTAATTTTTTGTGTTGTGTTAAAATATTATATAAATAGATAATAAGTGACAATCATAAAATCAATAGACAATCGTTTTATCTATTTTGGCAATCAGTAGAAGTGAATTTTAGATCTGATTTTGATGAAAGAAACATGCGAGGTAATTTTTAAAAGAATTTCCTTAATCACTCTGAATTATTTAAAAAAAGTTTTGTACTTTGACAAGGAAAAAAATAACAAATATATTTAATAAAAAATTATACCAGAATTAATCATATTTTTCACACTTTTATCAGCAGTTCCCAATCCATGTCTGAAAATGAATTACCATGGACCACTCATTAGATATACATCTTAATCAGCTGTAACCAAATTCAAACGTGATTAAATATAACATTTTTTTTTAAACAAACTATATAATTAATTAAGAAACTATGATAATTATTCATTTTAAAACTTGTTAAATTGTCTTTTAATAAAATAAAGAATACAAAATTTGGGCGCAGAACAGTTGGGCCGAATTTGCAACATAGGGTATTTAGAAAATACCCTTAAACACGGTAGTCCCGGATGGTTGTTATTTTAATAGTTCGTATTTATAAACTGTTTAAGGAGGGGATAAATAGTTAAGTAGACCTACATTTCGACCTTTTAAAAATTTACATTTAGTCTTCTTCTTCTTATGTAGCACTACAACTCTGGATGGGTTTTCGCCTCCATTATACACGATCATCTATCATGGCTGGGTCCAACGATAGATTCATTGTTGCCAGATCTGCTTTAAAGTTATCTTCCCAGCGCATACGTGAACGTCCTAGCGGTCTTTTTCCAGTTAGTTGCTCTTTCCAAACCAATTTTACAAGCCGATCTTGACCGGCCCACTTCTGTCACTGAGATTTAATTTCTTGGATGATATTACTGTCTTTATACAACTGTTTAAGATCGTTGTTCGTTCTAATGCGATATTGGTTAGTATTTGGATTAGTGTTGGGGTTCGAAGATTCTTCTGAGAATTTTCGTCTCGTATCTTCTAAGCATTTCTTCGTTAGCTTTGGTGATCGTCCACGTTTCGCATCTGTATGTGATTATAGGCCTGATAACCGTTTTGTATACTTTAATTTTTTAGAGAGTATAAACGGCGACTAGAGGACTGGATTCTTCCTTTTATTTCCTCTGTGATAACATTGTTTGATGTAATCGTGGCTCCAAGCTATTTGACATGCTCCACTCGTTCAAAATTGTATTCTGTCCGCGTCCTTCTTATATATTTGTGTACAAATATTTTGTCTTGTCTTTATTTATTCTCAAGCCTGTACGCGTCTTTGTTTCTAATTTCTTAAAAGCCTCTTTTATTGTCGGTATGGTGTTTCCAATTAGGTAAGCCAAAATTAGATTGGGACCTTATATGTTCATGAGTTCTGTTTCGATTTGTGCTGTTCTTACTGCCTTTTCCCAGATGATATAAACAATAGTGATGATACAGCGTCTCCTTGTTTAAGACCAGTTTCTATTTTCTATATCGAAAGGTTCTGAGATTTTGTTGTCCACTCGTACACTCGATTTGCCACCAATTACACACGTTTTTACCATAAGTATAAGTTTTCTAGGGATCGCATTCCACAGTTGGTTTTTCTCCACACTGTCATATGCCTGTCGGAAATGTATAAAAAGGTTATTTACAGTCCTATTGAACTACCAACCCTTTTCAAGTAGTTGGCTTAGTGTGAAGAGTTGGTCAACAGTAGATCTACTTTTTTAAACCAGCTTGGTAGTCTCCCAAACGGTGTTAGCCTTCTGAGTAATATATGATAGGACTTTGTATGCAGTGTTGATTAATGAGATATTTCGATAATTAGAGCACTTCATTCTATCTCATTTTTTATGAATCGGTATTATAATGTTTTCTCGACATTTCAACGGTATGTTTTCATCTCTTTAGATGAGTGTTACCTGACTATGGAAAGCATCTCCACCAAACTTCAGCAGCTCCGCTGGTATTCGATGGTTTCCTCCAAAGACGGCTCGTGTACTGGTAGATCCACGGTTGTATATACATTTAGTCTAGTTCTTGCATCAACGTCAAACATGAATGTAACGAATATTTTGAGTGAAAACGGAAAACACTTATTAGGTATTAATAAGTACAAATTTTGTGTGGCAAATGTATTAAAAAATTCAACAGTTCGTTATGAGTTTTATAATTTTAGATTAATGTGATACTTTTATTTCTTTACTTTATTACTATTATTCATAATTATATGACTCACTGTGAAGTGTTTTTATGTGACATTACATCTAAATAAATATTAATAAATATTTTTCAAATAAGATGACCTGGTGCACGATCATCTCGTGGACCTGGAAAAACTGAGTCGCGAAGCCGTAAACAATGACTGCAAGCGGAAAGCTGTAGAGGACCTGTGTGAAAAACCGTCTAAATTAATGCGCAGTGAGATCGTAGTTCTCCATACTACGAAACCTTAACTTTAAAAGATTTAAATTTAGTACGGCGCGTTATAAACAGAAGTCGTCTTAAGATCTTGCCGAAAATACCACATAATATACTAATGTCAAATAATACTAGTCCTGAATGTAGTTGTAATATATATATATATATATTTAGATTTAATGTACCTGATACAAGTACCTAATGTATCTAAATTGTTTAGCAATATATTTCTATAATTTTCATTTGTCTGTAATATTTTCTCCTTATTTTTTTAACACCGTGATTCATTAGAGTTTTAAACTTTATAAAATATGATACATATTTTCACATGGTTCTTAGCTTTACCTAGTAGTAGACTCGTATGATCTAACTGAAATCGTAGCCAGTTTCCAAAAAATTTTGTCATTACATACAATACAGCTATGAACCATTACGAGATGACCGTCTTACGAACCATATCGTTACGAGTTAACATGTCTCGCTGAGGGTAAAATTCCGACCGAAATTAAATGTTACGAGTTGACGCGTTTAAATTAACATTAATTTTTCCAACTTTAAATTAAATAAAAAATTATATATAATTATAATAATAAAATAGATGTTTAATTTTTTAAGGTAACAATTTCTGGTGCATCATTACATATACAGGAAACTTATTAGTGATAAGTGGTAACCGATAAGAAAATAAATATTTATGAGGTCATTAAAAAGCAACTAAACATAAATTTAATAGTTTTCTTTTATAAAAGTTGAATCACTTTAGCTAATTTTATAGCTTTTATTGTATTTTTTAAAACTTAGATACATAAAAACGAAATATTTAAAAAACTCTTAAATAAAAAAATTAATTATGATTATTTATTTTTAAATTAATATTACTTAGAACTTACTTCGATCAACATATGTAAATTTTTTTATTGCAGTTCACTCAACAATAACAGTATAAAAAAATGGTGGGAATAACCAACACTAACACAACTATAATTTGGATTGAATGTAATTATTGATAGTAATTCAAGGACTAGGTACTTAAATAAACATTAAAAAATATGTGAAAAGTGATTTCAATAGATTTAAATAATTTTAACAATTTTTTTGATTAGGGATTTGTCAAATTGTATCAGCAAATTTATTCATTAGAGAAAAATAGGTAAATATTCTAATGATTTATAAAAATATTATTTATAAATTTTTAATTAACATATTTTATTAAAACTAGTTATAATACTATTTAATAATAATACTTACATCAATTAATAAGGGGGAATCTTCTAAATGATCATTGCTTTCACTTCCAACATCCATAGTTATACGAGATGAATTCTCTCGACTAAAAAATGAATTTTGGTCCCAATTTGACTTTGTACTTGTCCAATTAGAGCTAAAATTTTTTTGGTTTGCATTTTCATCATCTAGAAGAAGATCCTCGTCTTCCTGGTATTCACATTTCCTCATGTTACAAATTTAATTGTTATTTACTTGAAAATCTAACCTCATATTTATATTATTTTCTGTTGTCAGCTTGTTTCTTTATCCATAGAAGATGATTTTTATTAATACTTTTATCATACTGATAACTAGGTCTTTAGTAAATATTGCAAAATAAAATTAATATTGAATTTCTGTTACAAAACATTATTTTGTCAACGTTGACATGTTCCTTCTTTTATGTTTTTTTTTTGACTAGTTCTTCTTCTTAATATTAGTTTTTGCAGTTGATCTATGACTCTTTTGGAATCTAGTAACCATTTACAAAGTTCTGCCTATTAATTTATATTCTACTTTTATGATTTTTGTTTGTGTCTATATATTAAAATGAATAATTGTTCGTACACTTTTTATTTTTTACGTTGTAATATGTGGTATAAAATTTAATAATTTATTTTTAAATCTGTTACTTACGTGTTACTTGATACTTTTTAATTAGAGGTTACTTAAGTTACTTATTTGTTGTTGTAGTCTTTCGTTAATAGATGGCGTCAAAAAAATTCAAACCTTTGAATATAAAACCTGTTTTATATTCAAAGATTCAAACAGCTTATATACGTTATATACCATTATAATTTAAGGTAAAAATTGAAAACTAGAATAATTACCGTTATAGTGCCTTACCGTTATATTATATTCGTATGAACTTTATACATAGCAATTTTTACATTATAGATAAAAACAATAATGTGGTATAAGCATAAATATAGGTATAAATAACAAACATATATTATAAGCCCCGAAGCTATTCCCTTGGTTTGAGGGTATGCTGGTATGCTGATGGATCTCCTGCAGCCCCCCCCCAGAATTTGGTAGCAGGGCATTCCAAGACAATATGATTGATTGATTGTTCGGCAGCATTGCATTTATGGCAAGCTGGACTGGTATTTATAACTCATTGGTTCAGTGATTGTAGAGTTGTTATAAGATCAGAATTCCTGATGTTTGGACTCCATTGGGCCGACCAATGCTCCTTAGTTTTGAAATTAACCAATGCCGTAGCAGTTCTAGTTGGTGGATGTCTGGATCTTAAGTTGCATTTCGTCTAGTTCGGTAATATCTGTATTTATTGGAAATGATGGGTTTTGTTGGCATTTTTGAAGTATAGTTTTGAGTGCCGCTAGTCGTCTTGTTGCAGGAAGAGCGATATTGCTTAGAAAAGGGAGCCATTGGTTTTTTGTGGACCATATAGTTCCCGATATGTGCCACATTGCTTGATTTAGCTGAGTATCTTTTGTTTGGTGGCTGTTTAGCCAGACAGGACCAAAGTGTTCTGCAGTAGAATAGACTAAGGACAACGCGCTCGTTCTTATTACATTTGCATTAGACTCCCATGTTATATTTGCTAATTTAAAAATGATGTTATCGCGAGACCTTATTTTAGCTGCAATGTTTTTAAAATGTTTTGTTTAAAGGTAGGGGTACGATTCAGCGTTACGCCTAGGTATTTTGAATTCGGATTATGCTTTAGAATAGTCCCTTCACATTCTATTTCCAATTTGTAATTGGCTTTGTGATTGTTAAGATGGAAAGCCATAAGTTCAGTGTTCACAATAGATCTGCAAAGGTCGCAGTGATACAGGCTAACAGTCAACCCAAAAATATCTAATCATTTTTTACGGGTTTGGTTGTAAGCGTTTTTTATTTCTTTTTTTTTTGTGTTCCCAGGGCCATTTCATCGGCGTAAATAAGTTTCCGTGAAATGGTGTTTGGTACATCTGATGTGTAGATATTATAATGAAGGAAAGACATAACTGATCCTTATGGTAGGCCATTTTGCAGGCTAATGAAATTACTAGTTTTTCCATTGAGATGTATTTGGAAGAGTCTGTCACTTAGCATTTGGTTTATCAGATTATTAGATGAAAGGCATGGTACCATTTGGTGTATTTTAAAGAGAAGCCCTTCCTCCAGACTGTGTAGTATTTAGGTGAATGAAAGCTGTTACCGTTTTAAGCTTCTTTTGAACCACGTTCTCGATGAATGTTGGTCGGCACAACTTTTTCCTAGCATAAAAGCAGCTTGTTCCTGGGGGATGTTTGGCTTTGCCAGTTGAAATAGTCTCGTCTGGATTATTCTCTCAAATATCTTGAAGCAGACAATTAAAAGAGCAATTGGTCTGTTGTAGCTTTCAAGTAGAGCAGGGTTTTTTCCAGGTTTACATATTGCGATTATCTTGCTTTGTTTAAATCATTTTGGAAACTTCTGCTTGGTTATTATTTGATTATAAAATTTGAGAAGCCATCTACTGGTATTGGGAACTAAATGTTTTATAACTTCAGGATAAATGTTGTATATTCCTGCTGCATTATGACATGTAATTAATTTTAGTGCTTCTACAAGTTCTTTGGGCTCAATAAGCTTCCATCACTGATAGGCTTTCTTATTGGTCCGTTTTTGCTTTCTTTAGCTGATATCCTTTTATGATTTTTTTTTCTATTAATGGTTTTGACAGGTTTACAATTCGTTTGGCTATGTCTTCCGGTTTTGGGAATGTAAAGTTTTCTCTGTAAAAGCATATGCCAGAATGTTCTGGCGGAGTTTCTATAAGTTCTTCACCTATGCCATTATCTTTGGATCGCTCATATTGATCAAGTAATTCTTTACATTCGTCATTCCAACATGACAATTCCACGTGGAATGTGCTTTTTCGCACAGTTGATCACAAGTGATGCAAATCTTTCATAATTTTCCACTTCCAGCTTGATACGTCTAATATCACTTTCTAGTTGGAATTGAAAATCTTCCCATACTGTCTTTCGAAAATTCCAACTTGGCAGAAAAATTAAATTTATGATGGGGATGGAGGTGCCGCAGAGTGGTAATTATTGGTCTGGGTTGGGATTTAGGGAAGTTACCGAGAACTTCTCTTGTGGCGTCTCTCCTGTCGTTATTAGAGAATATATGAATGTGAGATCGGGATTGTAGCCCCTTTGCCATATAGCAGAGTGAAAAGTGGGTTTCTGTTTTGCGTCATGTAGAAGTCTAAGATGATTGAACTCAGCCCATTTGACAATTTTCTCCCCTTGCTCGTTGCTTTGGTTTAATACCCATGCACAGTAGTCGCCAGTATATTGTGGGGTGAGGAAAGGTACAAAGCACGTTTGGTGGTCACCCGGAATTTGGTAGTTTTTATATGCCACCGATCCCCATACAAGCGAGCAGTATTCAAGATTAGGTCGAATTTGGGATTTGTAAAGAGTAGCTAAGTTGGATGCAGAGAAATATTTCCGAGCTCTAAAAAGAAAGCCTAACTTCTTTCCTGCTGCAGTTGCTATGGATGCAATATGTTCGTTCCAGTGTAAGTCCTGGGAGATCGTTATACCAACCAGCGTAATGGAGTTACTTGCTGCTACTGTCTGATCGTTAATGGTGATGGATGAGTCGTATGTTCACCTCTTGTTGGAATCGTTGAAATTAACAATTTATAAATTTTGATTAAGAGAAGCCGTAGTGGTTCTTTTGTCCTCTTCCAGAATATCTAGGCATATGAGAAGGTTGTGCGCTTTGCTACAGAGTAGGTTGCTATCATCTGCAAAACCGTGTATCAGGTTATTAGTGGCTTCTAGTAGATCAATAATGTGTAAAAGGAATAGAGAAGGAACTAGAGCCGATCCTTGGGGAACACCGGCGTTGATCTTGTAGAGGTTGGAGAAATGTCCATCTATGGCAACTTGGATGTGCCTGTTGGAGAGAAAGTTGGATATCCATCTGAAAAGGTTTGGCGAGAGTCCGTATGAAGGCAGTTTGTTCAAGAGAGCTGCATACTAAACTTGAGCAAATACCTTTAAGACATCTTATGATACTATTTGAGTCTCCCCATGGCGGTGGATGGCATCACTCCAGACATGAGTTACGTAGGCTAGCATATAGGCTCTTGACCTTTGTTGGAGAAAACCATATTGCCTGTCACTTAAAAGGTTGTATGTCTCAAGGAAGCTCAGGATCTCGTGATTCACGTATTTCTCCATAGTTTTGCTAATAACAGAGAAGCGCTATGGGTCTGTAGTTAGTTAGATAAAAAATAAAAATCCTGCATTTAAGGGTGACTATACTTAGTTTATAGTTGTTATAGTATAATATATACATTTGAATAGTTTTATAGTAAAGTTTGATTTATTTGAAAATAAAGTGTTAACGTTTAAACTTACTGTATATCAAGATATAAACATTTTGTTAGCTAAAAATCGCACCACAATTAAATCCGTAACTCTCGGGATATTTCAGACCGACTCACAAACAGACATCATTGTAAATTTATCGGAACACAATAGCAAAACATCAGGCATGAGTGGAGTCAGATTCGCAAATGCATTTACATAATTTGACAGAGAAATTTACTCCCTGACTAATTTGTGACGCTCGGGGGTGAGTTTATATAACAGACCCATTAAATTTTGCCATAATGCATTCATTGGGGGAAATTAAAATTAAAGCGGTTTGAATTTTTGCCTGTCACATTTGATTTGAACACTTTTTTATTTGTGAAACGTTATTGTAGCCATATTTGGATCTACAACATTCATTCAAATTGGTATTCAATAAATTATAAGTAATTTCTGAGTTTTAATCTATTTTACAATCGAGTCCAGCAGCTTATTTTATTAGCTGTAAAAACAAGATAATTAAATATTGATAGAAAAATAAGTGTGAAACACAAGGGATCGTTATACGGAACTCGAGGAAACGCGATGCAAGTAAAATTTTTAATAATCTATTTGGCGCAGAAGAGGCAACTGAAAAAATATGTTTTGATTACTTTTTTAGAACAAAGAAACTAAAAATAAATAAAAACATAAGCAATTCTTATTTTTTAAAAGTTTCTTCATTATTCAACATGTGGTCTAGAGTTAAGTGACCATAAATTAGTAAAATATTGATATTGTTATAATTTTTCCTTTGTGGATTCGCGATAAGTTATAAACAACACAAAAACTTAACAATTTATTGATAAACACAAATAACAATTTCTTACAGTAATCTACACAACTTTGATACAGTCACAATTACTGAAAAACGTCTTTCTAAAATAACAATTCGCATTTATTTCATCAATCGTATTACCATTATATTACTATTATTTATTGTCTCCGTCCAAAGCGGTCCCTTATATATGAAAATAAATCCTTCTAGAAGTATCTCCAAAGTTACAACGAAAAACAACCTTCTAGAATCGAACGTTCTAATAGCCACTTGAATATTCCCAGATTCTAAGAAAGGCGACTCACTCACACTACTTTCAGGGCGACAGGTCCGGACCGGCTCGTAACATCCCCCCTTCTTAAAGTTGTTCGCCCGAACTACATTTATTCTATATTCCATACCGGAGGGTCACGTCCATTATAGGGGCTCAACCTTTCGATGTGGACGACTTTCGGTTTTCTTCTCGGTGACAGTTGGATTCTATAGACTAGGTTGTTAATTTTCTTCTTTAACAAATTATGTTCCTCCCAAGGTCGTTTAAGTTAAGGCAATATTCTTTTATTCTCTGTGGTTGGTATAACCATACTGCATCTCCTTCTTTAATGGATATTGGCGTCGACTTTTTGTCAAATCTGACCTTCATCCTGTCACTTGTCACCTGCAGTTTTGACTTGGCAAACTCGTGGACATACCTTAGCTTTTCCTTTAGGCTTCCTCATCCGTTGGTCTTCCAAAAGTCGATCGGCAGTCTCAATTCTCTGCCAGTAAGTAACATAGAGGGCGTGTAACAGGTGGCTTCATGTTGAGAACTTCGATAGGCCAACGAAAAGAGAGGTATGAGCGTATCCCAATCTCTTTGGTTTTCTGCTACGAACATTGACAAGTAATTGCCGATGGTTCGGTTATGTCTCTCAACCATACCATCTGATTGAGGGTGTAGTGCTGTCCTACTAGTCTTCTTAATCCCCAGTAAATTCATTATCTCCTTCCAAACATCTGATTCGAAGTTACGACCCTGGTCTGAGTGGTTTTCGAGAGGTTCTCCATGTCGCGCAACCACATTCTGTAAGGACAAAGAAGGTAGAGGTAGAAGATGGAACGAATATTACGAGAATCTGTTAAACGAGGAAAATGACAGAGATATATTTGAAGTTGCTATCATAAGTTTTGGAATAGTAAAAGACATGTCTAGGGAGGAAGTGGAGAGTGTATTGAAGAAGATGGAGATGGGATACCAGCAGTAGTATGGATGGGTCTTGTGAGTATGCAGTAGATATTCTGTGGGACCTGAAAAGTGATGAATCAAGAGAAAAAACAGAATAAGTGGAGGAAAGGTGTGTCTGTTTCAATTAGAATTGAAAGAAGTATGTGTAAGAATCTGGTATTATAGAGGTATTAAATTGATGTCGTATATTTTAAAATTTTGAGAGAGACTAGTTAGAGGCTGAGTGAAGAGACGAGTTTAAGTGCAGAACAGTTTGGATTTATGCCTGGAAGAGGAACTACTGTTTTTGCTATAAGAAAATGAAGAAAAGTCAAGAAAGCAAGCGTGATATCCAAGCTCCTTTCATAGACTTAGAGAAAACGTAGGTATGCTCGAGTGCTGAGACAATAAGTTTGGAGATGTATGCTAGTGAATGGTGTGCCGGGTACAAAGGGATTTGGGGTGCGTGTAGAGCTCCCCTATCTTTTCAGATTGGGGATGGATGTTATAAATGAAGGGATAAGAGGTGAAACCCCAAGGGATATGATTTATGGTGATGATATTGTGATTGTACATTTTGTGAAAGAGAGACTACATGGAAAACTAGAGAAATGGAGAAAACTGCTTGAGAGACGAACCTTGCGAGTGAGTAGCACGAAGACTAAGTATATGACAACAAAGTAGAACAAATCTACAGGACCAAGTGCTGCCAGCAGTCCATAACCTCAAATATTTTTGGTCTGTGCTAGAAAAAAATGGAGGGTTAAAGAGTAAGATGATTTAATTAAGAATAGGTTGAAATGGTTTGGTCATGTAGAGAGGAGGAATGAGAATTGTGTGAGTAAAAGACTGGATGAATGTAAAATTGGGGGTAAAAGGAAGAGAGGAAGACGGAAGTTGGGATGAATGGACAAAATAAATAAGGAACTGAAAAGAGAAATGGAGAAAAGGGGAGGTATTAAATAGACACAGATAGAAACAAATGTTACAACCCTAACTAGACTTGGGTTAAGATTGGGAGAAATATTAACTTTCTCAACCCTTCAGTGCATAATGCGTTGGTGTATATGGAATGGTCCAACGTTTAAAAAACCATCTATCTTACGGATAATCATTTTAAAAATAATTTAATTTTTTTGAGAGTTAAATCACTGTGATGGAGTCGCTGCTGTTAATATGAAAATGTAGACAAAAAAATTTTAGCTTAATCCTCTCCGCCTAACGTATTATAAAAAGCTTCACTTTAAAAAATTATTAAGGCCATGACAATATCGATTAATGTATTACAATCAATTGCAATAAAAATAAGTATTGTTTATCAAAACAAATAACTCATTTAAAAGTTTCGGCCGCCGTAACAATATTAACTCATTTAATGTGATGGATAAAGGCAATAAATGCATTACCAATTGCTTACAAATTACAGTTTGACGAAGGGCAAGCGGTTATTTTCCGAAGAAAACCAATGATTACTATATATTATTTACGTGGAAAAACGAGCACACTACCGCATCAATTGTATATAAAGTAAACTCGTAATTATTTTATTAATTGCAGGATCGTTTGTTGAACAAACAGCTAATCACTCGTTGATATAAATGACAAATGCTTGAAATTACTGATTATTTCATTAATGTACTTCGTAATCGAATGAGAAAAAAAGGGTTGATACTGATTATAAATGTATTACAATGAAAATGAGTTTTGTGTTTAATAGTAGTCTTCAGGTTAAATAAGAAAACAGTTTAAATTCAACAAAAAAATAATGAATTATCATTATCAAAAGTTTCTCAAAAAAACACTTTATCAAATATTTGTTAAAAATTAATAGCAACCAAATTCAAATTTTTTTTTTCAAATTTAAAAATGTTTATTTATAAAGTTTACATGTTTTCTTAAGATTAAATAGAAATATTTAAATTTTTCCCTATATCCTGCTATAGGACTTAGTGTCCTTTTCAGGGTAGTGCTACATTATATAGTTTCCTGCTTTTTACTATAGGAGTTGTCTGTGGCAACTTTATCCTGTTTAAGAAAGACCATTTAGCAAGTTCTTCCTCAAACAGTCTGTTTCCAGACTGAGACAGGTCGAACTTGGGTCGAGGGAAACCACAGAAAACCTCGGCCTACTTTCTGTACAATAAGTTCTTAGCTTATATTTTATTTATTACATATTTATGAATATTAGCGTAGGGCTAGTGGGGCCTCTTCTAAGTGGTCTTGGAGCTCCTCTGGAAGTTGTTGTCCTGCTGCTTGGAGTAGTCTCAGCTGGGGAAGTGGAAGTTTTCTTCGAGGTTTCCTCTGGATGACTCTATGACCTCTGTTCCAAGGGGTCAGAAGAGTATCATGGGCCCGGGTGTTGGGGCCCTGCAGGGTCCTGGTGGCATACCTCTGTTGGAGTTCCTGTAACCAAAAAGGTAAGGGTGTAGTATCCTTGCTATTGAGGTGAATGTAGGTGAGATGTGAGGGGTACCAAGGGGGGAGGTATTGGCATTTGCGTAAAATTCTTCGCTCAGTTCCGGCCAGGCGGTTTGTTTGTTGGGGAGTGAGGGTAATAAATGGTACAGCCTTATAATCGACTATGGGTCGAATATATGTTCTGTAGGTGTGGAGTAGAGTGTTTGGTTGACATCTTCCAATCCGTCCACACAACGCTCCAAGGAGAGAGGCTCGTTTCCTCATTTTATCGAGGGTGCGTTTGACTTCGGATTCCCAGTTGAGAGTGCGCGTAAAGCGCACTCCCAAGTAGTCAATCTCGTCCATTACTACGAGACTTCACCGGGGAGTGCCGATAAAAATTAAAACTCATTTTTAAAATTGATATCATTCTATACGAGGGTTGTCGGTTGTCTTTTTAGTTTTGCATATAGCCGCTTAGTTGGCGCCACCAATAGAACCTTCAGACATAAATCTAACCTCAATATTTTATTGACATGAATTAGCAAGAAAAATGGATCTTAGCCGAAAACATTTTCGAGCAATAGTTTTTTACAATTTTCGGAGAGGATGGTCCCAACAGCAATGTTTGGCTGAAATGATTTATGTGTTTCGGAATGAAGCACCACACTAGTCAACTATTTTCCGCTGGTAGTGCAAATTTCAATCTGGTCGCTCCAGTTTCAGTGACGAATCCAGGCTAGGTCCACCCAAAACAGCAGTCCCACAGCAAAACATTGATTCGGTTCGTCAGCTAATTAAGGATGACAGCCGTGTCACATAGAGACAGATGCTTCTTTAAGTATTTCAAAGATCTTAGTCCAAAAGATACTACATGAAGAACCCGGGGTTACGAAGTTGGTTTCCTTATTTGCTCACAGAACAGCAAAAGGCGGTTCGCATCAATTGGTGTTGAAGAACACTGGAACGGTTCTACAAAGAAATCTTCAAAAACATTTATAGTATTTTTAGTGGCGATGAATCTTGGATTTTTGCCTACCAACCGGAAAATAAATGTTAATCCGCTGTGTGGGTGTTTCACGATGAGGAAAAACCAACAAAAGTGGTCCGTTCTCGAAGTGTATCATCTGGTCATGTGGCAACCATTGCTTTAGAAGATCGAAGAACGGTTACTTCCGATTGGTATATAAACGTTTGTTTACCAGAAGTAAACGTGAAATTTCGACAAAGCAACACATAATGGCGAATCATCAGGACAATGCAAGACCATCCACCGTATAATCCCGACCTAAGTCCCAACGACATCTTCACGTTCCCAAAGATCAAGAATTCTATGCGTGGGCAGCGATTCCAGTCGTCAGAAGAAGCAATCAATGCCTTTGATACAGCGATTTTGCAGATGTCAATTGAACACTGGAATACCTGTTTAACCAATTGGTTTAAATGTATGCCAAAGTGTATCGATCTTGGTAGGAAATATTTTGCAAAAGCAATAAAGTACTTTAAGTCTACATATTTTTTGTCTTTATGGCTATATTCAAAACTAAAAAGACAACCTGCGTACATATAATAAAACTTTACCTGATTGCTATTAACATATTTAAAAATACATAATGATCGGACATTTGTACATAGGAATATTGAAGAAAATATTATGGAAAAACATATGTAAGATAAAGCAAAACTTACAAAAAGAGACAGAAATCAGCGTTACATGATAATCATGATGTATATCCCACTCCTACGGTTAAAGAGAAACGTTCACTTATACTACCGGCTAATTATTAATAGGTCGATTACACAACCCCACGACCTTCTTCTTCTTCGAGTAGGTACTTTGCCCGATTAACGGACGTTGGCAATCATATTGGCTATAATCACATTATTCACCGCATTTCGGAATAGATCAGTAGATGTTTTATGGTACCACTCTCGGTTTTAGAGCCAAGATGTTCTTCTTCGTCCTGGTCCTCTTTTTCCAGCAATTTCACCCTGCATCACCAGATGCAAGATGTTATATTTTCCTGGGTACCTTATCACGTGTCCAAAATACAATGGATTTTCCGAGTTTTCATTGTTTTAATTATTTCTGTGTCTTTCTTTCATTCTTTGTAAGACTTTTTCACTCCTTACCTGGTCCACCCAACTTATTCGTAGAATTCTAGTATAGATCCACATTTCCAGCTTCTTTAGAAAAGTATCTATCAACATCCAACTTTCTGCACCATATAGCAATATGGGAAATATGTAAAAGCGTATTAATCTGATTTTTAACTTTAAAGTGATTACTTTGTCACACAGAAGCCTTTTTAAAGAAGGCGGTTCTGGGTTTTTCAATGCGGATCTTTATTTCTTTGCTGATGTCCCATTTGTCGTTGACATTTTACATTGGCGCCCAGATATGTGATGTTGTCAACTGTTTTTAGTGATATACCGTATGCTCTGATTTGTACTGGTTGTGTTGGTGTTTTGCTGACTACCATAAGTTTGATTTTTGAAGTATCGAGCAGCAGACCATATTTGTGACATGCTGCTGAGGTTACTTTGTTTACGAGTGTTTGTAACTCTTATTGACTTGCCGCAATTAAAATCGTGTCACCCGCGTACCTTAAATTATTGATGTTAACCCCATTTACTTTAAAACCGCCATCCACCTCATCCGTGACCTCTTTGAATATACATTTGAAGTAGATATTAAATATTAGAAGATACAGGATGGATCCTTGTCATACTTAACGTCGTATTTCCACTTCTTTTCTTGTATTTTGGCCAACTCGGATGTTTGCACGTTGGTGTCAGTAAAGATTCTCAGGTCCTTGACGTCGATTCCTAAGTACCTTTCCACTTCGTTAGAAGATTTCGACAAGAGGTTCCTACAGGAATATTCCATTCCGTTGCAGTTCCGATACCTCGTTGTTAGAAAAGCCGAAAAAAAATCTCTACAGGGGAGTTCCATTTCCGTTGCTGTTCCGAGTCCACTGCGTAGAAGCGTGGAAAACTCAGTCAAGAAGTCACTCGAAAGGAACCCATCCTTTTTACAGCACCCTCTTCAGAATCAAACTCCGTCAAAAGCCGCAGATCCAAACCAAGTTAAGAGATTTAATTAATTTTCCTAATTTTCATTACATTACTAACCAATTTTAAAGTAATAAACCATTTTAAACTGATCTATAGAATTTTATTTGTGTGTCTGTACTTTGCGCCCTTTAAAACTTGTTTGGAGGGGAATTAAGCAAAAACACAGAAGGAAAGCCACGACTCTCTGGAGCTAGCCTGGGGTACTTTTATGGTTACAAAGTCATTAGTCAAGTTTTATGCAAATCCTACGCTAGACGCGTCTCAGTCGTATGCCAATCGTGTTTCAGTCGTATGTTAGTCGTATGCGTGTTGTATACCAAGAAAAAACTCATTTTTGTACCAAAGTACGTTTGTTTATTTAAAAAAACGTCAATTTTTCAATAAAAACTTTTTTTGAAGTTATACTTCTTATCATGGACTTGATTTGTGTGGGTTTAAATGGCAAAAATCATTACATATCTAATGGTGTGAGTAAGAGAGAGACAGAAACACATATAAGGTATCAGTACATTGAAAAGAGATAGATATACAAAAAACAGTCTGAGCTAATGTTTTGGAATATTATTTTATAATTCTGTCACGTAAGTAAACATATAAAATTTAGTATTTTATATTAATAATATTAATCATAATATTCAGTAATGAGTATTGTATTGTAGTCCATACTACCGTCACATGGTTGCATTATATTTTGCACTATGGGGTTTTGTAAACACTTTTTTTGTACATTGATCGTTTTACTGTTTAGTTTTCGTGTTTGAAGTAAGGACACCAGTTTAAAAAAAAATATTTCTACTTGCCTGTGTTTGTAGTTATTAAGTTTTATTAGTTAACAGTGCATAGAAGTATAACTTCTGCTGGCAGTCCCACTGACTGCCACACCCTTTTTTTCTTTAAAAAAGTCGGTTTTCGATATAACACGTCATTTTTCCATTAAAAAAGTATAACTTTTCTACCAAAAATTGAAACTTTTCTATGAAACAAGAATTTTTAACCAAAAATGTCACTTTTTAATAAACAACGTTATTTTTACCAAAAATCGTTATATTTTTATCAAAAATATCGAATAAAATTAATATTTGCATAGCAAAGTATTATAGAAATGATTCAATGCTAAAAAATGAGTTACGAATCACAGTGTTTAATTGTAGTAGCCTAAAAGTCGTTTAAGTGCGAGTTTAGATTTATAATTTTCTAAAAACACAGTATTTTCTAACTGATTCCTGCCTCTTAATCACCCTGAAGAAGACAATGACCATTGGGCAAAAGGTGGAATAAGAAGGAAAGCGGGGGTCGAAGACTACATGTGTTCATGTCACATAATAGATAGTATATCTCTTTTATCGTTTCTCTTGTGGTTTGGGGCGTCTACTGACCATTTGTCATAAACATGCCCCATCTTCGAATCTTATGACTTACGACTTCTTATGTTTATTTACTGTATATTTTTCTGGCAGAATTTATTTATGGCTATATCATCTATTAACTTATTGTTATTTAAGTGGCAGAACTGAGAGGATTTATGTTTTCATATATACTCCAAAATTTCATATATGAATTTTTTATTTGAATTTACACATTATACTTATCACTTTAATATTTCCTGATAACAAAACTTAACAGTGTTTTGAAAAGTTTTGAACCAAATATAAAAAAATGTGTTTCAACATCTATATAAAAATAGTATATTACGCTACAAGGGACGAAAGTTGAATTTTCGGCCCTGCGCGTTATGATGCCCGAGGCGAAAAGCCGAGGGCAACATGACGCGCAGGACCGAGATTGCAACTTTTGGCCCGTGTAGTGTATACTATTTTTCTTCATACCTCGGTCGAAAGTACTTGCGGAACGAGCGAAGCGAGTGCAGCTGGTCGTGGGACAGGCATCAAATACATTCGAAGAGTCAAGTTTTGTCATTGATGATTATTTTTAAGGTTATAGATAGAAATAGAAATGACACGAGAATAAACAGTACCTAGTTACAAGTGTAACTACGCATGAGAAATTTTTCCTCCCGCCGTAAACAGGGAGTAAATGTTAAAGACGACAAAACATCATGACGCGCAGGGCCGAAAATTCAACTTTCGTCCCGCCGTAAACAGGGATTAATGTTAAACTTTCTTCCCTGCAATTAGGGACGAAAGAACGTACTTTCGACCGAGGTATGAAGAAAAATAGATTTTTAGATATCTTCAGGTAGGTACTTCAAATGTTAGTAAAATTATACATACTTTTAAAACAAAGTTTATGTCTTCTAAAACTGTTTAACTTTCTGAAATATCTCTAAAACTTATATATATTTTTCAATTTTTACGAGGTCTGTCCGAATAGTATTCGACACATCTTTATATATCCAGACTTTTGTTGATTTCGTCATCTGGCAGATAGCATCCTTGAAGTTAGACCCCATATAATTGAGTACCTATATTACTCTTCGAGTAATCAGTTTTTGGAATAGTCTTGAATACCACCGTCACATTATCTTTAACCACTTTTTCGTTTCAACGAGTTGTGTTGATGTATTATCGTAAAGAACTCATTCACTGGACCAAAAATAGAGTAGTTTACTTCTCAACACATCACGCAATCGCCTTAACATTTCTTATTATCTTTTTCATGATAAAAATATCTGACAAACGTAAAAGAGGATTTGTAACCAAATATATATTGCGCATGTGTCGACAAATCAACGATAAGATTTAGATGAGAACATTGCCAGATCTTACGAACATAGCATACCTATAATATGATAGTAAACTTACATCTTCCCTTCAAGGACTAATAAGCAGAAAAAGGTTCGATACGTTCAACTACGACGTCCTTCAGGTTGTTTGAGCGCCTCCCACACTCTTTACCCTGACGTTTCCCACATGTCACGTTCAACTGACCTATGCTGATTGATCATATAGGTCTGAGCTCTTTTGTCCTCAAAAACTATTGAAACATTTTTTATTTTTTGACAAAGTTCCAATTAACGAATTTCGACAGAATGTTGCTGTTTTGTATAATTTATAGCTAGTGTTGAAACCTTTCAGATTTTTCAGTTGCTTGTGTTTACATGCCAGATGTGTAAATATGAATTTTTTTTTATTTAAGGATGTCTTCGTAGGTGTAGATACCTAAATACAAATATGCCGAGAACATCTATTGGAGCAGAAGAGGCGATTTATTGATTTGGAATTTAAAG
Source organism: Altica lythri (assembly GCA_964028335.1). Lineage (NCBI taxonomy): Eukaryota > Metazoa > Arthropoda > Insecta > Coleoptera > Chrysomelidae > Altica > Altica lythri. The sequence goes on from OZ034802.1 coordinate 70,731,718, forward strand.
GACTGCAAGTTGGGACGAGTGGGGAAGACGTGGGAAGGTGAGGAGTTCCACAATCTAGAGACCCTGGGGATGAAGAAACGATGAGTATTAGGGTGCATGGAGTTGGCACGTCGCGTTGCTCCCTTTGGTCTGGCAAATGGAGGCACTGCAGAGCGGAGTACTTCTGAGCAAATCCGTTTAACTATAGGTAAAACAGGGAAAGATCAGAAACTGCTCTTCAGTGGGATAATGTAGCTAGGTTTTTGGTGATACTGATATCGTTTATTATTCGAACTACTCTTCTCTGTATGGCACAAAGAACTCTGAGCCGTGACGGAGCCGCCGATCCCCATACATGCGTGCAGTAGTCAAGATTAGGTCTTATTTGGGCTTTAACAATAGCTATAGTTGTTAATATTGTTGATATTGGGATGCGCAATAATTGCCATTTTCTTGTTTGACATCTAACAAAGATTACTAATAACTCACAATACAAGAATCACAAAACATTAAGGTTTGTCGTGTAGCCCTTAAATTACCCTTAGCTAGCTTTTAGGATCGTGGATTCCTTCTGAGTTTATTATTAATTCCATCCAAACAATTTTTAATGGGCGCAAAGTACAGACATACAAATAAAAGAGTGAAATCAGTTTTAAATGGTTTAATGAAAAAAATTCTATTAGATAGTAATCAATAGTTAGTAATTAATCAATTTTCTTAACTTTGTTTGATATGAAGTCTTCTGTCGGAGCTAGCGGTAGCGAGTGTGCTATCTGAAGAACCAATTTGAAGACCCCAGGACAAGAGAACTGAAGTATTCTTAAAAAAACTGAATCCACTGGAACAATAGGTGCGATGAGCAGGAACTTATGTATTCTTACAAATACGGTGGCCACTGGATGATTGGTTCGAATGACCCTGAACTGGAGATATCGGTTATTTCAAAATGTTGATTAAGTCGAGATTCTCGTCCTTCTCTAGGACCCTTCTAAAGATGGCAAAAGCCCAAAAAAACGAAGGGTGCAGAGAATAAGATAGACAACTAATACTTAACAAATTACCAAATGAAATGCAATAATTTAGCATTAAATCTCACGACGAAGCCAAAAATTAAAAATTACTCCTACCTAAATCAGATAAGGTAGTCGAGTCGACGCAGGTAACCTGATAATATTAAAATTCAATAGTCGAGGAGCTAGTCCCACAACGAACGTTACAGTCGTAGCGTTAAACATATCGAAATTTGTACCTGAAATTTCAATTTGCTGACAGTATTGATTTTCAGTTATCTTTTACAGAAAACTTTTGCTATATTATATCGAATGCTTGTCGAAGCTTACGGTGAGAATTCTTTTAGTAAACGGCATTGCTTCGAGTGGTTTAATAAATCTAACAGTAAAATTTGAATAACACAAACGAAGAACTTAAAAGAAAAACTCGAAAACAGCGAGTTGCAAGCATTATTGGATGAGGATGACGCTCAGAATCAACAACAGTTCGTAAAACAATCAGATGTGACCCAAAAAGCCGTTGCTAAACGTTTAAAGACCATGAGAAAGATTTAAAAGATAGGAAAATGTTTTTAATGAAAACAGCAGGAAAATGGAAAACCATTTACGAAAAGAAGAAAGAATTTATTTCTCCATCGAATTCTGACTTAAGATACGAAGTGGATTTATTATAATAATCTAAAAAGTAAAAAATCATGAGTAACTGCAGGTGATCGAACGGTATCGATTGTAAGGTCCACTAGTTATAGACGGAAGATAATGCTGTCATCTATTATGAGCTACTAAAACCTGGCGAAACCAATAATATGTGCTACCATCAGCAAATGATCAGTTTGAGTTACACTTTGCTTATAATACTTTCGGAATATGGCGAAAGAAAAAACAAAAAAGGATTTTGCTTTATGACACTTTATCGCAATTTATCGCTATATGATACTTTATCCCACTTGATCCATAGCGTTTCGAAGATGTACGAGAATGACTAAACAACTCGAAAACGCAAGAATTTTTTTGGCATGGGATTTAGAAATTGGTAAAAAGGTGAAAAGAATGTACCAAGATGGGCAGTGTTTATAATTTTTATAGTTATTAAATAAATATTTGTGTATTTGCTTAAAAAAACGGTTTCAAATTTATACACCATTTTGCCATTTAAATTATTTGCTTAGAATTAATCGAAACTTTTAAATTTAACAAAGTTTCAAAGCTCCAAAAATATTTATAAAGATACACACACCTATGTAGGTATTTGTAGATGTGAATGAACTAATATTGATTTGGACACGGAATATATTTAACAATATAATAAGCCATTAGAATCGAAACGACAATGGTTGTTGTATTAATCAATAATTTACAACTAACAATAGGAATTATAATGAAAAATGTGACACGTCCAACTTGTCAACTAGAAGCTTTGTAAAGATTCCGCGGAATATCCGACAAATAAACGTAAAACGGCAGTCACGTTCAAACATAAAATACCAAGTAGTTAATGGGTTTTTCGATAATTTTCACTCAAGACCGGATTATAATTTTTTTAAAGGGTCCAATAAGTAAGAGAAAGGTTTTTAATGGGTTTATCGATAATTATAATTATCACGTATTGATTGTTATATTTTTCCTTCGTGTATTCGGGATAAGTAAAAAACAGCAGAAAAACTTATTGATAAACACAAATAAATAACAATTTCTTATAATAATTCACAATTCCTGAATAACGTCTTTAAAAATACCTCGTACAACAATTCGAAGTTCAATCACTGTCTGTCGCCAACTATTATAATTATTCTTCTCTGTCCAAAGCAGTCCTTTATATATGAAATTAATTCCTTCTAGAAGGGTCTCTAAAATTACATCTAGAACAGAATTCTCTCGAATCTTCCGAACGTACCAAAAGCCACTAGAATATTCGAAGATTTTTAAAACAGCGACTCACTCACACCTCTGTCTGGGCGACAGGTTCGGACCGGCTCGTAACACTACCACCCTTCTTAAAGTAGTTCGCTCCAAACGACATTTATTCTAAATCCCATACTGGAGATTCACGTCCATTATAGGGGCTCAACCTTTTGATGTGGACGACTTTCGGTTTGTTTCTCGGTGACAGTTGGATCCTATCGAATAGGTCGTTAACTTTCTTCTTTACCAAATAAGGTCCCTCCCAAGAGTCCCAAGGTCGTTGTAGTTAAGGGCATTATCCTTTTCTTCACTGTGGTTGATATAACCATACTGCATCGCCTTCTTTAAAGGATATCGGCGTCGACTTTTTGTCAAATCTGACCTTCATCTTGTCATCTGCAGTTTTGACCTAGGAAACTCGTGTACAGTTGAGTCCGTGGTTCTTTACCCGTGCGTCATCATTTAAAGCATACGAAGTAAGTCGGAAATTGCAACTTAGTAACATGCGGTGGCTGTTTTGTCTTTAGTTTCATGCGTGGAAGACAATGACGCTAGATTAAAAGATCTGTGATTAAAAGTATGTTTTATCTCGCCAGGTATTAGTGACGCACGGGTAAAGAACCACGGACTCAACTATACATCCCTTAACCTTCCTTTTAGGTCTTTAACGGAGCCAGGCAGCGACATTTCTTCGGCTTTCTCATACGTTGGTCTTCCAAAAATTAAGTCGATCGGCAGTCTCAATTCTCTACCAGTAACATGGAAGGCGTGTAACCGGTGGCTTCATGTTGAGAACATCGATATGCCAATAAAAAGAAAGGTATTAGCGTATCCCAATGTCTTTGGTTTTCTGCTACGAATATTAACAAGTAATTGCCAATGGTTCGATTATTTTTCTCAACCATACCATCCGACTGAGGGTGTAGTGCTGTCGCCCTAGTCTTCTTAATCCCCAGTAGATTTATCATCTCCTTCCAAACATCTGATTCGAAGTTACGACCCTGGTCTGAGTGGATTTCGAGAGGTACTTCATGTCGTGCAACCACACTCTGTAAGGGGGCCTCTGCAACGATCTTGCCTTCCTGGTTGGGTACAGCAACAACTTCAGGCCATTTTGAGAAGTAATCCATTACGACCATCAAATGTTTGTTGCCAAATTTTGTCACGGGAAGTAGTCCTAGTATGTCCACTGCGATCCTTTCAAATGGACATTCCAATAGGTATTGCTTTAATTTTCCCCTAAGCCTCGTTTTAGGACCTTTCCTCGAGGAACACATATAACAGAGCTTGCACCACTCTTCCAGATCCTGGTGATAGTTTACCCAGTAGTCTTTTTCACATACTCTGGCCAATTCACTCCACTTTTTATACATTGGTTTTAGCAACATTTTGTTTTCATTTATAATTTTTTATCTGTAATATTTTACCTTTCATTAGAAATGATTTCCTTTTTTTAATTCAAACTTCTTCTAGCGCACATGATACAGACAGCAATACGGGAAAAATAACATCATTTGAAAGAAAAATTAAGAAATAATTTGAAAACATTTCAAAGCTGCTTCTATCTTAATTTTATTAACACTCACAAATATATAATACTGATTTTCTTTCTATGAAAGGAACAATATAGGTTATTTCTTATAGGTACATAAGAAGATATTGTTACGAGCCGGTCCGGACCTGTCGCCCAGGAAATAGAGCGATTCTTAGAATCTTCGAATATTCTAGTGGCTTTTCGATCGATCGGAAGATTCGAGAGTGTTCTTTTCTAGATGTAATTTTAGAGACGCTCCTAGAAGGAACTAATTTCATATATAAGGGACTGCTTTGGACGGAGAAGAAAAATTGTAATTACAATAGCTGGGGATATACTGTGAAATAAGTGCGAGATATTTTAAAGACGTTATCCAGTAGTTGTGACTGTATACTGTTTCAAAGCTGTGTAACATAGCCATCGATCAGTCTACTAGTAGACCAACCACTAGTTCGGCTAAATTTGCCCAGAAGCCACAACACAAAACAGACTGCATGTTAACATTCACGAACATCTGCGGGTTAAATGCCAACATTAACGCAACCCATCACTATTTACAGTCTGTTAAACCTCATGTTCTGGTTCTTACCGAAACACAGGTTTCAGGGAAAAATAACCTGAATCATCTTAAATTTCCAGGTTACGATATTTACCACAACTTTAAACGGCACCATGGTGTATGTGTTTACGTAAGAAGCATACTTTCCTGCTCTAGACTACCTGTCCTAGAAAACAACAGAGACAACATTGTCTGGCTAAAATTAACACTAAAAGCCTCTAGCAAATTTATATGTTGTATTTATCGGCCATCAGATAATAAATGCGACGAACTACTAGACTATCGATCACAAAAGATCGACTACCTTAATAGTGAGTACCCTTCTTCAGAGATAATTGTGCTTGGGGACTTTAATGTTCACCACGAAAAGTGGCTTAAGTCCAACAAAACGGACACAGAAGGCAGGCTAACTGAAGAGTTTGCAATTAGCTATGGGCTGTCCCAACTAATCGACAAGCCCACTTACTTTCCCAGAGCTGCCAGTCACAGTTCTAATACTCTGGATCTTTTTCTGACTACTCACCCTGAGCAATATAATGTAAATGTTCTGTCTCCCCTAGGTAACTCTGATCATGCTGTAGTAGAAGTCAAATGTCCAATAGAACCTCACCCATTCGAGGCACCACCCAAGAGAACTTTTTGGAACTTAAAAAAAGCAGATTGGGAAGGCCTTCGAGACTACTTTGCAACTTTTCCCTGGAATCCAGTCTGCTTTATTAACAAAGATCCATCGACAGTTTGCAACAGTATAACGTATAACTGAAATTATTCAGTCTGCCATGGAAGCTTACATTCCTCACTTTACCAAACACTTAAAAGCCAAACAGAAGACATGGTTTAATAAAGATTGCGATGTAGCTGGGAAAGCTAAGATCAAGTCCCACAAATTATTTATACAAAATCCATCAGAAGAAACAAAACAGGATGATATAAACGCTAGAAACAGATACAACACCACTATTTCCAATTCCAAAAGTCTCTTTGACGCCCAAATGAGAGAGAAAGTAATGTCAAACCCTAATGGAAGCCGGTCCTTTTGGACTCTCGCCAAACATATCAACAACAATTTCACAACTAGTTCGTTCCCTCCACTCACATCAGATGACGGCTCAATAGTTACGTCCTCCACAGCAAAGGCAACTCTTTGCCAAAATATTCTCTTTGAACTCGACACTTAACCCACCGGACAACATGGAACTACCTTCTATTCCACGGGCTCCCCACACAATGAAAAATATTATATTTAGGGTTAAGCGGGTGCAGAAAGTCCTTGCTACTCTAAATACCAACAAAGCAAGCGGCCTCGATGAAATACCTGCTTTACTCTTAAAATGTTGTGCTCCTGAACTAGCGCCAGTTTTCACTAAGCTATTTCAACTATCATATGATACTGGTATTTTTCCAGAATCTTGGAAAACTGCTCGAGTACAACCAGTCCCCAAGAAAGGCTCTAAAACCCAGCCTTCTAATTACAGACCCATAGCTCTCCTATCTGTTATTAGCAAAACTATGGAGAAATACGTCAATCACGAGATCCTGAGCTACCTTGAGACAAACAACCTTTTAAGTGACAGGCAATATGGTTTTCGCCAACAAAGGTCAACAGCCGATCTACTAGCATATGTAACTCATGTCTGGAGTGATGCCATCCACCGCTATGGGGAGACTCAAATAGTATCACTGGACATCTCAAAAGCATTTGATCAAGTGTGGCATGCAGCTCTTTTTAACAAACTGCCTTCATACGGACTCTCGCAAAACCTTTGCAGATGGATATCCAACTTTCTCTCCAACAGGCACATCCAAGTTGCTGTAGATGGACATTCTTCCAACCTCCACAAGATCAACGCTGGAGTTCCCCAAGGATCGGCTCTAGCTCCTACTCTATTCTTATTACATATTAATGATCTACTAGAAGCCACTAATAACCCGATACATGATTTTGCAGATGACAGCAACCTACACTGTAGCAAAGCGCACAACCGTCCCATACCTCTAGATATTCTGGAAGAGGACAGAAGATCCACAACGGCTTCTCTCAATCAAGATTTGAGAATTGTAGACGAGTGGGGAAGAAAGAATCTTGTTAATTTCAACGCTTCCAAGACAAAGACATGTTGCCTATCCAACAAGAGGCAAACATGCGACTCATCCATTACAATCAACGATCAGACACTATACTTCATTTAAAAACTAGGAGGAGTGATTTGAAAAGCCAGACTTACAGCCAAATAAGTTACTAGAAAATTTACAAGGCGGCAAATTTAAATACATTTCTTTCATTTAAATAAAATTGAAAATAAATGTTTATGGACACTTTATATATGGTCTAAGATGGTCACAAAGTAAACTTACAATAATTATATTAAAAAAAGAAATCAATTAACAAAAGTCACCATTATAAATATTTCACACTTTGAAAACATAACCTATAAATGTCACAAATTACTTGATAAATGTAAGTGGCAAATTTTTATAGTGTAAACTTGCCTCCAAATTATTCAATAAACAAACGCGAGTGTTGCCAACTTAAATTCAAATCGCTCCTCCTAGTTTTTAAATAAGGTTATAGTAGCGGGCGACTCCATTACGCTGGTTGGTATAACGATCTACCAGGACTTACTCTGGAACGAACATATTGCATCCATAGCAACTGCAGCAGGAAAGAAATTAGGCTTTCTGTTTAGAGCACGGAAATATTTGTCTCCATCCAACTTGGCTACTCTTTACAAAGCCCAAATACGGCATAATCTTGAATACTGCTCGCATGTATGGGGTTCGGCGGCTCCGTCAAGGCTCGGAGTTCTGGATGCCATACAGAGAAGGGCAGTTCGACTAATAAACGACACCAGCATCACTAAAACCTAGCTCCATTATCCCACCGAAGAGCAGTGGCTGATCTTTCCTTGTTTTACCGATACATAAACGGATTTTGCTCAGAAGAACTCCGCTCTATAATGCCTCCACTTGCCAGACCAGCCAGAGCAACGCGACATGCCAACTCCATGCACCCTTATACTGTTCAATGCCCAATATCGAGAACGGATCGATTCGATCGTTCCTTCATCCCCAGGGTCTCCAGATTGTCCCCCCGCAGGTGGTGTAAGACCTTGCCGTTGGTCGGGGGGCTCCTCGGATCGGCGCACTCCGGCGGATAATAGTCAGCCGGGGGGCGCCGAGTCGGGGCGAAGACACACCACAAACAAATGCCACCAAAGAAAGAGGCCACAACACCGGGCAGAAAAAAAAACACCAGAGAAAGGACGAAAAAGAAACGCGTCAAAAGGAAAACAAACGACAAGGCAAACGATGGAGACAACCAGCGACAAAAAACCCCCAATCCCAATATATGGTGTAGCAACATCGTGCCGACGGGATGAAAGGTTCAGGGGAAATTGAACAGTAAGCGATGCCCAAAGGAAACGGCCGACCGGAGGGGAACTTTAGGCCTTAGTGAGGCATGGGCGCACTGTCTCGCTGGACAGGAAGAAACGTCCCTTACTCGTGGGAACATATATGGAATCCAACAAAAATAAAACAAACGGAAAACAAGGAAAGGAAACGGAAACGGATAATGAAAACGAGATGGTGACGAAGTAAATGAAGTAGAGGAGCAAGTCGGAACGGATAGTGCAGAAGCACAAGGACAGGAGGTAATTGATTTCGAAGATAGCAGCTCGGGGACAGAGAAGATCGATACACAAAAGTATAAAAAGTTCCAGGAATTGAAGGAGGAGGTCCTCAAGATGATAAAAATAGCGGCGGAACTCGAGACCGCCGTAAGAGGCAGTCAGAATACAAAGACGGAGATTAAAAACAATATTCTCAAGCTGGCAGACCGCGCACATCGGACGGAGACAAGCATGGAAAAGGCAGAAAAAGAGATAAAAAAAGCCATAAAAGGAAATATGACAGAGGTAAGTAAGAAGGAAAAGGTAAGCACAGAGGAGATGGGGACCCAAACTGTCTCCAGAGAAAAGCAACAGGCAGAAGTAAAAATGGCGCTGGGCAGCAAAAAAACCCCTGAGGAAATGAGGGTGCTCTTTGAGTACGAATGGGATGAGGAAGTCTTCAAAGCCACCAAGGCGTTGACAGAACATAGGGAAGACCTAGACGTGGCCATCGTGGTGGATATAGGAAACGATGGAGACGAGGTGGCTAAGAAGGCCATCCAAAGATACCCGGAAATGAAGGAGGTCATGGAGGAAATGAAACCAGGTGACTATGAGTACGTAATCCAAAGGACTGAGATCATCAGGGGAAGGAAAAGAGCTAAGACGTCTAAGGAAGGGAAGGCAACGTACGTAATATCAGTAAGGAAGGACGAAGAAGACCAGGTGGTGGAGATGTGCGAGGCGGCCAAGAAGTTGAAAGAAATGATGGAGGAGAGAGAGGCGACAGAGGTCGAGCTGCTGATCGACGAAGCTGAAAATAAAAGGATGTGGAGGAAGATCCTGGAATATGTACTTCGGGACTCAGGGAGGGTGGTCTTCTGCAGAAACACCAGAAAATCAGCAGGTTGGCCAGGAATAAGGCAGGGGGTTAGGCCACAACGGGCACCTGAAGCCGTTGTCAGGGTGAAAGCGGTGGAGGGGGTAAGCTACGCCGATCTTTTAGGGAAGGTGAAGAAAAATGTGGACCTCAAGGAATTAGACATCGAGGTAAAAGGAGCTAAGAAGTCGGGGAAGGCGGACGTTCTGCTGACGGTCAGAGGTGGCCAGGAAAAGGCCGAGAAGCTAAGGGCCGCGATAGGTACCAAAGTGGAAGGGGCAATGGCCAGGGTGAACACGGACATGGCCATCCTGGTAAGAGGTATAGATGAGGTGACCGGGGAGGATGAGGTGGTCCAAGTCGTTGCAGAAAGTTTCAAGGCAACGAAGGAGGATGTGGTGCTGAGGAAACTTTACGCACCATCTAAAGAGAAAAGGACGGCGTGGATAGAAGTGGCCGAGGGGCTCGGGAAGAGAATAGTGGAGACAGGGAAGATCAGGACAAGTTGGGGAGTCTGGTCAGTTGAGGAAAGAGTAGAGGTAATAAAATGTTACAGGTGTGGTGACTTTGGCCATATTGGGAGGTTCTGTCCAAACGAGACCGAAGGGACGCCGAGAAGAGGGAGATGCCACAGATGTGGAGAACAGGGGCACTGGGCAAGGGACTGTGGGGCGAAGCAGACCTGCTACAGATGCCAGGAGCTGGACCATCTGGCTAAGGAATGCAAAAATGCAATTAAATGTGTAACATGTGGCAAAGTAGGACACAGGGGAAACACAATGAAGTGTCCTAAATTCAGGCAGGCCGTGTTAGAGGAGAGGGAGAGGAAGGAAGCCACAAGGGGGTGGAAAACACAACGGGGGGCAAACACGACTAAATGACGACGAAACTAATGCAGCTGAACGTCGGGAGGGCCAGAGCGGAACACGACATCTCGTACGCCGAAATGCGAAGTAAGGGAATAGACCTAGCGGTCATCTCTGAGCCAAACATTTCGATGTCCGAGAGGTTTGGGTACGTGATGGATACCCAATCTTCGGTTGCCGTCGCCATTATAAATAGAGCGGTGGGAGTAGAGAGTATCAAAAAAAGAGACGGTTTTGTCAGGGTGAAGATGAGCGACTGGTACTTATACGGTTGCTACATCTCACCAAATATAAGTATCATAGATTTTAGTAGAAAACTAGATGCCATCATGCAGGATGCCAAGGATACAGGCGGAGAATGCATCATAGCAGGGGACTTCAACTCCAAGTCTCCATTATGGGGCGCCCCACATGAAGATCGAAGAGGAGAAATGGTGCATGAATGGATAATAGAGAATAAACTCGTGGTTCTGAACAGCGGAGAACCAACGTTCCGTCGGGGAAACCAGCAGTCACACATTGATGTGACCATGGCAACAGGAAAGCTGGCAAAGCGGACTGCTAGGTGGCATCTAGATAAAGTAAATGTATATACTCACCACCACTATATTTATGTGGATGTAGAGGACAAAAATAAAAAAACCCAAAAAAATAGTAAAAATAGAAAAAACAAAAAAATTCTTAATGTTTTCAGGTTCAAAGAAGGAATCATAAGAAAGGCGGCCATAAGAGGTGAGCAGGGATATGACCACAGGACGCTCACAGAGGACATTGCGCAAGCGACCAAGGAGGCGACTGAAACCATTAGAGGAAATAACGAGCTGACCCCCTACTGGTGGACGGACGAAATCGCGGAAAAGCGGAAGGAGTGCATCAGGATCAGAAGAGAAAAGATGAGGATATTGAGGAGAATAAGACCTGATGAGGATGGTGGGGAGGAAGTACGGCAGCTGAAAGCTAGCCTAAAACAAGAAAAGAGGAACCTGGAAAAGGCTATAAAGAAAAGCAAAAGAGACCACTGGAACCGACTTTGTGAGGAACTGGAAGGGGACATATGGGGTGATGGATACAGGATAGCAACGCGAAGCCTGAGAATCCGGACCCCGTACGACCTGACTAGGGAACAGAGGGTCAAATGGTGCAAAAAGCTGTTCCCAGAAGCCAAGGGTAGAAGAAGTAGGTGGACAGCCCAGGAGGAAGAAATGAGGCCGTTCACCAGACAAGAACTGGATACAGTAGGAGGAAGGGTCAAAGCAGGAAGAGCCGCAGGAGAGGATGGCATCCCCCCGGCAGCTATCAAAGCAGCCATAGAGGTAATACCGGATGTGATGCTCAATGTCTTCAATGAGATACAAAGAGAGCAGAGAGTCCCGGAGGAATGGAAAGAAGCGAGAGTCGTGCTACTGCCGAAAGGGAAAACAACGCCAGGCGAGGAGCCAAAGGGGTTTAGACCTATTTGTCTACTCAGCACAATGGCAAAGGCCTATGAAGGGATGGTGAAGATCAGATTGGAGGAGGAGGTAGATAACCATCTGTCTCCCCTCCAATTTGGTTTTAGACAAGGAAGATCGACTGTGCAAGCAGCCAAACAGCTTGTGGACAGAGCCAAGCACAGCGAGGCCAAGTGGATAGCGGCGGTAGCAATAGATGTGAAGAACGCTTTTAATACAGCTTCTTGGGAGACTATCATGGATAGCATGGAGGAAAAAAAGGGTAGGGGGAGGTCTGCGGAACATCGTGGACTCCTACCTAACGGATAGAAAAATCACCATAGACAAGGGACTCAAGCAAGGACTGAGCATGGGAGTACCACAGGGATCGGTATTAGGCCCCCTACTGTGGAATATAATGTATGATAGCTTGCTGGAAGAAAGATGGGGAAGAGGTACAACAGCGATCGCCTTCGCAGACGACCTCATTCTACTAATCGAAGGAATGAATGAGGAACAACTGACTGAAAGAGCAAACGATGCTATAGAGCAAACAGCGCAATGGATGGAAGATCACAATTTAGAAATAGCGGCCGAAAAGACAGAGGTCATTATTCTGAAAGGGCCGAGAAATCGAAGGAATATACAGTTCAGGGTAAGAGGAAAGGACATAGAGCACCAGAGGTCAATGAGGTACCTAGGGATTGTAATCGACGACAAACTAAGGTTTGGGAGACATGTCGAGTACTGTGCAAAGAAAGCGGAGGAAAGGATGTCCCCCCTGGAGAAATTAATGCCGAACGTCAGGGGGCCCAAATATAAGAAGAGGATGGTGCTGTATGGAGTAGTTCAGTCTATTCTACTCTATGGAGCTCCGGTATGGCATACAGCCATCTCGGTAGAGAAGTACAAGAATAGACTCAACAAGGCACAGAGGAAAGCGCTACTCAGAGTAATAAGTGGATACAGAACGGTAGGTACTGAAGTAGTGCAAGTGATAGCGGGGACACCGCCAGTAGACACGCTGGTAAGAGAAAGGGCGAGACTATTTTCCCGAGAAGACGGAAATACGGCACGAGCCAAGAAAGAAGAAAGAGACCGAACTGTGGAAAAATGGGAAGCCGAATGGAGGCAACCACTGCCAGGTGGAAAAAGTAGGTGGACCAAACGTCTGATACGAGACCTTGGGGAATGGGTCAAGTGTAAACACCGCACTGCGGATTATTACTTGACCCAGTTCCTGTCAGGTCACGGCTCATTCGGGAGCTACACCTACAGGATCGGCAAGAGCGACGACACGGCGTGCAGAGCATGTGGAGAGGAGAGAGATACGCCGGAGCACACAGTTCTGGAGTGCAGCTACTACGAGGACGTAAGAAGAGAAATAGAGGAAACTCTCGAGGAAAGGCTCACGGCAGAAAATATTGTAAGAACAATGGTAAGAAACAAAAATAAATGGGAACAATTGCACGACATGATTAGAAAAATCATGAGGAGGAAAGAAGAAATAGAAAGAGAGCAGCAGGCAAGGGAAAGAGGAGAAGAGTGAAAACCGAGGGAAAAAGTGCGTGACGCGAAAAAAAAAAAACATGCCGGTGAAGAAACATCCGAAAAGACAGATGCCACGGCATGAGGGGGGCGAAAGGAGGAAGGGTTTAGTTGGTAGGGGCCTCACGGCCGAGCCCAACACTACCCACGTCTTCCCTACTCGTCCTAACTTGCAGGCCTTTAAATCCCAAATTAATAAATTACCTCTTCTGCCCCAATAGATGTTCTCGGTACATTTGTATTTAGGTCTATACCTACGAGGACATCCTTAATAATAAAAAAAAAAGATTATATTCTGAAATTGTTATTTAATTGTGTTTATCAATAAATTGTTAAGTTTATCTGCTGTTTATCACTTATCCCAAATTCACGAAGGAATAATATAACAATATTATTAAAAGAAGAAAATTACTGTCATCAGGCTAAAGAAGAAAATTTTTCAGTAACTCAAAGGTCCATTGGGAGTATTCTGAGTAAGAAGTGGCGTCGCTTAGGGTATAGAATAAATAGGAAATTTAAGCGGTGACTAATTGGGGGCACAATTCGCGTTGATGAGAACACAGAAAACCGCTTAGCCGCAAGTTTTGTTGGTCCCCAGACGTATCTACTGAATATGCAGAGACGGAATCTTTAATAATATTTTATTACTAATTTTTTAATACGATTATAAAAAAACATTATTTAGATACTTTTTGTATACATTATCTGTAGCAAATACTCATTTTTTAAAGTAGCAATATTTCTACACTTTTAAGTGCATATTACCTACTGAGTGGTGGTAAAACAATTATTTTAATAAGAAAAAATAATAAAGTTTATGCTATTCTAAAGTATTTAAAATATATTTTAATAACAATTTTCTTATTTAAAACAATTTTTAATATGTAAAAAATGTGTTTTGTATCGATTTTTATTTCTATCGACCTTAATGTTGATTTTTGCCATCAACTTTACCAGACTTACAAAAAAAATAAAAAAATAAAACAGGATAAACTTAGCTGAATCAACACAAAAAAATTAGTAGGGTATAAGGGAGTATGGAGACTCGGGAGTAAAGAGGAGATCGAGTCGTGGATACAAATTGTTAATGATATTAATGTTAAGTTTAATTAAAAGATATAATTTAGTGAAACTGTAAAACAAATATATAAAGAATTTTATACAAAGTTGAAATTAACGTAGTTTTTTTTATTAGAACTTTACTCTTACTTTACATGATATTTACAATACAACATACATTAACATAACATGGATTAATTAAAATAATTATATGAAAGGCAATACACACAATAGCTTATGCAGTTATGGCGACATATAAAATAAAATAAAATTATTATAATAAATCATAAATCAATATTTTCGGTCAACAATGTATTTATCTTAGGTTAGGAGGTCGGAAACATAGAATTTTAGTAGACTAACTATTTTAAGATATAAAAACTGTAGAACTCGAGACATATCTAGATGTAACAAGTAGTCATCTACGTTTTAGTCAATGGAAAACTATAAACCAGTATAGAATGGTAATTTTATTAAAGAAAAAAACGACATAAATTGGGGTATATTGGTATATAGGTACATCCACTCACAAAACTTATAAAAAAACTAAAATTTATACTTTTTAATGTACTTTACTTTTACCAAAATAAAAGAATTTATACTATATTAATACAAACAACGTGTTAGTTAAAAGTTAAAAGTATTACGAGGGTTGTATTTTTAGTTTTGCATTTAGAAAGCACCTCCAATAGATTCTTCAGACAAAAATGTAACCTCCATGTTTTATTGGTATAAAATGGTATTGTGAATTTCAACGTGGTCGTTTCAGTCTCAGTGACGAATCTAGGTCCACTAGGTCCACACAAAACAGCAGTCACACAGCAAAACATTGATGCGGTTTGTCAGCTAATTAAGGATGGCCACCAAGTAACATACCAGAAGATAGAGGCATCTTTGGGCATTTCAAAGATTTCATTCCAAAAGATCCTACATGAAGAACTGGTTGTTACGAAGTTGGTTTCCCGTTGGATCCCTCATTTGTTCACAGAAGACCAAAATCGGTTCACGTCAATTATAATCGAAAAACATTGAAACGGTTCAGCAAGGGATGGTGAGAAAACGTATTGTTAGTGTCGATGAATCTTGGATTTAGTCCTACGAACCGGAAAATAAATGACAATCCGCTGTGTGGTATTTCAAGATGAAGAAAACCAACAAAAGTAATCCGTTCTCAAAGTGTGTCAAAGAAAATGATCGCAATTTTTGTGTCAAAATCTGATCATGTGGCAACAATTGTTTCAGAACGGTTACTTCCGAATGGTATATAAACGTGTGTTTACCAGAAGTTATCGCGAAACTCCTATAAAGCAACACACAACTAAAAAGACAATCCTCGTAGAATCTATACATGAACAGCAATTATAATTAGGCGAACTGCTCGCCTTGCATGCTGGATAGAAGAGACTAACTCTCGTGGATGGGTCAAATGGTACTTCCAGCCTTATATATTCAAATGTTACTGAATGGATTTTACCATCAAGCCTGTATAACAGCAATTTGTTTGCCAAATGTGTAAGAAAGTGAGTAGAAGTTCCAACGAATATTCCATCCTGCTACTAAAAGATAATTGGTCATACAGTACAAAGAGAAGTGTCAGAATTGGGTACCGGACAGTAATCGAAAAAAAATCTAAGATGTGTTTTAAAATAAAGTTTGTTATACAACAATATCATTCATTAAAGATTTTTAAGAAATAACAATGATTTATAATTTTAAATCAATAAATAAAGTTGCGTAAATTATCTGTGCAGCGTAAGAACCCAAACGCCAATCACAGTGCGTGACGTCATTTGTGGTTAGCCATAAGTAAACAACACTGCTTTGTATGTTATTTCGCATTTTTCTACGATTTATTTGCATTTTTCTAAAAATATTTAATTGTAATTAGTTACGAATTGAAGTACTATAGTCATTACAGAAGTTGTCGCAAGTGCTTGAAGCCTTCTGTTAAGTTTTTATCATGGAACAAGGTTATACAAAAGCCGACAATAGAAATCTCCCAAAAGTTGATATTTTCATGGTCGGCAGTTTCTTTGTCACTAATTCCGACTTTTGTTCTGCTGAATTTAGTAATGTGAAAACATTTGTGTAGGTAAGTATTTCAACCTCTTTTTGTTTATCTTAACCATCGAAATGATTGAAGAAATAACAAAAGAAAACATAACCTAAAACTAGTTCCATTATTTACCTACATTACGTACACACTAAATATGATTATTTGTGTTGTGGGTTGTGTAATAAGACAGTTTACATCAAAGTGATCTTCGCAAAAGTAAATTGGTGAAGTAACAGACATTCCATCGCACTTTATCAATAAAAAAATGATTTGGAGTAGTTACTGACGTATTTCCACATCGAGGTATAACACATGATGATTAAGAACTAAAAAATACTTATTTATCCAAGCACTGATCACTTGTTATATGGCTTGTAGTTTGTTTACCCCACATATGACGTCACGCGATCTGAATTGACATGAAGTGTTGTTTTCGCGGCAATTTTAAATAAATGATGTTTTTGACGTTTTCAAGTACTCCAAAGGAATTATTTAATTAAAATATTATTTTTTATGGCTATATATATGAATAAAGATTATTTTTAAACACTATCTGAAAAGTTGTCCGGTTCCCTATTCATTCTATAGGGTTATATCTGTTAGAATTTTCTTTATGAGATATAAAAACTATCATTTCAGTGCGGATGCGAACAACACAGAGGGAAATAGAGATAGGGAAACGTGATAAGCAATTCGGAAAAGCACAATTCTGGTAGAATAAATTTCACAAGCTTTGTCTTTCAGTGTACGATGAAATAATTACACACAGAATAAAAATGTTATAATGTTAATTTTTATTAGTTGACTATTTTGTATACCTACTACATAAAAACAAAATAAATGAAAATAAGAAAATAATAATAATAAAAGTAACGCAAATACGGATCTGAGTTTCTCTTTTCCAAAACTTGACGGTTCATTTACATTTATGAGTCGCATTTTCATGGAGAGTTAATTTCTTAACATGTTTAATGAATTTTCATGAAATTTCTAACAGAGTGAATAAAATTCATTAAAGAAATTTAGTTATATTTCTGGATGTTTATAAAGATATGACGCCATTCGTTTCCAGGAAATGGTATACGTACAAAGTTTTTAATTAATATTTTTGTTTTATTTAATTTATTTTTTAACATTTGATAATTTGTTGTCATTAAACATTTTTTTTAATATGCTTTACTAAAAAATATAATATATTGAAATGGATCCTCCTTCCGGAACACCCTTCTTCAATAAAATTATTAGTCGTAGATTCCAAAATTTTTAAATTGATTGTCCTAAAAAGAAATTACAAAAAAAAATCTCAATATCAAAATTTATTTTCTTCCTCTTCTTTCTACTCCACTTCCTTTTTCTGTTCTTCGACCCTTTCTCTATACCTTCAAATTTCTGATTTTTTCCTATTCGCTGCTTCTTTCTGCTTCAATACTTTCTGTTTCTTGTCTCTTATATCCTCTTACCACTTTCCATCCCTGACCTCACTGCTTTTCTGTAATTGTTAACTTCCTTCTGCTCTTTCTGTTTCAATATCTGCTACCTAAATATTTCTATCAATTCTTCTAATATTTATTTTGTTTACTTTTTACTTTTTCTTTACTTTTAGTATTTATAAATTCAAATCAATTTAATCAATTTAATATTTTTTATTTCTTTCTGTTAATGACAACGTTTTATAATCATCATGACAAATCAATCCATAATAATCTTCTTAACAACGTAACAACACAAAAAACAAAAAAAATTTTACAAAAAACATTTAAATAAAAAAATACTTAATCTAGACAACCAATTTACAAATAATGGATCACGTTCCAACATTTCATTGAAGGAACATGCACCATGAAGAAAAATCCATATCAATATATTCGTTGTGATGCTGTTTTGTTAATTATTATAGTTTTTCCAATCTAAGTGTAAGAACATTCGGTCTTTGTCAGAATTTTAATCCTATTGAGATCAATGCCGACCATTGGCGTGGAATTAAAGAAAAAGGGTCTGTTCATAAAGTTTTATTAATTTTTGTTTTAAATATCAAAAGAAAAACGGTTTTTGTATATTGGTATATTTTGTATCAATTTGAAAATTGTCAAATAACAAATTAATTCTTTTAAATTAAAACTTGTTAATTTTAGTTACTAATAAGAACATTTGACTCATTATTCAAATAGCACGTAGCTCATAATATTTTTACAACAATTGTTTGCAAATAATACTCATTTTGTCAGACAATCTTAAAAGATTATATTTAAATCCAGAACTCAACAAAACCTCGCGCAGTGTTTCCAAACTTGCATAATTATATTCAGGAAAATCTCTTAATTTTTCACGAATCATTTCTAAACTAGGCACTCTATTTTCTTTGTAAAAATTATAAACTGTTCATTGAATAACCTCCTTCGCAGTAGTATCAACCCTACCCAATTTTTAATTTGGTCGCTTTCGTTTTTAAGAATGATCCGTATAACAGTTCCTAATTTAATGACGCCACTGTTTACTAGTCTTAAAATGAAAGATTATGCAATTTCAGAGGTCAGTCAGATTAGTTGAACAACTTGCTGTACCGATTCCCATTTCGGTACAGAGTGGCTCTGCTAAATCAACTCCGAAATTTAACTACCTTCGCATTACGACCACGTAGGTTCCTATTAGCGACTCTCCTGTATGTCTCGAAACAGATCGTTGTTGGTAAGCGTATATACACACGAACCACTAGTGTCCGACACCGGTGGCGACTACCGGTCGGGCGAGTCTTTACACATGAAGCCACTTGTGTCCGACACCGGTGGTTGCCACCGGGGACGCATCAGCAGGGTATACAAGGTTCTCCTTCAATAGCAGTTACAAAATCCTCAGTATTGCATTCAAAATGTTTCTCCATAATAAACGATCAAACAATTTCAAGATATAGACACTAAAAGTGGTTGGTGTGTACATCTTTACTAAAAACAACGTAGGTACTGCTAAAAATAAAATATAGGAAAGTGGCCCGGCCGGTGGCGAGGGTAGGACACTAGCGTAGCGGCAGTCGAGCAGTTAAAAGTGGAGTGGTCCGCAAAGTGGCTCGTCTGTGATCGTATATTTAAAACAATGCATTGCTATCGGTGGTCGCCACCTGTGTCAGACACTGGTGGTTCGTGTGTATAGACGCTAATAGTATCACAAAGTCGTCGGCATTTCTTTACATTCAATATCAAACAGGCGCGAAAAAATTGAAAATGGGTAGCTAAATACTCAATGTTGCCATTACTCAAAAATGTCTTTAAGTATAAGTAATACATACAAAATTGATTTTATTAGTGAAAACTGTTAAAATATGAAGAACCTAGTTAATTAATTTAAGTATATATTTTTTAAGAATATTTTCATATTATTTTTCTAAAAGTCATTGATGAACAATTAAATAGTAAAGTAGAGAGAACATTTTAAAAATATATAAACTTAGGATTCTTCGAATACATTTCTGGCAACCTAGATTTGAAAGCCGCTTCTTTGATAGGGTTAGGAGGAGTAGTTGTCTTCTTACTTCTTACATTAATATTAGATAAACTATAACTTCAGTCGTATCTATATCTATGTAACGAATGAATTTGAAACGTTGCATACTTTACTGATTTTTAGGTTAGGTACATTAATATTATACAAATTTTTTTGTAATTTCTTTAAATTGTGTCAAAATCTCTATGTATATGCCTAAACACACTTGAAACATGCATTGTCATCCAGTTAATATAGATATCCGGAAAATGTGAAAGCTCTAGGTGGTCGGGAAACAGGTTTAAATTTGATTACAAAATTCCACCCGTAATGACAAAGAGGAAGACAAAGAGACAAAGAGCACGACGAAAATTAAAAAAAACTTTCTAATAAAAAAGAATCATTAAAAAAATAGAAAGTTTCGTATCGGTTGATGACACCACGAGCACATATCTAGGTACCTAGGTACTCATTTTTGACATTTTTGAAACTTTTAAAAATACCATGAGAGATATCTCAAATAATCGTTTACTAAACATATCTACTTACTTTAAAGAGCGTTGTTATCTCGATACAGTGGCGCAATCGGTAATCCCAATTGTCTGTCAGTGACGTCATTGTGACGTAAATGCAAGTGGAACCAATGCGAGGTTCGAATAAATGCTAGTTGCCATGTTAGAAAGACTTACTTACTATCTTTGTTTTATTAACGCGCAATAGAAATATATACTTTTAAGATAAAATGTCAACGCTGGAGAACATTATTACCTAAGTGCGCTAATGCCATTATTTTTTTTTTATTAAGGATGTCCTCGTAGGTTTAGACCTAAATACAAATGTACCGAGAACATCTATTGGGGCAGAAGGGGGTAATTTATTAATTTGCGATTTAAAGGCCTGCAAGTTAGAACGAGTGGAGAAGACGTGGGGAGGTAAGGAGTTCCACAATCTGGAGACCCTGGGGATGAAGGACCGATCGAATCGATCCGTTCTCGATGTCGGGCACTGAACAGTATAAGGGTGCATGGAGTTGGCACGTCGCGTTGCTCTGGCTGGTCTGGCAGGTGGAGGCATTATAGAGCGGAGTTCTTCTGAGCAAAATCCGTTTATGTATCAGTAAAACAAGGAAAGATCAGCCACTGCTCTTCGGTGGGATAATGTGGCTAGGTTTTTAGTGATACTGGTGTCGTTTATTAGTCGAACTGCCCTTCTCTGTATTGCATCAAGAACTCCGAGCCATGACGGAGCCGCCGATCCCCATACCTACATGCGAGCAGTATTCAAGATTAGGCTGTATTTGGGCTTTGTAAAGAGTAGCCAAGTTGGATGGAGAAAAATATTTCCGTGCTCTAAACAGAAAGCCTAATTTCTTTCCTGCTGCAGTTGCTATGGATGCAATATGTTCGTTCCAGAGTACCTAAGTCTTGGGAGATCGTTATACCAACCAGCGTAATGGAGTCGCCCGCTACCAGTGTCTGATCGTTGATTGTAATGGATGAGTCGCATGTTTGCCTCTTGTTGGATAGGCAACATGTCTTTGTCTTGGAAGCGTTGAAATTAACAAGATTCTTTCTTCCCCACTCGTCTACAATTCTCAAATCTTGATTGAGAGAAGCCGTTGTGGATTTTCTGTCCTCTTCCAGAATATCTAGTGGTATGGGACGGTTGTGCTTTTTGCTACAGTGTAGGTTGGTATCATCTGCAAAACCATGTATCGGGTTATTAGTGGCTTCTAGTAGATCATTAATGTGTAGTAAGAATAGAGTAGGAGCTAGAGCCGATCCTTGGTGAACTCTAGCGTTGATCTTGTAGAGGTTGGAAGAATGTCCATCTACAGCAACTTGTATGTGCCTGTTGGAGAGAAAGTTGGATATCCATCTGCAAAGGTTTTGCGAAAGTCCGTATATGAAGACAGTTTGTTCAAAAGAGCTGCATGCCACACTTGATCAAATGCTTTTGAGATATCTAGTGATACTATTTGAGTTTCCCCATAGCGGTGGATGGCGGTCCTAGTTCCTTTAGTTTACCCAGGCATTCCCAGACATCTTTGAACTGATTGTGTATGGGTTCAGAGCTTTGATGATGGCTTTACACGATTACAATTTTTTGTCTAGGATAGTTCTTTTCTGTATTAATTTATACACATCTTTGGATGACACGAAATTCCTCTTGAAAGATGCTTGGATATGCATTCAGTATTTACCTCTAGGTCCAAAAACCCCTGCCCCTGTCCCTGTATCTGACTTGGAGCCATCCGTATACCATTTTTATGGTGAATTTTCGCACAAAGTTAAATTTCTTTGGCATGTTGTGATCAAATTTTTTCCCATTTCCAAAAGTAACGAAAACATTAAAGAGCTGTCCCTTCACAAGCTTAGATGACATTAAAAGTGCATTACCGAATGAACTAAAGACTATCCCAAAGATCGAGTTTACAAATGTTTTAAGGATCGCAGAAACGCTGGCACAAGTGCCAAAACAAAATTAATGTTGACGAATTAATAAATATTTTTCTAAAAAACAAATATTCCGGTTATTTTCTACATCGCAAATAACAGAGAAAAATCTGCTTCTAGATATTTGGAATTATAAAGTTTTCTTCCATGTGCTACCAAAAGTATAAGTTCTGGTGACAATTTATAAAAAGTAGGTATTACCAAATGTGTATAGACAAGAATAGTAGGATAGCTTTCGCAAAAACTCGTTCCATGCTTTCGAAGCTCTCGGTCCGCATATTGGTCTGCAGCAGCTATGCCAACCTAAAATTTCTGAAATCAATAGATTGATACAAAAAAATATCAGAAATAGGTAGATTTAAAAAATGGTGGCCAATTTAAAAAAGTGTTTATTTAAAAAAAATTAGGTTACAAATCAGTTTGCATTGCTGCTTACCAGGTCTTACAAAACTGTACGAAAAACTTCGGCAAACCGGCGCGAAATTTGGTAGGTATAGTATATCCAAAACCAATTGAATGGGCGTGATCAACTCGCTGTTCGAATTTCCAAGAATTCTTTTGATAGGCGTATAAGGTGTGAGTCGGGAAGTTAAATGAAAAATTAAATAGAAATTTGAGTTTCCCCTGGTAAAATCGTCAAAATAATTCCTATCCAAGTCGGTGTGTCCGGATTGCGGCGATTGGTATCAAATACTAAAATCAAACAACCGTATTGCGGCCCTCTCAGATTTTTGCCCCCAATACCCCATGACCGGATTGCGGCCGGCGACAGGTAGGCCAATAAAGATTAGGGTAATGACACCCTGTCGTAAAGACTGGCTGAAATCTATACCGAAATCCCAGATCGATTATTTCTCAGTGAGAAACAATATGGCTTCAGAAAAGGCAAATCGACGATCGCAGCTTTACACCACAACCTGGTGATCTTCGTTGACATCTCGGGTGCTTTTGACAACGTCTGGTGGCCTAGCTTGATCACCGAATTGGCGCAGAAAGGTCTCTCAAGCGATGTGTTAAATATCATCAAAAGTTACTTATCAAACCGTACCGTAGAATACTCCACTATTTACTCACACACAACCAAAGAGGTTAACAAAGGATGTCCGCAAGGCTCCATTTTGGGTCCAATTTTTTGGAACACGGTAATGGATCCTCTATTACGATCCAGATGGCCAGATGGTGTTGACCTGGTGGGTTACGCAGACGATTTCTCCATTAGCATCAGCGGAAAAAGCAGAGCATGCTTAGAAGCCAAAGCAGGAGAGTGTATGAATTTAGTGGCAACTTGGGCTAACAGAAATAAGTTAACAATATCTGAATCGAAGACCAAGTACATTGTCTTCTCAAATCTATCCATAAACAGAAATCCTGTTATACGATACAATCGCAGGCCACTACAGAGAGTCCAGTCAACGAAATGCTTAGGAATTATAATAGATCAAAAACTTTCATATACAGAGCACGTAAGATATATCTCAAGAAAATGTCAAAAAATCTTTCAATCTCTTAGAAGGTTGGTACGCCGAAACTGGGGAAGAATTACCGATTACTTCAACGCCATAAGAGAAATCTATCTTAAAGCCATCATTCCTATTCTAGCATACGGAGTAGATCTATGGGGGCACAGACTGAGCAAAGTGGTCAACAAGATACAGCTTCGGACCACACAAGCAATGTGTTTGCGGGTGATGTTGGGAGCGTACAGGTCTACGCCGAACGAATCGCTTTGCATTCTGGCAAAACTTCCTCCGCTACACCTCCACCTGGAGCTATGCAAGGCTACCATCGACTTAAAACGGATAGGCCGAACCTATCTACTTGGACACAATATTATAGCGGAAGACTTCAGATATTGGGTCGCTGTTACCAGTTGGCTTCAACACGTCGTTATTAGAACCTGGCAACAGGAATGGGATGCAGTAGATAAAGGGAGGCACCTATACACACTTCTACCAGAAGTACAGCCATGGCTGGAAGCCCACACTGAAACAATGACCAGAAAAGTCATTCACTTGCTGTCGAGTCATGGAAACAGTATGATCCACCTACACCGTATTGGCAAATCTGTTAGATGTCAGTTGTCAGACCTGCGAAGAGGAAGACACTCCATCACATCGAATTTTCCACTGCACAGTATACGCAAATCAACGAAGTAGATAAGTAGATTAGTCCAGGATTTCCAAGAAGAGGAACGGCCGAACTACCCAGCAAACCTATTTAAAAGGTTCTGGGCTAACCTGAATTCACTATCAGTTTTTGAACCGGACGAGTTTCCCTGAGAGAAACCACAGCTTTACATGCAAACTTCTAGGCATCACTTAGAAAAGTTAAATATAAAATATTGTGTTGTTTTTTTAGATTAATTTAGTTTGTCGGTGCTACATTTTTTTTTATTTCCTCAAATTACTAATTCGGCTATTAGATTATCATTATTACTTATATTTTTTTTTTATTTATTTACTTTTTGGCTGGAACTTCAATGGTTAGTTTCAGTAGATATTCCTCCCCTCTTTACCTATTCCACTAAAGGTGAGAAATTTTATAAACGCTTTAGTAAAGGTTATATGCACTGTGTTTTATATTGCTAATATTCAACTGATTTTGCCTACACTCTAATATAGGAGAAATAGTTGAGTGGAAATATTGGAGTGGTGGACAAAATATTACAGAAATTTACCAATAATGTTTATTGAAAAATGGGCGGGTAAAAAATAAATACTTAAATTTTGTAAAATTCCCAAGGTAATTAGGTAACTATATTGCTACATATTATTATGTGTCTTTCAAATAAAATAATAATTTTTGACGAAGAATAAGAAAGGTTCAAGTTGTAAAAACAGTAATTCAAGGTCTGTTATAGTTTAGTATGTTTAACTTATTTCGAGAATTGTCTTCTCCATTTCAACAAACATTTGAAAATTGCCTTGCATATTTAAACTTAAGTAAATACGTCCTTAATGTAGGGGTTAATCCCTGATGGCTATCGCCGCAATCCGGTAGTCGTTTCATTTCTACCTGTTTCTTGGGAGCTACGAGGGATAAATTATCGCCGCAATCTAGTGTTGCCCAAATGCAAGAACAAGACGAGACTTAGCCAGGCTTGGTCTTGGTCTTGCGCCAATACACCTGGTCTTGGTCTTGGTCTTGGTCTTGCGCTCCCAGTCTTGGTCTTGGTCTTGGTCTTGCAGCAAGAGTCTTGCAAGTCTTGCAATTACCTACTAGTCTATTACTATTTATTAAAGTTTATTTTAAATCTTAGAAAAACGTATTAGAATTGGAACATTGTGAGCTTGAATTAACATAGCCATAGTAAAGATCAAGCAGATTAATAAATTACTGAAGATTTGATAAGAAATTTAAAAAATCAACTGACCTATATGTCGTTTTTCATGGAAGTAACTGTTTCTTAATAATAATATCTTATATTATGACATCTACTACCTATCCTTACCATTTTATCGTAATCATAATACTACTTGCGTGATCATTATAATGTATTCATTTTCATTCTAAGCACTCTGAAACTTATTTATTCTTTGGAACACCTGTAGGTACTCTTAAAATTCGAAATTATTTTGCATGAGTATACCTACGCCCTGTGGCCCTGTATATGATTTCAAAAGAAGCCGCCGTGTATCCGCGGGGCTACACGGCGTGTCCTATCCCGCGCCGCGCGCCCCTCCCCGCAGACCTCCCGCCCCTTCTCGCGCCTTCACTGGCGGCAAGCGGGTCCACGCGCCCCGACCGCGCGCCTTTGAAGTTGCCGAAAAAAGTCGGCGAAAAAATGATTTTCTATTTTTTATTTACGGCGCGGGGATTCACGCGCCGCGCGTTTGTAAAATTATTTTGTTATTTTTTATTTTAATTGTCATTTGCGGTCTGACTAGAGAGACCGTAGCACGCATGCAAGCTGCTGGTGACCTTCAAACTCCAGATCAAGCTCTATCCACCATTTACTTACTTTTTGGTAGCTAAGCTTCTCATATAATAATTTAATCATCATCTGGTTAAGGTTCTCATAATAATTTAATATTTAAAAATTTCGTATCGATCAGACAAGTAGGTACAAGTTACTGGAGTCCCTTCAGCAACATGAAAACAGCTGGTGATCTTCAAACAACTGAGCTGATTTTACACCATGTACCTATACACCGAACTGTTACACCTAACTACTCCGTGAAATAGCGCTAAGTCCTAGCTGCAAGACGCAAGAGTCTTGCAGGCTATGTCTTGTTCTTGCTCAAGTCTTGCACGGTCAGTCTTGGTCTTGGTCTTGATAAAAATACGCGGTCTTGTTCTTGGTCTTGGTCTTGTAAATACGCAAGAACAAGACCAAGACTGCAAGACCAAGACTGAATTTGGGCAACACTACCGCAATCCGGCTTAGCCCATCCAAGTGAGTCTAGTTATACTATACAAAGAATTTTAAAGGCGGCAAAGTGATCCTAATATTTTTATCTATTTACGCTTTTGAAGAAATTTTTGACTTTAACTCATATCAGAAGCTTTACAAAAATATTCTTTTTAAAAATCGAAAATGGACAATTTTGGCCGTTAATCGGAAATATGATTAAAACCCTTCAACGGCGAGATTAATTTTTTTAATATAGGAATGATAAAAATTCAGTGCATGTATCAAAAATGGTTTATTATTAAGGTATTTATACATTTTTTTAGAAAAAAAATTGTATTTTTGTTATATACTAGTGTTACATATAGGCAACTCTAGCCGTTTAAGGCACACAAAAGCAAGGTCAACATAATTATTTTTTATGAAAAATTACATTACATTGTAAACATAATCCCACATCACACTTAATACACATGGTGCGGGTACTCGTAATGCATCCCTCTCCAGCGCAACGACGTCTTTTATTGTTTGGGATATTGGTTAGCAAGTGGTCAAGTCGATCGTATCTCAGATTGTCCGAAACTCTGTTGAGTGTTACACTGGAGTTGGCAGTCGTTTGTCTTCCAACCCCTTTCGGCGCAACACCGAATTTAGTAAGATATGCTTGTGAAATTTCTCTTCGAAATTCTAATTGTGTGAGCGGTGGGTGGTAAATGCACACTTCATTTCTTCTTTGGATATATTTGGATGTGGTTGGTTACAGAAAAGAGCATATTTATTGGACTGTTCTACAAGCAATCCAATTACTTCGTCATCTAAAAATGCTTCAAATATGTCCAAATAACTTATTTTTTTATATTTGCTATAATCAGGTTCAGAAAATGATCTTGTTTTTTCCTCAAAGTCGCCCTGGATCCATGTTATCTTTTCCAGTTCTGGACGCAAAAACACATCATTTGGACCGGAGCCATAAGCAGAACGCACTAAAATTTCTTCTGATTCGGCTTCATCAACCGTTACTGCGCTTCGAAGCACTAGCTCAGCTTTCAGTAATAATTGTCGACCGCTAAGATTATCTAGAAGTCCGCCATCATCTTCGTCACCCGAGTCTTCATCTGTCAATATGTTTGCATCAGGAGGCTCAATATAAGTATATTTCGTCCACATCAATATCATCATCGTATGCCATTTTAATGGCTTCTTTCAGAGTAAATCCACGTCTAAAATAAAAAAAACACGGATGCAATAATTTGCAATATTTTGTATATCATACCCAGCTAGCGTTACCTATAGGTAACAGTCAATTTTAGAGCCTTATATAAAAAAATTTACATTAGGTTTTGAAAAACCAGTACTACAGTATGCAACACAGACTATATTACTAGTAAAATTCGACAATATATTGCAGCATAACCTAAAAACAAAAGACAGAATTTACTTACTCTAGTCGAAAGTCCATTTTTCACCGCCCTAAACTTTACGATTGATTTTAGCACCTAATTTATAAAATTTGGTTGCACCTGCTCGTAAACTCAATTCACTATGTTGTTTCGTCAGCTTTCAACGACACAACAACGAATGCACGCGTCGTGCGCAATAATAATAATGCACTGTTGTAACTTTTTGCGTTGCTTCCTCAGAGTTACATATAAGTAACGTTAGCCGTTGAAGGGTTAAAACAACAAAAAACGTATCTATACTAAGAAAAAATTATTTCACACTAAAATAGATATTCCATTATTTAATAATAATACCGTAGAACCATTTAGAAATAAATATTTAAGGGAAATTCAATTAATATCAACTTCACCTATTTAGTAGTGTACCTACCTAATTGAAAAAATTTTGAATGATTTTTTAATTTTTTATATTTTTGTAGTGGAATAATATCTAAATGTAAAAATATGTTAATGCGAGAGACAATTTTGAAATACTTTTTTTGTTTTAAATCTGCATATTATGCATAAATAAATGTAAAAATTTAATTAAACTAAAATGCATAAAATACAAAACATATTTTAATATTTGACGTGTAGCAGACACCTAACACTATTTTTAATACAAAATTATTCACCTTGTATGAAAATATTATAAAATATTCGTTAAAAATTAATTAGCATTCGTCACTAATTAGATAAAAGCCTGGTACCTATATAAATATATTAACGTATAAAAAATTAAATTACCTAAAATCACTCATAATATTCACTATAAAAATAATTCCGTCAACACAACAAATATAAATTTCCCATTAAACCTGTAACAGTAAATCAATTAATGCACAGAAATTTTATTGGTCAATACCATATAATAGCTTGGAAATTGCGGTGCACTTTGGACACTAATTTCTCTCCACGTCTAATTAGATTTCTCTAACAAGTCCCAGATACGAAGATTTTCATTGGTTGTTGTGTCTCCAACTACGTCCAAAAGGCGTGTATTATTTTAAGCCCAACCCAAACGGTTTCCACATTGCTTCTATCCATGACTTGTGTATTTTAACAGTTGACTGTATAGTTGTCCGTCAGTGAGGGTGTTAAATTATCGGTAAACATGGAATTACCGTCCAATGAAACGTTGATAAAAATTGATAGTGAACCAGTGAGGAAAACTGTACCGAGACCTTTTTCTATTGAGGCTCTAATGAGTGATTGTGGTCCGAGGAAAACGTTAACGTGGGATCAACAAAATACTTTTGTGCATAATATTTGTAATAGAGATACTGATTCTGAGGGTAGTGTAGAGGTTGATTTAGCGCAGGATTTATCGAATAGGAGCCAAAAAGATAGTAAGTACCTTTATTTAGATATTTAAGTTAAGTAGGTTAATTTTATTTTATATACAATATTCGCGGGGTATAGGTACGTTCCAAAAATATAGTACAGAATCTAAGTAATATAAATAAATAAAGACTTTATTCAATCAAATCAGATTACAAAATACAAAAAAAAGTTGAGTGTTACAGTCAGGCGCAGTCTAGCTTAAAGCAATTCTACTGAACCAGCCAGTACACTTAAAATTACTCGAGTCGTAACAATACCTTAATTCAAGGAAAGTGTTCTCCGGACTGGTAAACATTAAGTAAAAAAACTTTCAACCTTTTTTTAAATGTGGCTAAACTAAGAGTGAAAAATTGAACTGGAAGAGAATTATAGTATTGAACTGCATTATACGTAAATGAACGCTAAAACATCGCACTCTGATGGACTGGGATTGATAATTTATTTCCAAACCTAATCGGAGCATTATGAACATCGTGTCAAAAAGTTAAACGTTCTCTAAGTGAACTTGCTGAATCCGTATTTTTAATAATTTTAAACAAAAATGTACAAAAGTAAAGACTGACCCGAAAGTCCATTCTTAACCACCGCATTTCATTTAAAGGTGAGACCCGTGTGTTCACTGTAGAGCTATGCTATAGTATAAACTATGTTTAGTAACGATGGTGATATATGTTTGATATATTAATGAATTGTCAATCTATTTTTTGAAATAACATAATCTAATCTAGTCCAGCAGTTATTCAACCCAGTATATTATCTCCGTTTCTTGATTTCACGAACAGATATACTTGAGTCGTACCAAGATATCCCACATAGTCCTTCGAGCCTGATGTTGAAGCTGTTGCACTGGGTGTAGAAGAGAAGAAAAAAATAGATTGACAATTCATTAATATATCAAACATATATCACCATCGTTACTAAACATAGTTTATAGCATAGCTCTACACTTAACAACATGATCGTATTTTCTTAATCCATGAACACAACAGTTTTGGATTTTTTGAATTCTAGTTTTGCTCTCTAAATTAAGATAAAAACCATAAACATAATCAGCATAGTTATAAGTATAAAATGAGACAAAACTACGGTTTCACATTAAGCTTTCCTCAGCTTAGAATTCAATATATGTCCATTGCTATATAAAATCTGTAAAGAAATCAATGTTTTTTGAAACAAGTTATTTATGTATGTATTTAATCTAAGATTATTATCAAATACAACACCTAGGTTTCTTGTGTCTTCCACGTAGCCGATCTTAGTGGTGTCAATAGTCTTTTCCATGTTATTTTTAAGAAAGTCGATTTTGTTTTCATTTCTAATTATCATATAATGCGATTTATTAAGGTTAACCTTAAGACTGTGTTGCGTAGAGAGGTCACTTAGGATTTTTAGATCTTCATTAATTAGTCTAACAGCCTCGTCATAATTATAATCTTCAGCATCGAAACAAAAATATAATTGTATGTCGTCAGCAAATGTTTGTATTCTACAATTTTGCAATGATTTTAGAATGTCAGACGTATAGATAAGGAAAAGCAGTGGGCCTAATATGGACCCTTGAGGCACACCTGATTTAATATTCACTTGATTAGATTCTAACAAAAAGGATTAAGAATTATTCAATTATTATGTTCTAAAGTTTCAGAATAAATGGAATATGTTGGTGTGTAGGTTAAAATCAAACAAATTTAATGATAAATTAGCAAATTACTTTCAATTTTAGGCAAAGTTTTAAAGGATTTTGTTTTTTTTTTGTTTCGTCGCTTTTAAAAGTTTTCTTTGAGATTGATATTTAGACGTAGCACCCAAAATGTCTTTTTTTGAAAATAAAGCTACTTTTAGCTCATGGTATCAATACTTGTTAAAGTCTATTCTTTAGGGTACAATGCGGAGTTCCAAGTCGGTTTCGGTTAAGTAATCTTGTACCTAAATGCCAATTAATTCTATCTGCTATAAACCATATCGCCTTATTTCATTTGCAACTTCAACAAAATTTGGTATTTGCATGAATTCTTCACCATTTCCAACAGTCAGCACCTGCCCCAGTTTTTTCTAGCATTATTTCAATGTATCTTGGGTTTAGTTCTTCCAATGATCCTTTTACTTTAACAATGCATTTTGTTTTATCAAAATTTTGTCAATATTCTATATCAAGATATAATTTTTGGGTATTCAATATGATTTTAAAGATTCTTCTGATGTGTGGATTATCCCTTTGTTCCTAAGTTGGAGTAATGCTGTTGTATTAAGGAATACAAATACCCTTTTGAATTTGTTTCCATAGTTTTAGGCTCACGAGGGTGATCTGAAGAATTGTCTGAAACGACGCAGAACTTTTTTGTATCTGACATCATCAGACCCTGTTTTCTTTACAATGGTACCATCTTTAAAATATCTCCTTTCCAACTAAAAAAATCATCAAAATCGGTTCATAAACAATCATCATGCAGCTCTGGGTAGACATGATTTGACGGGCAACCAATTTTTTGAAATACCAACATTTTAGAGGCGAAAAAAAGGTAAAAAATCAATATCAATAAGAACATTGCCATTTCGAGGAACAAGACGAATTGAAGATCACACTGAAAAAAATTTGTTTCGTAATATTAATGTCGTGTGTTCATTAACTTCGTTTTCATTGCATTAACGTAAAAATCATTAATAATACGTAAAAATTTTTAACACAAAATCTGATGTATTTTCAGTGTTCATGTAGACAATGAATAAGCTTTCATTAACTGATGATTTTCAGTACTTAAAAAAATCATAGGTAGAATGTTTATGGTTCATTACAATAATGAACAGAATCTTTAAATCTATGTTTCACATTCTTTGATATTATGAATGCTATCTTTAAATATAATAGGTACATTAATACAATGAAATCGTTCATGAAAAATCCCTTTTGAGTATGCGCATTTTTATTCATCTCAGCGTGGTGTGGTTATAAATATAGTCGTTATTTGGAATTGCAGCTTGCAGTTTGCAGTTATAACCTATAGATGAAAGATTTTAATTTTTGTGGAAAGTTTTAATTTAGTTTTACATTAGTTTGACAATTTTATCATCCTGTTTTTAAAGGTAAGTTCAAAATATTTTTTCATTTTATATATTAGAATTTATTAATTACAATATCGATTCTTAATAATTAAATACTTACTAGGTATCTACTTTGCAGCTTGATTATGTTGTATGAAAAATACTATGCGTTTAAAGTAATATTGTATTTTAGTTAAAATCTTTGTTAGCTTTATAGCATTCTTTCTAAAGAAATCTGCAAAAGAGTGAATTGTAATATTAATATTGGGTCCTTAAAGTTATAAATTATTTATTCTTAATAATGAGAATATCGCCTCTACTATGTCGTTATATGAAAATCAGCACTTCTCAGAAGATTAAAAATCTCTTTTATTAATAAATCCATAAAAATTGATTTCGGTACCAACAATAGCAATTTTAAAATTCGATAGTATGACCTAATAGATGTGGTACAAATACGAATTTTTTGTAAATGTATTTATAAAGGTTTTCTAAAAGATTGACAATTAAATAACAATAAAAACACATTCTTATTTAATATTAGCTCCTACTAAATATCGTTGTTTTCTAATTTTAGATGATCATGAAGCTAAAGTTATGTGAGTCCTTAATGGATTTTGAGAATCAACCAACAAAATCTGAAGCAAAAAAGACAAGAGAAAATCAAATATAATTAAATTTTAGCAAGAATTTATTTTCGTTAGAACATATAAAAGAAATAACAACTAAGAAAAGTTAAATTTAAATATTCTTTTATGTTCTTTGTGGAATCCACTTTAATATTTTGCGTAAGTATTATATTATATGGTTAAAATCAGTAAAAAGTCTTTACTTTTCTGGTGTTTATTTATTTTATTTATAAAATATGAATCCCATATATTTTTTTAAATTTAAACATTAGATTGTTATGTCATGGGTGCATACAACCACATGCTGGATCAGGGGTCGAGAAAAGGGTCTCATTTAGAGACCTCCCGCTGTTCCCAGGTAAGGGGTGACTTCAAAGACTCTTTAACCGAAGAAAATAAGAAGAGTAATTTAATACAGTATTTTTATGTAATTACTTTAGGAAATTTTGGTTCGAAAATATATGTATATTTTATCCTAATTTATGTTTAAAAATAAAAATTTTATGTTATATTAAAATTATTCCCAATTTTATTTCCTTAAACTAGAATGAACAATATTAAGTTCTTAGTAACTATTTTCAAATTTATAAATATGGTGTAAGACTGATCATAACTACAATCAC
Source organism: Altica lythri (assembly GCA_964028335.1). Lineage (NCBI taxonomy): Eukaryota > Metazoa > Arthropoda > Insecta > Coleoptera > Chrysomelidae > Altica > Altica lythri. The sequence continues at coordinate 70,765,507 of OZ034802.1, forward strand.
ATGTCTTTATAACAAAGATTGTATTCATAAATATGATTATAATAATCATAAATACAACAATTTTGGTTCATTCTCACGTAAGTACGCGTTCTTTAAAATAATGAACATGTTCTTAAATCCAAGAACTGTGTTCATTAAGCCAATGCAATTCTTACATAGATATTAAGAAATTATTCATTAGCATAACGTATAAAATTTCATTGAATTAATGTACACTATTCATTGGCTTAAAGAAAATTGTATTGATTTTTATGATTTCGTCGGTTCATAGATAGAATGAAATAAGTAATTGATTAAAGAAAGGTATTCATACTTTAATGAAACGTAATTCGTATAATCAATGATTCGTACTTTGGACCAAAATCAGTACCTGAATTCATTGTCGTAATGAACACTTTCTTTCTATTTATGTACGAATTTGGTTCAGTGCAGAAGATCTCATATCCCCTAACATTTTTTTAGAAACAGTATTTACCTACAGCTTCTTGTTCTAATAGGTAGTACCTAGTGGAAATACATTTTATCTAAAAAAAATATGAAGAAATCATATTATTGATGCAGAATAAAGTATAACAACAAATTATTAGTAAAGTGCAATCTGTTGAGTATTTTTGTATAATTCTACGTCTAAAATTGCATATGTCGAACAACTTGCTATGGTTATTAAATATGTAGGTATCTAGAATTTATAATCGGTCCTAAAGCTAGAGATAATGAGAATGCTTTGTTAAAATATCTATAAAATTACCGTTTCGACAAAATGAACTGTCCTGGTCAATCTTATGATAATACAAGAAATCTGTCATGTATTTATTCAGGCCTTCAGAAACGAATCTACACAATTAATCATTTAGCTTAGCAGATTACGTTCTTTGTGCTGCCATTCTTTAAACTTAGTAGGATCATCTGCGGTTGAATCCATCACAACCACAGTTGCCTTTTTTTCTATATAAATAATTTCTTCACTATATCTAAGATCTTTGGGAAATCTTTGTGCAGCATACAAATAAAAGTGTTAAGAGTTTCAAACTCGTTAATCTGCTCGACATAATGCATGTTACGCATAATACGCTACAAGGGCAGAAAGTTTGAAATTCCTGCACTGCGCGCCATCAGAGCGAGAATTGACTGGTCTTTGGTTCATCCCGTGCCACACACTATATTTTTCATATCACATGCATTGAAACAGCGAGTTTTTATCTCTGTAGCTAGTCGAAGTAAGACTATTTCAGATAAATACCGTAGTAATATCTTGACAACGATTTGACAACAGTTTTAAGACGATTATGATTTTATTCGCTTTTGTTTATTACAAATGCGATTCTGACAGACTTGAAATAAAGACATAAATAATAAATAAACGAATGTGCCGGGTAGAAACAATGTTGTTTCTCCCCTAGGGTGGAAACAACGTTAGTTTCTGATTAACAGTTGCATTGGTCTGAAATTGTCTTAATTCGACTGTCAAAACAGAGATCAATGTATGTGATATGAAATAGTATATTACGTAACAAGAGTGGTAAGTAGGACATTACGTACGAGTGGAAAATTTACGCACGAAGCCGCGTAGCGGTGAGTGCGTAATTACACGAGTACGTAATACCTCTTACCACTCGAGTTACGTACTATGCTTTATCTACGACTCAATATTTTAATTTCAATTCTAAATATTTGACATCTCTAAAAAAATATATGACGTACGTACTGTACTGTTATCTACTCCTTTGACAGTAATACTCATTGCCACCATGCAGGGTAAGTAAGCTATAACGCACAGTTGTGCGTAATGAAACGTCATTCCAACATGACGTTTTATTACGCACAACTGTGCGTTATAGCTCACTTACCCTGCATGGTGTCAATGAGTATAAATAACATTTACTGTCAAAGGAGTAGATAAAGAATTTTATGCACTGTAATTTATTGTTAAAAGCAGAGATGAGAAACTAACTACACGATCTGAAGCAACGGGATTGCAGCGTTTAGAAACAGTAATTGTAGTCATTCTTTGGAATGCAATTTTAGTTCGTTTCTGCTAGTATTATGCTTCAAGAATCTTATTCATCTTATCATCTATATTTATCTGGATCTATTTCTTTAGGACATAAAATATAAACAATTATCGGATTATGAAAAAAAATCCAAAACACCATCTGAAATCCAAGATTATTAGGTATCGTTATGATACCTATTCGTCGCAAAAAAAATTAGAAAAATTCAGCCAGATGATTTTTATTGGTCAGGCGTAAATATCCATATTAAAAGCTGTAAGAAAATCTCATTTTCTTCATACCTCGGTCGAAAGTACGTTCTTTCGTCCCTAATTGCAGGGAAGAAAGTTTAACATTTTCGGCCCTGCGCGTCATGATGTTTTGTCGTCTTTAACATTTACTCCCTGTTTACGGCGGGAGGAAAAATTTCTCATGCGTAGTTACACTTGTAACTAGGGACTGTTTATTCTCGTGTCATTTCTATTTCTATCTATAACCTTAAAAATAATCATCAATGACAAAACTTGACTCTTCGAATGTATTTGATGCCTGTCCCACGACCAGCTGCACTCGCTTCGCTCGTTCCGCAAGTACTTTCGACCGAGGTATGAAGAAAAATAGTATACACTAAACGGGCCAAAAGTTGAAATCTCGGTCCTGCGCGTCATGTTGCCCTCGGCTTTTCGCCTCGGGCATCATGACGCGCAGGGGCGAAAATTCAACTTTCGTCCCTTGTAGCGTAATATACTATTTTTCGATGGTATATTGATATGGATTTTTCTTCGTGGCGCACGTTCTATCAGTGGAATTTTGACGTGATCTGTCATTTGTAAATTGGTTGTTTAGATAAGATATTTTTTTTATTGATATGTATTTTGTTAAGATATTTTTGTTTGTATTATTTTCTTGTTATAAGAATTAGGTTGTCATTGAATTAAAAGAAAAAATGTATTTAAAAAATACAATTTTAAAAATATGGAATTAGAATAAAAATAGTAGGTTTTAAAATTAAAGAAAAAAACTATGATAAGAAGAGTTAACTATAGAAGAACACCATAAAAAGAACTAAGTAGACCACAGACAACCGAAGAATCCAAAGATTGTATAGAGCAGCATAAAGAAGGAGCCAACAGGTATAGAAAAGCAGAGAGGCCACAGTTGGAGAATGTTAGAGAGCAGAAAGAAGAAGCTTACAGGTATAGAAAAAGGGTTGAGCAGGAAGGCAATACGATAGAAAGTAGAGCAACAGAAAAAATATCAATCAAAGTCAATAAGTATGTGCACAAAATATATGCAATTGATTACATTCAGGAAGTCTTCGATATGATTACCCTACTGTGGGCACTGCTTTAAGTATTTTTTAAGAAATTTGAAGAAAGAGAAAGAAAGGAGGAGAAAGAAGAAAGGAGGAAAAAGAGGAAAGAAGGAAAAAGAGGAAAGGAGTAGAAAGAGGAAAGGAGAAGAAAGAAAGAAAGTGATTATGATAATATTAAAAAAAAAACTAAATAAAGTTATATTAAATTTGAAACAAAAATTAGATCAAACTTTATAATAAAAACTTTTAAAAAAAAATTAAACCGCCTTCAAAAAATTTACTCTAAAAAGCCAGAAATAAAATCTTTATTTCTTAATAAAATTGGAACCAACTAGGCATCTGATTTCGATTTCCTTGAAGTCGGCTCCAATGGTTTATATCTTTGTAACTAACATTCGAAATCTAGATTTAATAGCTAAGATTAAAATAGAGGGTAAGTTGCCATTGGAGCCGACTTCAAGGAAATCGAAATCAGATGCCTAGTTGGTTCCAATTTTATTAAGAAATAAAGATTTTATTTCTGGCTTTTTAGAGTAAATTTTTTGAAGGCGGTTTAATTTTTTTTTAAAAGTTTTTATTTTATCATTTTTAGTTGCTACTTGATTCATGATGTACTATTTTCAAAGACTTTCAATAACCGTGCAAGAGGTACTGAGTTTAATCCCCAACAATCCCGATATGTAGAATACCAATGTGAGTTTTTGGAGACATAAGTAAATTGTCTAACACCTAAAAACACGAAGCACGCACGGTAAAGGAAAACATCGTGATGAAACGTGGAATAAATTGTCTGAAATCACCAACCCGCAGGAAGCAAGGGAACTGATTAAATGCTTATTCCTTCTCCTTGTGAGAAGAGGTCTTTGGCTTTAGAGTGGGACAGTAATGGGCTAATTATTATGTTTTTATGTTATACATTAACAAATTAACTGAACTGCAGAGCTTATTCTGTTGATTTTTGTGGTATTTCTTGAAATATCTTCCACATTGGTGACCAGACCCTAATCAATTTTCTATGGGACCACACGGACACTCTACTCTTTTGAATACAAAAAGATTTTTTCAAATCGAATTATAAATACCGGAGATATTTGGAAACATACATAAAAAGAATAAGGTCAAACTGAGACCCTTCTCCTTATTTCCTGGAATATCTTTCACATTGATAACCAGACCTTAACCAAATTTCTATGGGACCAATGGGACACTCTACTCTTTTGAATGCAAAAAGAATTTTTAAATCGGATTATAATACCCGAGATATTCGCTGAACTACTGATTTTTGTGGTATTTCTTGAAATATCTTCTACATTGGTTACCAGACCCTAATCAAAATTCTATGAGAACATACGGACACTCTACTCTTTTTTTAATGCAAAAAGAATTTTTCAAATCGGATTATAAATACCGGAGATACTCGGTAACATATATAAAAAAAATATGGTCAAACTGAGACCTTTCTCCTTATTTCCTGGAATATCTTTCACATTGATGACCAAACCTTAACCAAATTTCTATGGGACCAATGGGACACTCTACTCTTTTGAATGCAAAAAGAATTTTTAAAAATCGGATTATAATACCGGAGATATTCGCTGAAATGCTGATTTTTGTGGTATTTCTTGGAATATCTTCCACATTGATAACCGGACCCTAATTAAATTTCTATGGGACCACACGGACACTCTACTTTTTTGAATGCAAAAAGATTTTTTCAAATCGGATTATAAGTACCGGAGATATTCAGTAACGTATATAAAAAAATATGGTCAAACTGAGACCCTTCTCCTTATTTCCTTGAATATCTTTCACATTGATGAACAGACCTTAACCAAATTTCTATGGGACCAATGGGACACTCTACCCTTTTGAATGCAAAAAGCATTTTTAAAATCGGGTTATAAATACCGGAGATATTCAGTAACATCCATAAAAAAAAATATGGTCGAATTGATAACCTTCTCCTTTTTTGAAGTCGGTTAAAAAACTGGGTCTAGGGTGGTATCAGGCATAGGTATCATCCCTGATTAAAACTATGAATGAAAGTATTTTAAATAACAAAGTTTGAATTGTTTAACAGGCAAAAAACCCGTTTATATAAAACACAAATATTTGTATATAGGTATGTACATATAATCGAAATAGCTATGTTTAAATATCAATCACAAGACGATATCGAAAACGATAAATTTGTTGCTTGATAAGGTTTTTGCCTCAGGTCGAAAAAAACGTTACTTTCTTATAAATTTATCATATAAATCACGAAAAATAAATAAATAAACATGCCTTTATTAGAATACATTTTAATACATATGACAGGCAAAACAATTTGTTTCATGTCATTTGTATATGTCAATGCATTATATTAAAATGACATTTAAAAGGTGTTTAAATCCTACAGGGCGAAAAAACGTTACTTACATCAAGCTGACAAAAAATTCTTTTATCTACTCCTTTGACAGTAAATGTCATTTATACTCATTGTCACCATGCAGGGTAAGTAAGCTATAACGCACAGTTGTGCGTAATGAAATGTCATGTTGGAATGACGTTTCATTACGCACGACTGTGCGTTATAGCTTACTTACCCTGCATGGTGACAATGAGTATAAATGACATTTACTGTCAAGGAGTAGATAACAGTACAGTACGTACGTCATATATTTTTTTAGAGATGTCAAATATTTAGAATTAAAATTAAAATATTGAGTCGTAGATAAAGCATAGTACGTAACTCGAGTGGTAAAAAGTAGGTATTACGTACTCGTGTAATTACGCACTCGCCGCTACGCGGCTTCGTGCGTAACTTTTCCACTCGTACGTAATGTCCTACTTACCACTCTTGATACGTAATATACTATTATAGAACAACAAGATTAAAAATTTTAAATAAATATATTGAGATGATATAAGTTACTATGCTATATCAAATAAGTACATATAAAGAAAATTAATAAAAATAGAGAAAAGGAAAATATTCTTATTCCAAGGCAGAGTGCAATGCAGTAAATTTGGTATAATTTATAATCGTTTTCTTCACAATACCTAAAAAAGAAAAATAAAACAAAATAAGAAATTAAAATATACAAGTACATCTAAGAGATATTTATTTCAAAGATTCAAAATAATTTAATCTATAATATATAAAATTTTAATGATCATGTATTAAATAGATAATAAGAGTAAATATTTAAAAAGTTTATAAATTTTACGATACATTGGTAATTAAAAACAATTTTAAATAAATTAAGATAAAATAAAATAAGAAAATTAAATGTTAAAACGTAAATGTAGAACATTACATAAATTTTATTATAAAATATTAGAAATCATAGAAGAAATATGAAAAATTTTACTTACTTTCAAAATATACAATGTTTGTTTTCAAGCCATATTGTAATTTGTTATTAGTTTAATTTCCAAATGAAAAGTTCTGAAAATAGAAAGATATTAGATTATATTATAGATAAGATATTATAAAATTAACAATTCATCAAAAGTTTAGCAAATTTTAAAAGAATGATTATTGTATTAAATGTAAATAAGGAATTAAGTATTAGATTTTTAGTAATTTTATTTGACAAATAATTAGTAGGCAAATAGGGAATAATAATGTATAGTGTAAGTTTGTTTGGAGATTCAGTTGTTAAATTGTTTATTTCTGAATCGCTCTCTTGTTTTCTACCTTTTGAAGGGATAAGATGTAATAAAGTTTGCTCCGTTAAAATTTCGATTTTTTTTTCAAAATACTTATAAAAGAAAGTATAAAAGTAGTCAAAAGTGTTAACAAAACCGCAAGACAACTCCTGATAGTATCTGGTAAGACGTAAAATTTATATTTATGAAGAAATGAATGTTAGAAATTGTATGCTGAGCAGTTCATTTATATAAATGCTTCCTGAGTTAATTTAACGAAAGTAAAACTAGTTTCTAATAAGAAAGAAAATATTAGTTTACTTACCATTTGATGCAAGAGCGGATTATTTCCTGATTAGAAGCAATTTTATTCGTCTAAATCTCTAAAGTGTCCGTATATCATTGATGTCCTGGGAAATGGTGGATTCCAATTGAAAAGGATATCCTGTGCCTTAGCTGTCCCAAGAGAATACAAAATCACCAAATCACGGTATCAATTTACAATTTTTTTAAAATAAAGAACTTTCCTGTGTTTGATTTTTATGTATTTGATGAACATTTAATTTTACTTGTACACTGTTTCACTGTTTAAATAAGTTATTTTTCATTCTTAGATAAGTTTAATTTGATTTATTGGTTACAAAATTCAGAACTTTTCATAACACTTGATTTAACTATGTTTGGTTTTTGAAAGTAATGTGTAAAAACGCACAAAACAATAAGAAAAAGTAAGGTTAAGGTCAAAATAGAATTATCGTTCAAAAAAAAATAATTTGGTATATGATTGTTGGATTTTATAATCGCTTTGTTGAAATTTTCAATATTAGTTAAATTTGAATCCATTTATTATTTGAAATTTTTGAACTCTGACCCTAAGAAAGAGAATAGCTAGGAGCATATGTTAAAATAATAATCGTTAAAATAAAAGAAATTAATTTGAATCTTACCTTCTTCACATCTATATTAAAATTTAAAAAATTCAAGGTAAGAAGTACTTTATAACATGGTAACTTATAGATTAGTATAATAATAGAAAGAGTTATATCATATGTTATAATATATTTTTTTAAAACTTCATTTATGATTTGCAAAAACAATTGTCTACTGCAACATTCGCATGCTGACTTAAATTTGTTTAAGTGTAAGTCAAAATATGTCCAAACTTTGGAACTCAACATAAAATTGTTATATGATACCTTAGGCTACGGTTACTATGGATGCAAATTCTGACGAAATTTTGTTCTGACGAGTCCGTCCGAGATAATCGTCAGAACAAGGCGGTTACACTATCAGCGTTTTCTGACATTTTGATAGTCAGTACCTACGCTTCTCCCGCCCAGTAAATATTGACGAAGTTGACGAATTTTATTCTCTTAAAAGTCCGTTAATGAAGTTACTGCTGTTAAATGGAGGAAAACAGATTCTTTCAATTCTTTATTTTTTTAGTAGAGACGACAAAGTCGAGTTAAAAATGTTATTTGAAGAATTTCCTCCCACTTTTGCTGACAAATAAAGGTATCTGTTATGATAATTTTTTCTCTCATTTCCCACAATAATCTGTTTTCGTACACAAGAGTAATTAATTTATCGTTTTCCATGATGGAATAACTAAGTAACTTCGCAAAAACAGACGCAGGTCGTACGAAAAAATCAAATCTTTTTGAACGCTCAAATAGTTCTGACGACGTCGTGCATGTTCTGACGTGCTGATAGCTGGCAGTGTAAACACGCTCATTGGGAAACAGGCGTTTGTTTATTCGGACGAATTCGTCAGAACTTGTCAGAACAAAATTTCGTCAGAATTCGCATCCATAGTAACCGTAGCCTAATGTTTAAGTGATTGATGTGAAGTGTTTTTTCATCCAAAGGGGTTATATGCATAATAGTATTATTTTATTACGTGTTCGGGGGGGGGTTAGGCTGCCATTTTAATATATTGCATTGACGTATGCAAATGATGAATTCTATAAAACAGATTTTTGGCTGTCACTTATACGAAAATAAGGTTTTTTGGCTCTGGGTTGGAAAAGGTTATCGATCAACTTTATACGGTGTTTAAGAATGTAGAGTTCTTTTGATTTATATTTTAACATATTTTGATTACATATGCGAATGTAGATGACTTTATTTTTTCACTCTTGTACAAAAAAACATCTGGCACCCAATTCTATGTTAGGTACCTACATTGAAAAAACATGTTGTCTCACATTTAAAAGTATTTAAATGACAATTAAAGATTAATTTGCCATATTTGTATGTTGATATTATAGAAAAAAAAAATTGTCTCACATACCAATAGGTAATTAAAAAAAAAAAATCTGAAGCACCTACACTTATAAATTATAATACCTATAAAATTTTTATGTCAAGTACCTATACGAGTCTTGGGACACATTGTGACTTATATTTAAGTCAATGTTAATGTTGTTTCAGTTATAGGTACCTACATGAAATAAAATGATAAATTACATAACGAGTGCGGAAAGTGACACTTTTTACACGAGTTGGAAAAGGCACTTTCTGGACAAGTAATGAATATATTGCATTGAAAAAATTTCCAAAAAATAGATACCTACTTCAAATATGGAACTGAGCACATGTGCCGTGTTTAGATCAGTGGTTTACTCGAGTGTCTTACGTTAGAACACTTAAAGTAAACCCTGGTTCGATTCCAGGCTATAGTTTTTTTAATGACAAAATTTATATGTTTTTTCTGTGGTACGTTCTGGCAAAACTACTCTGATTAAAAAATTAAATATTTGTAAATAGTATTATGTTGGAAACCTATTATTACAAATTCTCAGATATTTATTCCGTGTAATTGCCTAATGTAGGTACCATCGGAAAAAATAACCCAGTATAATTTTTGTCCGTTTGTGATTTGTTTTATATTTGTAGTTATTACATTTGAAAATGTAAATCAGAAAACCGTATTTCATTGCGGAAAGAAACTTTTTCGCACGTGTGCGAAAAAGTAGGAATTTTCATGGAAGTAGAGAATGTGATAAGTATTACTTTCCAATGTAGTCATATATGTTTTTCTACGATCACTATGAAAACAATGCAAAAAGACACGGCTTACTAAAAATACAAAGTTAGTAATTCCGTACCTGTGCGGAAAAGTGTGCGGAATTCTCTGTACCGCATTCTGCACATGCGCAGGAACAATAAAGAAGTGATATACCTATTAGATCTCCCACGCATCTGTCTTAAGATTACGTGATTCGTAATATATTTTGACGTTAGCTATATTTAAAAAGTTTGAATTACTTTTATAGAAAATTAATACACAATAACTGTCTATAAACTTTTAATTTAAATATTTAATAACTCCACATATCATTATTTAATAGTTTTAAGGTATAATTCGACATGGATGTAATTGATAATAATTCAGATTCAGAAGTTGAATATAAGAAAAATACATTTCCAGAAATTTTGGAAATTGCTTTGAACTTCTTCGTTCGTGGGAAAAGTATCACTTTGCGCACTTGTTGCACAAACTACTATTATTTGACATTTTTAATATTGATATGCTATAAAACCGTTTTTTTGCAGGGCTTATGTAAAGTCTAAAAGAAAGTAAATTGTTTTCGACATAACATAAGAAGCTAAATTTATACAAGTTATACCTAAGAATGTCTTCTATGAAACTATTTTTTTTTGACTGTCCTACGAAAAATTTATAAGAAAGTAACAATTTTTTCGACCTGGGGCAAAGATCATATCAAAATACAATTTTATATAGTGTTCTGACTAATATTTACCTAAATATATTTTCATTAGGTACATACCTATGCAAATCTTTATGTTGTATAAAAACGTTTTTTGCCTTTAAAGCTAAGTAACTTTTTTCATTCTTTTTTGAAACAAAAATTTTATGTTGTGTTCCAGACATATTTTGAATGACATTTAATCGCACTGTACAACTCTCAGGTACAGTCTGTACCTACATGATTTGTATATATGTATGTATGAGCAAATTAGGGGTAACAAATACACCTGCGACCTATAAGATCATTTTCTTGCGACCTTTTCTTTCTATATTTTTGATGATTTTCTCCTTATAGCAGCTCTTCTAGTCCTATCTTTCTAAGAAAGTTTAGGATATCGTTGGGTTTCAAGTTAGGTAGATCTTCCTCTTTTATTTCGTATGACCCTAGGTATTTGACCCTAGAATTGCGTAATGCAATGCATTCTGAGAGTATGTGTATTGAGGTTTCATCCTCTACCACACAGAATCTGCAGTTTGCTTCATTTACCAATCCTAGTTTCTTCATGTGTCCTCTTAATCGGCAGTGTCCGATTAGTATTCCTATTATAATACAGAGGTTTTTCTTACTAAGGTTAAGACAGCTGAGAGATCTCTTCTGGTTGTAGCTTCCCAGGAGCATCTTTGATTGTCTATATAATCCCATTACTTGGACTTTTCGCTATCCATTTTTTTCTTAGTTTTTCTAAGATTGTGTTACTGCTGATTCCACAAGATGGTTCTGGTATAGGGTTCCTGCTCCTTCTTTGCCTGCTTGTCTGCTATTCCGTTTATTTCTATTCCTATGTGTCCTGGAACCCATAGGAGGGTAACAGTGTTATTCTGTCCTAGTTCATTTAATTTGCCTAGGAATTCCCAGACCATCTTTGAACTGATTGTGTGTGAGTTTAGAGCTTTAATGGCTGCTTGACTATCTGACATGATTACAATCTTTTGTCTACGATAGTTCCTTTGAACCTTAAATTCTATCGATAGCACGGATCTCCGCTTGAAAGATGCTTGGATACGCACCCAGGCTTTCTGAGTATTTGGTTCTAGGTCCAAGAACCCCTGCTCATGTTCCTTTATCTGTCTTGGAGCTATCTGTCACAGGATTTAGACAAAATGTAACTAACATTTAAACTAGAGACTTTGTTGTCAAGAAATTTTATAGAAATTAACGTTTAAATTCAAAAAAATTGTCTTTTAATACATTATAAAATTTCGATGTTTCTTATTATACTTTACGTACAAATACCTAATACTGTCCGTTGCGGTGTATGTGCATCGTAAAAATTTCCCCTCCTAATTTTTTCCTAATGCGTCAAAAGCATTGACAAGGCTAGATTGATTGACAACCAAAAAATTACCAATCATTTAAATATATTTCATATAAGCTGTCAAAAGGAGACCACATCTCTAACGCTCAACGTATAATTTTTCTGAATGTTAAATGTCAAATGCCAATTGTCAAATGTCAATTAAATTTGTGAAAACTATACCTATACACTCGTTACGTTATGAGTTTGCTTTGTAATAGAAGTGTAAACACAAAAGGCACAAAAATGGTCTTCAGCTCATCTGATAAATATATTAAACTATTATTATTTAATCAAAATTTATAGATAACAACACACAACTATAATTTATAATTTTTTATAAAAAAAAATGATCCAAAGATCTGTTTTCGGTTCATATGCTATTAAAAAGGGGTTGTAATTGATCTGAATAACAATATAACGGCTTATCCGTTTCAGAAACGCAACACTAAACATTTTACATGACTATTATTTTCGTGATACGTACCCAAATGATCACTATATAGGGCTTTTATATTGAACGGTTGGACCCAAATGGCGTTTAGGGCATTTTATTCAATTATGTATACGTTAATGGTTAGTTGGAAAAACGGGAATAATAATACTATTCATTTCTGCGTTTCCTGTTTGTAAAACTGTGTAATTATATGAAGCAAAGGTAGGCTTTATCATTATAAAATAGTTATTAGTACTGGCACAGTGGATTTACTAAGAATTTTAAGGTTATTGTTAGTAAAATGTAGATTTACTTAAAAAAAATTAATACATGTATACGAACCGAAGCACAAATAGTTCGTATGTCTAACTGTTAAAAGTACAATTACAAATTTAATTGCGATTTAATTAGAAAAATTGACAGGAGGGACTTGGGAATTCAAGTAGACTATAAACTGATTTTTTAAGTCCCCATAAACTTTATATTTAGACATTCAAAGGATTTTAGTGTTTTAGTTTTTAAGACATTGTATTGTCCTTTAGTAATGCCTATTCTTGAATACGGTCCGGTTGTATGGTCTCCTTATTCTAGAACTTGACCGCGTACAGAAGAAGGTTTTGAGATATTGCGCTTATCAAATGGGTCTCACTCGTGACTCGTGATCAATACGATTATAACGATATAGACAAATCTTTGAATATTCAAACGTTACAACAAAGGAAAATAAACTCGGACACAAAATCCTAATAGGCAAACTTGCTTTGTTGAATATAATCAGTTAAAAATTTCCTGTTCGCCTAACGAGAAACCTGGAAATGTTTGCGATCCCTCTTTGCTCTAATTACACATTAAATTCTCCGGACAACAGATTGATGCGTCTGGGCATTACATTTTCTCAGGAAATTGATCTCTTTTGTATAAGTAAGCACTTAAACACTAAAAAATTCACCTAAGCGATCTAGGTATTGTATGTTGGCTTCCTATGGTAAGTTTACACGCTTGGCATGATTCCGCAAGCATCCTCAAACTTCACAAACGCTTAAATGCCATTTACACGCTTTTGAGTGCGCTATTGTGTTACGGACAGGTAAATATGGCAGACGTAGATGTACGGGGCACCAAGCTTTCTTTGATCTGGAATGGATCCCATCTCACAAAAGCCAAGCCAAACAACCCCTTTTAGACGTTTGTGTTTGTGGAAGCTTGCCGAGACTTGCTAAGCATGTAAACCTACAATGATATTTTTATAATTCACGTTCACAAAGTTTCTATTTCGACACTAAAAACAGTATCGAAATAGATTCATTGTAACACTGTTTTTGGTAACTTTTTGTTGTACACAATTGGTTGCACTGCACTGATTGTCAACGAAAGAGTTCAGGTAGTAAATCAAAAAGTATGTTGTACTAAATTATTAACTACATTATCAGCGTTATTTGCTAAATTCGGAATATTTTATACAAATTTGACAAACTTTCAAATTTAAAATCATTAAAACTGACAAGTGTCAAAAGTGTCAAGATTGCCAACATAAATAAATATTTCGAAAAACTCTCATTTTAAATATTTTTTATACTTTTAAAAGTTCATTATAAAAAATAGTATGTAACACTCGAGTTACAATGACGGTTTGTAGTACTCGTTCTTTGCGAAACTCACCGCTTCGCGGTTCGTTTCACAAACTGAACTCGTACTACGAAACCTCTGTCATTGTAACACTTGTATTACAATATACTATTCTTATCTTTCGAGGATGGAACAACAAAGGTCTGTCTATAAATGGAGAATACCTTAACCATCTAAAATTCCATAGTCCTCATAGCTAACGATCCTGCCGAATTGCAAGAACTAATAAACGATCTGAACACAGCTAGTACAGAAATCGGATTAAACAAAAGCAAAGATCATGTATAACGAGCTAGAAGACAACGAAGAAATAAAAATAGATAATACAGCCTTCGAACCTGTAAACTAATACATATACCTGGGACAACTAATACACAAATCTGATTCACTACTCCCAGAAATTAACAGAAGGATCAAGCTAGCCTGGAGAGCATTCGGACGAAACTCCACCATATTCAAGTCCAGAATGCAATTACATCTAAAGAAAAGAATGTTTGATCAATGTATACTACCAGTTATGACATACGGCTGTGAAAAATTGGCCACTCAAAACTGATATAACAAACAAACTACAAGTTGCACAAAGATCCATGGAAAGAAGTATGCTATGAATAACACGGAGAGACCGCAAAAAAATAATATGGATTGGGCAGAAAACCCAAATGACAGACGTAATATATACCTACAAAGAATCAAATCTCTGAAATGGAAATGGGTAGGACACAAAGCGAGAAAAAAAAATTCGAAAAGAGGTTGACCTTAAAGGCCATCCTTGCAACTTCCCGCTAGTTTTAACCGCAAAGCTATAGTAACGTGACGTATATTGACGTTTTTGACTTTTTTGAAATGTTTAAAAAGCCATAACTTTTTAACGCCTTATTCGATTTTGATGCTCAAGATGGCATTTGACGCAGTTTTTTGAGACCTAAAAACGTTACCGGGAGTGCCAAATCGGTTAGTAAAAAAATCTTTAAGTTATTGAAAAAAAAACACTTTTTTTGAAACGTTTCAACAACGATATCTCACGAACGAATTAACCGATTTTAATTTGCAAAACGGCTTTCGACGTGGATTTTTAAGCTTAAGAGCTGATTAGGTTATGAAATTGATCGATGCAATAGTCAAAAAGATATGCCCAAAAAACATCATTTTTACCAATTGTTTTTTTCGATTATTTTGAAATTTCTCGAAATCTACCTGCTCGAATCGGTTCAAACTTACAGTGAATCTAAGTTAGATGGAACTCTTTAAAATGCTTTTTATTTCATTCCGATCGGTCAAGCCGCTCAAAAGTTATAAGAGGTTTACATACATCCACACACACACACACACATCCACACGTACATACAGAAATACAGACACCCTCGTAAAAATAGTCAGAGGAGGTTCCTAAGACCTCAAAACGTTGAGATCCGATGAAAACTCGATTTTCGAAAAACGGGATGAAACCAATAACTTCCCGATTTAAAAAAAAAAATTAATTTTTTTTAGCGGGAAGTTAAAAATAACAGATGGACCACAAGAATAACGATGTGGTATCTAAGAGCTATCAAGAGACCGAGAAAACGCCCAAACTTAAAAGGAAATCATGACACAGGTACAACATGATACAGAACAGCCAAGGATAGAGTAACATGGGGACAATTAACGAACGAATATATAAGGGAGGCTACACCATAATTAGAAATGGTAAAATAAGCTGAAAATGATAATGATGATGATGATATATATCTTTACTATTTTATTTTAATCTCTCTCTGATCCTTACATGATTACTTTGTCATTTACGTTTTATTATTTTGATCTACAATAAATGCTCAACTTATTTATCCTTGGAAGACAGATATGCACCATTGCGGACTGTCTTCTAAATCTATAAAAGAGAAACATGCCACAATACATTATCACAGCGTTTTCGATAAAAGATCCAAAACGGCTTTATTTTTTTTTATGTTGAACTAACATCGTCGTATTTTACTCAATTTACTTAAAACCTTAACTTATTATACTTATACGAAAACCTTTTTAGGAATCACGCCTTTTGTTGTTGAAAACTGTAAGAAAATCCGTTCAGTACTTTTCAAGTCTATCTCGCATTAGGGAACAAAAAGACAGACATACGGACAGACAGACAGACAGGCAGACAGACATGACCCCGCAAAAGTTTTATTATATGACTAGATAAAGAAAGTTTTTGTATCATTATTCGCATTTAAACTATTCTGTCCATTTGAGCAAAAGAGCGTGTAGATTACTTTATAGCAAAATATTTTAGATATCAATATATGCTATGAAACTATTATGCAAACGTTACGTTGTTAATTGACGTAAAAGCAATTAAGTTTGTTCAGATGAAACAACTTCAATGTCAATATACTATTAAACTATTTTGTCAATCTGATTTTGACAGCTGACATAAGAGCGTGTAACTTTGCATGTACAAAAACAGACTGAATATCAATTTACTGCCAGCTGTTATATTTCTTTAAATTTGATAATTTGACATGCGGCTATATAAGTTTATTATTTAAGGTACTATTAATATAAAATCAATTGACGGCAGTGTAGGATTTGCCAAAATATCATGTCAATTTGACGGTAATAACAAACATATAACAGCCTAGTTGTCGATATGCTATCAAATTCATATATGACCTTGACGTTGATAACTGTTTGAAGTGCAAGTTGGAAATATACAGTAAAACCACGAAGTATAGATACCAGGAGTTTAAACGTAGTGTTAAACAAATGGTCTCAATTTAGGGGACAGAACTATTGCCGGTAGAGTGCGCTCGTGTTCCTAAGATACTCGTTTAAATACTTACGCGGGAAGTTTTGTTACTGTAACGGGATAACCGTAAAGGAAGGGACCTTAATTTGAAAGATTGTTGTTGACAGTTGATTTTTAGAAGTTTGTAAAAAAATCAACTGACCATTTTAAATAATGTTTCTAGAAAATTCTAGAAACTTCTAAACACACTGACTAGATTAAATAATGTTGTATATAAGGGGATGTATGGGCAGTTAACGTCAGTTCGAGTCAAGTGTTCACCAGAGTTCATTGTATTGTCAAGTAGTTAGACGTTATCCAGCAGAGTTCAGTGTATCTTAACAATTTTGTAAATAAATTGTGTAAAAAGCCCCCATAAGTGTTTCAAATTGGTGTCAGGTGTGGGGTGAAGAAATAAGAATGCCTGGAAAAAAGATAAATGAACTATTGGTGGCTGAGCTCAGAAGAGAGCTTGAAGAATTAGAGTTGGAAACTACTGGAAGCAAATCCGTATTCTTGAGAAGGCTCCGTGAGTACTACGTAAATAATAATTTGGACCCTGACGCTGTGGAATTCGAAGACCCATATCAAAAAGCGAATTCTGAACTAGCCCAACAACTTTCTCAGCAATCACAACAACTTTCCCGGCTTCAAGAGGAGCTATCAGGACGAATGACGAGCTAACAAGAAGAACAAACTCAACAACTTTCCCGGCTGCAAGAGGAGCTATCAGGACGAATGACGAGCCAGCAAGAGGAGCTATGCAGTCAGATAAGAAGCCAGCGCGAAGAGGTGTCCCAGCTATCACAACGGATGTCTACCCTACCAGAAGAGTTATCCAGTTCCTTCTCCCAGCAAATATCACATCTTCGTGACGAGCAAAATCAGCAAGTTGCCAACTTGAATCAGCAAGTAGACAACTTGAATCAGCAAGTGGACAACATGAATCAGCAAGTGACCAACATGCAAGACGAGCAAAACCAGATCAATCAGCAAATGCAGTCCGAAATAAGAAAGCTTCAACAAGAACTGGAAGCTTGTCGCCGAAACCAAATCATCCACCACGGCGACGGAAATGCAGAAAGGAAGGAAACCGGCCACGTAGACGTCGAACGACGAGGAAACGGAGAGGCGGCCCAGGTACGAATGACGATAAAACCCCCGTCCTTCGACGGGAACGCTTCCTGGTCAAATTACCTAAAACAATTTGACGCAGTGGCCAGAGCGAATGGATGGTCACCCCAGGAGAAGGCATTGTTCCTAACCATGGCTCTGCGAGGCGAGGCTTTAGACGTCCTGCATGTATTGACACCGGATGAGGTTGACAATTTTAAGCTATTGGTGAATCGTCTAGAGATGCGTTATGGTCAAAGTCATCTACAACCAGTATACCGAGTGCAGTTGAAAAGTCGGAAGCAGAAAAATGGAGAAACTATCCAGGAGTTCAAGGCAGAAGTGGAAAAAATGGTACGGTTTGCGTATCCAAATGCAGCAGAAGATTTTCTGGAGTGCCTGGCGATCCAAACCTTTACCGATGATCTTCGAGACGCCGAGTTGCAACGGGCTGTACGGTTGGCGAGACCGAGATCTCTTGTAAACGCCTTGACCATTGCCCTGGAGTTCGATGCGGCGACGGAGGCCTCACATGGAGCTGCTCGACTGATGGAAGACACTGGTAACTTCGACCATGACGTTTATGCCGTCAGCAACGTCAAAGCGGTAGTGAAGAGGTTAAAGAAGTTTTCTTCAAAAGGAAGGCGCCCAGTGAGGTGCTGGAATTGCGGAGAGCTAGGCCACATAAGAAATACTTGCCCCCATTGTACCCGAGTGGAGCAGAACGAGGAAAAAGTCGCCTTAGTTAAGGTTGTGTCAGAAGACGAGAGCTCTATGCTGGAGGAGCAACAAGAAAACGATCCCGTTCTGAGAAAGATTAGGGAGTGGAAGAGAATGGACCCTCGTCCGTTGTGGAGAGAGATATCCTCATCCTCTCCTGCTTTAAAAGCATACTGGTCCCAATGGAACTCTTTAATTTTGGACGGAGGGCTCGTTAAAAGACTTGTAGAAAATTCCGAGGGCACAGAAACAAGGAAACAAATAGTGGTCCCAAGAAATACTGTACCGGAAATTTTAAAACAGTTGCATAATGATAGTTCTGGAGGACATCTGGGTATCACGAAAACGCTGCAAAAGATCCGAGATAGATTTTACTGGGTAAATTGCACTAATGATGTTAAAGATTGGTGTCGTAAATGCACTACATGTGCTGCCAGTAACGGTCCGCACCGAAAACCGAAAGCGGAAATGCAACAATACCTGGTTGGAAGTCCTTTTGAAAGAATCGCAGTAGATATATTGGGTCCACTTCCGCAGAGCGATGTAGGAAACAAGTACATCTTTGTTGTAATGGACTACTTCATTAAATGGGTTGAAGCCTATGCAGTTCCCAATCAGGAAGCCACCACTTTAGCAAATATATTGGTTGAAGAATTCGTAAGCCGATTTGGGGTACCACCAGAATTACACTCAGACCAAGGGAGAAATTTTGAGAGCAAGCTGTTTCAAGAAGTTTGCCAAAGATTAGGCATCCACAAAACGAGAACCACAGCGATGCATCCTCAGTCTGATGGAATGGTGGAACGAATGAACCGGACTATAACCAACTATCTGTCAAAAGTGGTGTCAGATTGTCAGAGTGATTGGGATCGACATATTTCACTATTTCTAATGGCAATTCGATCGGCCATCAACGAATCAACTGGCCAAACGCCTGCGAAGGTCCTGTTCGGTAGAGAAATGAGGCTACCATGTGACTTGGTGTTTGGTTGTAAACCTGGCGAAGAAATGGCCCGTGAACAATATGTCGCCGACCTTCAGAATCGAATGGAAAGTATACACAACCTGGTGCGTGGAAAACTACAATTATCTAGTGATCGGATGAAGAGGTACTATGACACACGGACAATGGAAAAGAGTTACCAAGTTGGAGATTTAGTCTGGCTCTATAACCCCCGACGGCGTCGAGGTATTTGTCCCAAATTACAAAAGAACTGGGAAGGTCCTTACACCATCAAGAAGAAGATCAACGATGTCATTTATCGGATCGTGAAAATTCCCAGAGGGAAACCCGCCGTGGTCCATCATGATCGTTTGGCGCCTTACCAGGGAAACCACAGTGGAAATGCGCAGCAACTCCAAGAAGATGGTTTGGCTGGCTCAAGGAGTGTGCGGGATTCCGATGTAGGAAATAACATTCCAGGAGGAATGAATCTAAGGAGGGGGCAGTGTAACGGGATAACCGTAAAGGAAGGGACCTTAATTTGAAAGATTGTTGTTGACAGTTGATTTTTAGAAGTTTGTAAAAAAATCAACTGACCATTTTAAATAATGTTTCTAGAAAATTCTAGAAACTTCTAAACACACTGATTAGATTAAATAATGTTGTATATAAGGGGATGCATGGGCAGTTAACGTCAGTTCGAGTCAAGTGTTCACAAGAGTTCATTGTATTGTCAAGTAGTTAGACGTTATCCAGCAGAGTTCAGTGTATCTTAACAATTTTGTAAATAAATTGTGTAAAAAGCCCCCATAAGTGTTTCACTATTGACAGCTTTATGACAACTAATTTTAAACAAATCAATTAATATTATATATTGAATTTAATTTCGCGAAATTTAAATGTCATAGATGTCATAAACATCGGTTCTTATAAGGCTCTATAAGTTCTTATGGTTACTCGCGCCGCTACTGGCAAAAAATAGAACTATGATTTGGGTTGATTATTGTGACCAAAAATATTATGGAAAAGCCTATACCGTGTAGACTCCTGGTATCTAGTCTTCGTGAGTAAAACTATCATGACAATTTGACGTTGACAAATGACATAACAGTGTGTAAACTTTGTTGTAAAAAATAACCTAAATATCTTAGGTAATTGTTATTCTTGTTTTAGGTTCAGACTTAGAAGACGATTTAGACGACTCTCATTCTGCAGAAGGTTCCGGATCATCTAAAGCTCGAAGACGCCGTACAGCCTTCACTAGCGAACAATTACTGGAGCTCGAAAGAGAATTCCATGCTAAAAAATACCTTTCCCTCACAGAACGCAGTCAAATCGCTGCAGCCCTTCGACTTAGCGAAGTACAAGTAAAAATATGGTTCCAAAACCGTCGGGCTAAATGGAAACGAGTTAAAGCTGGTTTAGGTAGCGGACCACATCAAGGTGTCAAAAATTCCCAACAAAAAAGTAAACTTGTTGTGCCAATTCCTGTTCATGTAAATCGATTTGCGGTGAGAAGTCAACATCAACAGTTAGAACGAGCTTTAGGAGATCTAGCGGGGCGAGTATTAGCAAGTCATGCAGCACTTAGGGTTGGATTGGATTTGCATGGGTTCCATTCACATACACCACCACATTAAACGGACTAAATTCAGTTTTGAACGGTTTATGAACTTCACCAATTGATTAAATGCTAATTTTTTACTTTAGTTTAAGGTAAGTTTAGCTAAACTTCACTTTGTTACTGTGATGTTTACTGTGATTGGTTACTAAGTGAGGTTTAACTAAATCTGGAAAACACTTTAAATATACAAGAGTGGACTCTATCCAGAGATAATATATTATATTGTCTCTGACTCTAAATCTTCTTCTTAGTTGTATTTTACTTTCAACAAAGTCCACTCAGTGGGGATTTAAATTGGAATAGAAACTATCTCTCATTTTTTGATTTATCTGAGTTTCCAATCTGTGGTGAAACTTACCATAAGTTCAATTGGTAAAATTAGCTTTTAATCATTTAAAATTAGTGATTCAAATGTGATGATTGTGTAAAAGGTGACTCAGTCGATTGAAATGAGGTAAAAATATTGGTAAAACTATACGTATATTCTCTTTATGACTTGTAGTAGGTGCAGATTGGATCTTCTATATTGAATGGTGCAATAATTAAATATAGGTGACTATATTGACGGATAAAAGATTAAAAACCAAATACAGAGTCTTAGAATTAAGCAAAAAACGGTGTAAATAGTTGTAATATAAAATGATAGTAGATATGTATAATTGTATTTTTGTTCCCTCATTCTTTCCCTTATTAGTCTTATTCTAGGTCTCTATAAGAACCATGCCAGTTTGGTCATAAGTATGAAATATATTGACATTTATAACTTTAATGTCAATTTAACTTTGACAATTGACAGAAGAGCATTTAAATTAAAAAAAAAACTAGATTACATTATACTCATTGATATTATTGATAGATATATAGGTCCCAACATGACTCATGGCCTGTGTACTTTCTCAACCTATATTTAATGTCAATACGATTTTTCCAACCGGCCATGACTCGGTCCGTTAGATGCAATATAAATTTGTTCATTTGTTGACAACTGACATAAAAACTATTAAGAACACAGTCTACTTGCCACTAGACTAATATGTCTTTTCGACATTGACAATTGATATTACAGCGCTAAAAAATCTTTGTAAGAAAAAGTTCTACGTGTCAATATACTGTCAAATTTTCATATCAATTTAACGTTGGCAACTGACATAACAGCCTAAAGATTTTTTTATCAAAAAGAGGGTTAATTTTAGGTTGATAACTTATCAATGTGTTAATGTGTTGATAAAAGAACAGCCTAGTCATCATATATAGACAAGAATCCGCCGCCTTTGATCTTCTTTGTCCCACATTTCGTTCCGGTTTGCCGACGTTTTTTTTTTGTGAAGATTGCTGAGCAGCTAAGCCAACTTTACTGATTTTTCGGTAGATCTACCGATTTACGAAGTAATCTATTGATATACCGTTATACTTTTCTTTCATACTTATTTAATTAAACAATTTGACTTAGAAAACTGACTTATAAGAGTTCTTAATAAGAAGCATTGTCTAGTTGTCAATATCCTATCAAACTATCATATGACCGTTACTTTGAAATTCTTATCTGTCAAATATACTGCCAAACTAACTTATCAATTGGACTTTTTGAAATTTAGAAAATATACAAACAAGTAAATGACATTAAGAAGAAATTGGAAAAACGTCGCACTCGGCAGGACTCGAACCTGCAACCTTTACCTTTACGCGGCCCTTAATGTAAATTTCTTATTTTTATACTTTTTAAAGTTCAAATTCATTTTGACGTTGACAACTGATATCACAGCGTGTAAAGTTGCTTATAAGAAAAAATCGTATACATTATTGTTCTGTCAAAATAAAAAGTCAATTTGACATAAGAGCGTGTAAATTTGTTTACTGTCGAATTATTGTCTCAGTTTTAAATTGGTAACTGTCTTAAGAGCAGTGTTTATATTATATGTTGTTAAACTAATGTGAATTTGACATTGACAACTGACATAAGAGTGTGAAAAGTTGTCTATAAAAAAACGGTCTGGGTATTAATGTACTGCCAAACTATTATTTAAATTTGACGTTGGTAACTGACATATTAGCCTATTTAAACAACTAATATGTCAATTTGATTAAGATTGTTTAAAATATTCAAAAAAACGTTTTATAGCAAATTGAAAATTAAAATCTTAATACAATTTATAATAAACCAAAAAAATATCACCACAAACTCTGTACATCAAAACATTAACTTTTGTATAAACATAAAACTAGTGTTTATCCTATTTTATTTATGAACACCCAACCACTATTACCCTAATCGAATAATTACCACATAAAGGATCAAAGCAGCTTAGCTCCCTTTAGTATTTCAAAAGGTGTCACTGCCGAAGACCAAGAATTAAATCCGACACGGCTTGAAAAGTCACGGCGTAAAGAATCAAGTGGGCGTGGAGAAATTTTGTCACCCTACTAGACATAGATCTGGGGTGCCAGGTGGCCAGATCCGTTCCTGCAGCTGTTTTGATACAGATTTTAACAGAGGCGTAACTCTAACTAATTCGTGATTACTTTTTCGTGAGAATGTACGTTAATAAAGAAGATTAAAATTGTCATTTAAACATTCGTATATTTATACGAAAATATCACAATAGAAACAGGCAAATGTATGAAAAAAGAATAAGTATTTGTTCTCAATTCAAGCACAACGCTTATTGGAATTTTTAGTAAACGATCAGTTTGAGATACCTATCTCTCATCCGTCATTTTTTCAGTTTCTTCGTAATGTCATTAAATATATTCTAGTTTCAAAAATCCATGGTTTCGGTCTCCTAACCGAATAAAAATATAAGACAGGGCACAAAAAAGTGGCTTAAAAGTTTGATGTTTCAATTGTTGATTTTACATAAATCTTTCTCTTATACAGTCATGTGCTTCAGGAGGAAGTGAGTAACTGACACATGAGATGTGAGTTGAATCAAAACGATCAAATAGCCGACCAATGACTAATGCATCTGTTGCTGAATAGATTAGAGGCGTTATCGATTTGACAAAATCTGTTATTCATTAGTGTCATGCTATATGTGTTTAAGGAGAAAGTGAGTAAGTATCACATCTCACATGAGTTGAATTTACCAACCGAAAAGCTAAATTATTACTAAGCATTCATAGCATAGTTGTTAGATTGTTGCCGCGTAGAGGCAAAGGATATGGGTTCGAGTCCTACAGGATGCGACATTTTTATCCCTTTCTCCTTCATTCATTTAATATTTAATCTATTCTTAATGGCATATTTAGATAAATAGAATCATCTGCCATGTTGTATCCTCTGTCAAAGATTATCAATTTTCAATATTTTGGCATAACTGTCAGATTTTAAAGGGATTTGGTTGTTATTATTTAATTGCATCTTTCATTGTAGTCACCACAATATATTATTCGTACATCATTAAAAAACAACATTTTTCAAACAAATTAAACTAAAACCTATTTATATTAACCTCAACTCCTTACTCTTCACATTTATGGCCTTTTACTGTTATTGTATCTATTATTAGGCGATACTGTCATTTAGAGTAGAATTGTCGTAAAAAATAGGTAAATTACATTAAATATTGTCACATACGATAATAGGGTAGTTTTATTGTATTATTTTTATTGTAATCATCCAGGTCAAAGTCAGTACGTTAGATTTTAAGGCGACCTTAGGTATATAGTTTAATTCTTATTCTCACGTAGCATACGAATTGGCTATAAAAGAGCGTCGTTGAGGTCGTACTCGAGGAGTTCGGAGTCTGAGGTTGTCTGTAAGGGTCACCCTTTGGGGCGTCCCTAAAACAGACCCTTGGGTCTGGGCCGTTGTGACTCTTGAGGTATTTTCGTGAGTAAATGTGACATGCCACCATGTAGTTTATTTGGTAAGATTAGTTATCTAAGATTTGTATTTAGTTATCCGTTATTCATTGTTTGTTTCTTGTTAATATATTTGTTGTTTGTTTCCTGTTGTTTATCTCATCTTCCCCTTCAGCAGGATACCTAACCAGGGGGAAGATAACTACGAGTTCTGTCAAAATTATATGCCAAATTAATCACAACGACTGTCATTCTAAGTTTTTGTTACGTATTTTATCACAAATCGCTTATTATAAAGTAGGTTTAATGATTATCTTTATTTCCTACGCCACTGAGTAAATTTATAGCTTAGAAACCTCTTCAACAACCGAGACAATTACAATTATTCGCTACAGTAAATGTTTTGTATAAAGCCCTTTGTTATTATATTATATTTTGTAAAATTAGTCAGAACTACTCTTTGTAACTTATTGGAATAAATATGGAAAAAAATATAATAGTAGCATTTATCATATTCCAACGTAAGTTAAAATGTATCTTTTTCTTTTGTTTTTGTTCTTTTATTTTATCCATCCACCTCAACTTCGGTCTTTCTCTCTTCTTCTTAGCCTCAATCTCACATTCATCGACTCTTTTACTGACATAATTCTCAACTATCCTCCCTACATTACCAAACCATCTCAATCTAGTTTCCTGGATTTTCTTGCAAAGCTGTTTCACTTTCACTGTACCTCTTACTTTATCTCTCCTCGTTAATCCATACATCCACGCAACATCTTCATCTCCGCCTCTTCTAAATTTTTCTTTCGTTATTGACAATTAAGGTTTCTGGTGTTATACAGTTTAACTCTTCGTTTTTGAACTTACATCCATGTTATTCCACTCATTCTTCTCCAGTTCATCCAACCACAGTCAATTCTATAAAGCATCTCACTCTTTTTCTAGCACAGATCCTAAATATATAAACTTTAAGATAGCTGGTAGCACTTGGTCCTGCAGATTGATTTTAAGTTTGTCCTACTCATTCCCAAACTTCTAAAGCGTTTTTTTCCATTTTTCCTTTCCAGTCTTTCGCAAGATCTACAATCACAAAATCAACCGCATAGATCATATTCCATGGGACTTCACTTCTTATCTCTTCAGTCATAACATCCATCACTTATAACGTCCATCACCATACTAAACAGATAGGGGCTCAGTACCGACTGCGACTCCAGGTGGAGCTCCACATAGTTTTAATGATTTTATTAGTCTTTGCGTATAGAAATATTGTACTGTTCCTGGTAGAGAAGTCACTTTTCTTAAATAAATAACTAAATGCTCAATATTGAAGAATAAATAGTATACAATTGGAGTTACCCTGGTAAACAAAAACTAAAAAATCGTTGGCGAAACGAATAGAAATTATCAAAGTGGCGTTCCAACAAATTGGAACAATCCCGGGGTCGATTTTATGATAATGGTCGGTCCTCCGAGATTTCTAAAAGCTGAAAGTTGCTTAGTCAGGAATGAAATATCCCGAAATTCGACCATTTTCAGTCGATCTTGTCGAACAGTTGGTAATTTGCATTCAATTTTAGCGAATCTATTGGGAATAAGAAATAATTCGGAAAACACATTAAACTACCAATAAATGAAATACGTGCTGTAAAACAAAATTTATAAATAAATTAAAAATTGTTGAACTAAGCACTTAAGGGCACTTTTGACAATTGACAGTTTTATTTCTGACACCCAGATGTCAGTAACTGTTAATTACTTATCAGTAACTGTTAATTACTTATCAGTAACTGTTAATTACCAATCAGTAACTGCCAATTACTTATCAGTAGAATTTATCTATTGGTCAAGACCTATCACTAGCTGTCAATTACCTCTACCTATCAGTAGTTTTTAGTTTCTTTTATTATTTGAAAATTTAATATACATATAGGTTAAAATAGTCCTTGCTTATTAATGTTGACATTAACAGATTTGTCAATGGCCGTCTTTTAAAGCCGAAAGAGAAATTTGGCAAGGAAAATGAAATGAGCAGTAGATTATCGCTCAGTAGCTGCCAGCTGTCCGCTGTCTGTTAGTAGCTGTTCACTTCCTGTCAATAACTGTCAACTATCTGTTGGTAGTTAAGAACTATTTGTCAGTAACTTTCAAGTACAAGAGTCGCTGTCAACTTTTCGTCAGTAACTGTCAATTATTTAAAGTAGCTGTCAATGTAAAAGATGCTAACGTGAATATCCATCTACTGACAATGGATATTTTTAAATTTTGTCAAATACAAATAAATTATTACCCTTTGTCTTATGGAATGGTGTTAAATTCTTTTGTTTTTATCAAGAAGAATAATAAGAAATAGCAATTATAAGGACATATAGAGGATGAAAAAACAATGCAGATTTGCAGTCTTAATCATGCAAACTTATACCTACTGTTGGCTTTGAAGTCAAAAGGAAGATATAAGAAGCTGTTTGAACCATTATCTATCAGTAGCAATTACGCTCTCTTCGCTGCTAACTACCTGCTAGTAGCTGACAATTATCTATCAGTTGTCAATCACTTTTTAGTTATTGTCAACTATCTGTCAGTAGCTATTCACCCTGGCAATAATTTTTAACTATCTGTCAGTAGTTGAGAACTATGTGTCAACTATCTGTCAGAAACTGTCATCTAAGTAGATACTAAAAGTAACTGTCAAGTGTCAGCTTCCTTCAATATTAAAATTGCTAACGTAAATATCCATGTCCTGACGATAGAAATAAATATTCACAAAAGCAAATAAATGAATATACTTTTTCTTAAGGATTTTGATCTAGCTTCCTTTTGTGGTTGTTTAGGAAGAATAATAAGGCATAGCAGCGTATAAAGACAAATAGAGGATAAAAAAATAGAGGGTTGTTGTACTGACCAAGCACTTATATTCTTTGCCTTGAAGTTCAAACGAAATTGGAACTGAAATGTACAGAAGATTTCAATAATTTGTTAGAACCATCATCTGCCGTTATCTCAGTACCTGCCAACTTCCTGTTAATAGCTGAGAAACATCAATCAGTAGCTGTCAAGTAGATACTTTTTGTTGTTGTCAACTGTGTGTCACTAGCTATTCACTACCTGTAAATCACTGTCAACTATTTATCAGTAGTTGAGAACTATCTGTCAGTGGTTGTCACTACCTGTCAGTAGCTGTCACTATCTGTCAGTAGCTGTCACTATCTGTCAGTAGCTGTCACTATCTGTCAGTAGCAGTCACTATCTGTCAGTAGCTGTCACTATCTGTCAGTAGCTGTCAATATCTGTCAGTAGCTGTCACTATCTCTCAGTAGCTGTCACTATCTGTCATTAGCTGGCACTATCTGTCAGCAGTTGTCACTCTCTGTCAATAGCTGTCAAGTATCTGCCAGTAACTGTTAAGTAGGTACTTGGAATAGCTGTTACCTACTATTTAGTTCGTGACGTGACACATCTACCTAAATATAAATTTCTCGTCTTGTATAATCAGCATTGTAGAAAAAATCCAGAGAAATATGGTTGCTGTTGTAATCATGTAAATTTATATTATTTGGTTGGAAATTGGGCAAGGAAATGGAACTAAAATGGAAATACCTACATATAAATGAATATCTAACCTTTTTAGAAGTAAAAAAAAGTTTTTCACAGGTAGTTGCCTATACTTGATGGAAATCCATTTTACGTAATAAAACACTCAAGATATTATAATCCATCTTCTTTACCTTTTACATAATTGTTCTGTCATTTAGAATAGTTGTACCACAGCATTTGACAAAGACATTGTGTGTCGAAACGCGCGTCATGTATATTGACTAATATAGTGGAAATTAAACCATCTTGAGTGTTTTATTAAATAAAAAAAAGATTAATTTGATTAAAGAATAAATTACAATTAAAGGTAAAATATTGGTGTAGATATTTCAAATTCAGCAACTATTCGACAAATACTGAGTTCTTTTGTATTTATTGTGACGTTCCTGCAAACAAAGCATCGAAAATAATCATTAGTATAAAGTAGAGGAAAATTTCGCATTACGGGGTCCATTTTTCCGGACAAATTGGTGGCTCGTAAAAAGTGGAACAACGACCAAATCGGCGGTCGCAGTGTCGCAATTTGCGCCGACCACGCCCCGTTACACGAGCGCAGCAGGATCGCAGCAGGAATTCTGTTCAAAGCAAGGACGCGATTAATTCTGCTGGATAGCAATTTACGAATTTTATACCAGGGAAAAACCAAATGTTTACCATATTACGTGCTTATAGGCAATTTGAATATTGCAGAAATCATGTAAATTTTCGTTTGTTAAGTATTAGTCATTAATTGATATCTGGGATATGTTAATGTACTTTGATTTATAATTCAAATTATATTATCTTTTTTCTGTTTCTCATTTATCTTCGTTTT
The DNA here is from genome assembly GCA_964028335.1 of Altica lythri. Classification (NCBI taxonomy): domain Eukaryota; kingdom Metazoa; phylum Arthropoda; class Insecta; order Coleoptera; family Chrysomelidae; genus Altica; species Altica lythri. Next base: position 70,794,960 of record OZ034802.1, read on the forward strand.
CCTTAATGTACCTTTTACTAGAGTTACAGCAACAATATGTGTGTACCTACATCTATGTATGCTCGTAAGAACTCTTGTGTCTAAACCACAGCCGTACTTTACAACGTTAGTAAAGTACGGCTGTGTCTAAACATACCAATCATTAAGATTAATCTCATGCCTAGATAGAAAAAGGTCACTTTTTTTCTTAATGTTGACAAGATTGACAGTTTGTTGCCTAAGGACTAGAGTGAAAAGTTTCCTATAAGCAGTTTTAGTTTTTTTATTACGAATAATATTATGACATATCTCCCAGTACATCAAACAACGAAATCTGTGAGTTTTAATAGAAATTTTGTTTGCTTTTTGTCTAATCTTTTAGTTTTTTTAAATTATTTTATCGATTTTTCTTGTTTTTGTATTTATTTTTGGAGTTTATAATAAAAAACTAAAATATTGTCTAATTTCCTTGTGTCGGTTTTTCGTGATGGTGTGCATCGTAAAAATTTACCCCCATCATGTTTGCCTAACGCGCCAAAAGAAGTAGAACTTTAAAAGTATCACTTCAGATAAATAATAATTTGAAAACCAGGTAAAATATGTCGAAAAAAAGTTATTATCATTTATTACCACACCACTATCAAATAATGAGTATGCCTCAGGACAGAATAGTCCCCAGGTATAACTTTGTGAGAAACTTTCGAGTAGAAATACTGGAAAGGGACTCATGGAACAATTGCCCCCCAATCCAAGGGGAGTCAATTTGGTATACCGATGGCTCAAAGACTGAGAAAGGCACAGGGTCAGGTATATACAGTAGAGGACACAGGATAAAAGTCCAACTAAGTCTAGGTGCGTATGCCACAGTGTTTCAGGCTGAAGTAACGGCCATACAACACTGTGCAACGGAGATCGTAAGTCAGGGTATAACGGGTAAAACCGTAGTCATATACTCGGACAGCCAAGCAGCTCTAAAGGCGATAGTCTCAGCACAAATAAGCTCACAGCTGGTGTGGGACTGCGTTGGGGCCCTGACACATGCCGCAAGTCAAAATTCTCTGGCACTGGCATGGATACCAGGACACTCAGGGTTTCGAGGCAATGAGAAGGCTGATGAACTGGCCCGTGCGGGAGCTAATACCCCAATGATTGGCCCGGAACCATTCGGCGGAGTTGCTGACACATTTAGAAAGGCAGCCATTGAGAAATGGAGGCTAGAGAAGGCCCAGGAGTGGTGGGAAAAATCACCGGGCAAGCGACAAGCCAAAGTCTTCATAAAGGGACACTCGACGAAGTTTACTGCAGAGCTGCTATTACAAAGGCGAAACGATGTCAGAATGATTGTCAGTCTCTTGACAGGACATTGTAGGCTCAAGAAACACATGAGTCAGTTGAACTTAGCAGATGAAGACATCTGTCGATACTGCCAAGAGGAGGAGGAGACCGCATTTCATGTCCTATGCCAAATCGAAGGCCTTGCAAGGACGCGGTATCTAGTACTGGGAGAGGAGAAACCAGCTGCTCCAAATTATGCGGAGTGGCCACTGTCAAGCTATTAAGTATCATTAAGAGGGCAGGGCTGGACAAGGTTCTCTAATCCTATTCTTGAGATAATGGGTGGTCACAATAGATCTGCAAAGGTCGCAGTGATACAGGCTAACAGCCAACCCAATAAACATCTAATCTAATCTACCACACCACTCAAGACGTAGAATGCGCAGACTATTTTTTTTTTGAATACCTACTCTTCTTTCCACATTTCTCTTAAATGTTCTTTTCATTTTAAACTGTCAGAAACTTTTTTCCTGCACTATTTTAAATTGTTTACGGTTTATGTACTGATATCTGTTACATTATAAAAGTAGTGTAAACGTCAGCGATTTTTTGTGGTCTTTATTGAAGAATGAATATCAATTAGACCAAATTCTTTGCATTTTACAAGATGATGAGTAATGTCAACGGGGTTGTAAAATAAATATAGACCCTTCAAGGATCTAAAACGGAAAGCAGCTTAACAAGGACAAAGTAAATGTAGAAAAGGACAACAAGATCTGACGACGAGGCATACAATGGCAATGTCAGTCCGGTTGTAATGTTGGCAAATTGTTCAGTGGGAGGTCCCTCTCATACATCATCGTGCATTGTGTTCTGATCTGCTGATGCTAAGCGATAGTTTTGCGCTCCCGTTTTACACACACACATAAGCGGAACATTGTTATTATTAAAAAGAAAAAAGCTAAAAAGCTTAATAAAAAAAGTGAGTTTGTATACGCACGTAAGAAGTTATACTTCTTTGACCAAAAATTATAATCGTAAAGTTTCACCTCATGCCTAGGTAGTAATAGGCCGCATCTTTTAATCTGTAAGTTTAACAAAATTGACAGTTTGTAATTATTAAGTAAAGTAAATCTTGTTTTTGTTAACAAATATTAAAATAACGTTTGTTGAATTAAATATAAGAAAATATTTGAGTATATTAATTATTTACAACACAAGGACTAACGAGGAAAGTGTGAGAGTTAATAGAAATTTTGTTTGTTTATTTCAATTTGACAGTTTTTTTTTAATAATGTTCTTGATTTTTTGTTTTTGTATTCATTTTCGGAGTTTGTAAAAAAAATCTTAATTGACTAACTAATTTCATACTGTCGGTTTTCCGTGACGGTGCGTGCGCATATCTTAAAAATTTCTGTCAAAAATAGAATAATAATTTAATCATTAATTCATCTTTGAACTATGCTATGTCAAACGAAGAAATGAGATATCAAATCCCAAAAAGGTAAGAAGTAAGCTTATGTAATTAGTTCTTAGAGTATAGGCTACTTCTAAACAAGGTTAACAAAAAGGATATCAAGAGAATCAACAAACATACTCCAAGTAACTTTTCGGGGAAGTGTTAAACCAGTGACACATCAAAGTCAAAACATGCAATGTACAAATGTCTCCCACTACTTAAACAATGTCATTTCTACTTTTTAAACATTAAGTATCTGTCAATTTTAAACATAGAACGTTTTATGACACTCTTAGAACAATGTAAATCATCATCTGCTTCTCTCAAACATCAATCACCTGTCAAACTAAAAACATTTTTTGTCATCTTCTCTTTTTAACTAATTGATACTTTTAAATACGTCTTCTGTTATTGTTAGAACCATGTATAATGTATACAGTCGTATGCTTTGTAAATTAAATACGTTTTCTGTTATTGTTGGAACGACGTAAACTGTCATCTTCTCTTTTTAAACAACTGCTACGTGTCAATTTTAATAGTATATTACTTTACGAGTGGAGTAAATTGCATATTACAGCGAGTGTGTTTGGCCCATGAGCGAGCTTGCGAGCGAAGGGGCTAAAGAAACGAGCGAAATATGCAATTTGTTCCTCGAGTGAAGTACTATGCTTTACCTACGACTTACCAAATAGTTTTGTATAAAACTAAAAATAACAAATATAAAATTTAAATTTTGGCATAAGTTGTCAAAAATATTCGATTTCGCAGACAGTTCTGTCTGAGAAATGTCAAATGTTAGTTTAATTTAATGAAAACTGTAGTTAACCAACATACTAATACAGGTTTCTATTTACTTACTCCACTAGTTTAGTAAATGAAACTATAACACAACTCCTCAATAATTTGACACTTACTGACAGAGTTATAGGTTAAAAAATACGCAATTTACTTATGAGTCGTGGGTAAATATGTTTTCAGTCTTTGTCTAAACCATGGAGACTAGACAAGGAGTACGCACTCAACCGGGGGAATTGCCAAAATCTGTCCACGGTATCGTACATATTAGGTTTACTTTTTTCACCACTAGCGTCGCTAGTTTTCCTTTTGTACCGGTATGAATATAGACAATTAAATAATCGTGAATTATTAAATTGGTTTTTATTATTTATATCTGAAAGATCGAACTATTTTTTTTCATTATGTAAATAAATTAATAATGAAATAATTAAAAATTATTTATTTTATTTCAAACTACGTCCTCATTGGTCGCCATTTTGGTACAAATGGAACACAAGCGCCCTCTTATTTTGGTAGCCCTATTTGCATACATGGAGTTCGTACTCCTTGTCTAGTCTCCATGGTTTAAACGATGTAGGTAAGTAAGTTTTCCAACGCCTCGTGTCGAGTCGTGTCATTGTTAAAGAGGTGCAAACTGTTTTCAGACTTCAAATATTTTACAATTCTTCTGTCATTGCTGGAACAACGTATAGGTACTGTCATTCCGTCTTTTAAAACATCGAACATCTGTTTACTTTAAACACAGAACATCCTGTCGATTCATTAAAAATAGTAAATCTCTATCAATATTAACCAACCACGTTTTCTGTCATTGTTAAAACTGTCGTCTCCTTTTTAAATTATCAAATATTTGTCGTTTTTGACACAAAACATGTTATGTCATTGTTGGAACAACGTATACTGTCATTTCGTCTTTTAAAACATCGAACATCTGTTTACTTTAAACACAGAGGTCGAAGAATATAGAGTTTGAAAGATAAATCTGATAATTTTTAGGATTTCGGTATTTAAGAGGACCCTGTTGTAGGACATACGTCCTTTTCAAGGAATGAATGGGAGTGTTTGGATGGAGTTAGTATCTGTCGTCAGTCCCGCTCTCACAAATCTTTTCATTTGCATTTCCCATGTGCAGGTTGGATCTTCTCTTCATCCATGGTGGTTGAACGTACCTAAACAGTCTTCCTTCTTTGGTGTGAGTGTATGTGCTGTGTGGTAGTGTGACCTACGTGGTGCAATGTGGGGTTGGGAGATTGACACTGTGGCGTATGGCGTATCTCCTTCGTCGTGGAGCCCTTCCAATTGGCAAGGACGAAGGGAACCACAGAAAATTTCGCCAAGGGCCCATTTTTAATCCCGTTGTAGAGTTGGGGCACGATCTAGCCGTAGAAAAGGGGGTTTCGTCCAGCAGGGTTTCCAGGTCTTCAGGAAGGTCCAACTCTACTACGGATTGGAGGAGTCTCAGGTTAGGAAGCGGGATCTTCTTTTTCAGAACTCTGTATCTTCTTTGGAGTCCTACATTCCAGTGTGTATGAAGGGGCCTCTGAGCTACGGTGTTAGTTCCCTGCAGAGTCCGGACGACATATCGGTGTTGAAGCGTCTGAAAACGAGAAGGGAGAGGCAGTATATTTGTGTTGTTGTAGACAAGGTGGCTTGGATAGAGGTAGTGTAGGTTTTTTACTTTCCGTAAGATTGCTCTCTCTGTGGCATGGATAGAATGTAGAGGTCTCTGAGGAATAGCAGAGTATGGCACGGCCTTGTAATCGACAAGAGGTCTGATAAATGTTTTATATATGTGTAGGAGGGTTTTGCTGTCACTTCTTCCAATTCTACCGCCAAACACCTAGGAGAGACGCCTGTCTACTCATTTTGTTGAGTATAAGCTCAACATCGGCATCCCACCTGTGTGTTCGAGTAAATTGAGCACCCAGGTAGGTAACCTGATCCTGAGGGACGAGCTGTTCCCCCCATAGTGACAGGTTGATATAGTCGAGAGAGAGATTTTTTAGTCGACTGAGGTTCGGATGTCTAAAGATAAGTCTTATGTCATTTTTAGAACGATTTAAACTGTCATTCCCTTTTTTCAAACATCACATATCTGTCAATTTTAACCACAGAACATCTTCTGTCATTGCTGGAACGGCCTATATTGTCATTCCGTCTTTAATAACATCGAATATATATTCACTTTAAACACAGAATATCTTTTACCATTGTTACGATAATGTAAACTGTCGATTCATTAAAAATAGTAAATGTCTATCAATTTTAACCACGTTTTCTGTCATTAATAAAACTCTCGTCTCCTTTTTTTCCATTATCAAATATCTGTCATTTTAACCACAGAACCACTCTTTGATAAAACGATGTAAACTGCCATCTTCGCTTTCAAAACTTTAAATATCGGTCAAATCTTCTTATATATTCGATAGTCAACATGCTATTCGTTTTGAAGTACTTTTAAAATTAAATGCGAAATGATTGGAGTTACTTGCGTATTAACTGAATTTTCTTTGACATATTAGTATACAATTGTCAATGTCATCGTCAGAATGATGTAAACTGTCATTTTCTGGTTTCTGGATATCTGTCAATCATAAACACAGAATGCATTCTGCCTTTTAAGCAGAGTTTTAAAATACATTCTTGTATTAAACATCAAATATCTGACTGTCAAATCCATTTTATTTGAAAAAGCTGTAGGTACCCGTTCTGCATCTTGAGGACTAGATAATAATTTTTAAACATTTTATCAAAAAAATGAATAAAAGTGTTAATTTTACCCAACTCTTAGTGACAATTGATTTATCTTTTGTCAGAAATGACAATGTCAATATCAAATGTCAATAATTGACTTATATGATATATGACACTTATATCTTTACTACTCTTCCTTTAATCGAAGAGTATATTACAGTAATAGAAGCAGTATAGAAAACAACATAAATTATGCTTTTTTCCTTCTGACTATCAACCTATTTTTACTGTCTTTATTTTTTGTTCTGTCCCTTAAGTAAGCCACTGTCTATGAGTTTTCTAAAGTTTTAATAGTATTCAGGACCTCGTGCTGGTCCCATAACACATAAAAGAGGCCCGTTAATGTGGCATATCGTCCTCAAAACTGCACTCTGTGCCTTTCAAAAAGGCCAAGTCAATTATATTATAGACCGGTAATCCCCCGCAAGCCACAAGCCAAATAAAATAATGGAAGATTTATGACAGAGAGAACTTTCCATTTCTCATCGATAAATGGATTATGAAGGGGCGATTGCAGAATTAATCTATCTTCAAATTGAATTAATAGTACATGTTGTTGTAATTTAAATGAATCATTATTATATTTTGATTTGAATTTTAATTTAATATTATTTATTTAAATTCAACTAAAATTTCGACTGCAAGTTATTAAAGTGTTTAAAAATTCTTTATACTCTTATATTCTTTCTGAACTCTTTAGAAATTTCATACAATCTTACTTCTTCTTGAATTTATTGTGTTCTGAGTGAGTATATAAAGCTCAAAAATCAGACAATTGATACATAATTGAATAGGAGTATTCTTAGAGCTTTAAGAGTTTTATCTGAAGTCCTAATGTTCTTTTATATTCCTATCGTTTTGTCTTTGTATATTTTATATTTTTTTCGAAACCTGGGCAATGTCCATACCATCTTACAGAGCTTTTAATATCTTCTCTGAACTCCTAAGAGTCTAGTCTAGTTAAAGTATAGAGTAGGCATACTAAGTCTTTCTTGATTATATCATGCTCTGAGTGAGTATAAAGCTGTATTGATATATTTTATATTCTTTCCAAACCCTCTTTTCATATAATTTTACAGAGCTTTTAAATTCTTTTCTGAACTCCCAAAAACTTTTCAGTGAAGATAGGGAGAATTAGTTATTCTTTCTTGATTATAATGTGCTCTGAATGAGTATCAAGATTAAAATTTTTAAATTGATATGTAATCAACTACGACGATTAAGAGAACATTCAGAATTTTCTTGAAGTACTTTATCTCTTGCGTTCATCTCAACGTCTTACAGAGCTTTAAGAGTCTTTTTTCAACTCTTAAAACCCTTCTGTTTAAACTAGAGGGTTATTTTTGATTATTTTGTGCTAGGAGTGATTCTAAAGATCAAAAATCAGAAAATTGACAAATAATTGAAAGATAATATTCACAGAGCTTTAAGAGTCTTTGTTGAGGTACTACAAGGTTCTTATATTCCTATTAGTTGCCTTTATATATTTTATGCTCTCTTCGAACTTAGTACAACTTTCATTTTATCTTACAAAGCTTTTAAAATCATACTTGGACTCCTAAAAACTTTTAAGTGAAAGTATAGGGTACCTAAGTATACTAACTCCTTCTTGATTATATTGAACTCTATGTGCAAATAGGAGTCTTATCAAATATTTTATAATCTTTAATGAAGTCATACAGTTTTATTGTATTTCTCGTTGCTGTTTTGATATATTTAACATTTTCTCCAAACTCTCTACAATTTTCATACAATCTTGAATAACTTTTAAATTATTTCTTGAACTCCGAAAAGCTTTCCAGTTTAAGCTTACTGGATTTACTTACTCCTTATTCAATATATCAAAAATTTAAAATTGATATGTAATCAAATATGACGTTTCATACAGCTTTAAGAGTCTTTTTTGAAGTCTTTCAACTTCTATGTTCATCTCAACAGTCTTACAGAGCTTTTAGAGTCTTTCTAAAATTCTTTTTGAAGTCCTACAGTTATCTTGTATTCATCACAGCTACAGATGTCTTAATATATTTTATATTCTCTCCGAACTCTCTACAAATTCCATACAATCTTACAGAGTTTTTAGAACCGCATTGCGAACAATTTAGCAAGGAGTGCTGCGGGCTACAAATATGTTAGCCCTCGCCCATTTATCAAGCTAACATTGTCCGCAGTCGTGGACCTTATTAAACAGCACTCTCACCAAAAATTTATACAGTGCTGGGATGAAACTACGAACTGTAGACTGGCCAGAGAGTTATTACCTCAGCCTGGCGAGGACACAGCAAAAAAATTTAAGGCATTGACCAGACAAAATCTCCGAACAGCTGTGGGAATCTTGACAGGTCACTGCCAATTGCGACAACATCTCTTTAGGATGAAATTAACAGAATCGCCGCTGCGAACAAGAAGAGGAAACAGTAGAACACATTATGTATGACTGCTTTGCTTTTTCTGAAATCAGAAGATCCGTGTTGGGCGAGTATTGGCTTACACCAGCCGATGTCAGGGAGATCCCCCTCGGGATGAGCCTCATCACCTATTTTAAATCACTAGGCCTGGTGACAGCCTGAGGTGAGGATATACCTACATACGGGAGGATGCACAATGGGTCATATGTGGCCTCAGTGCTGGCTGAGCACTAGCTCGCCCCTCCCAAATTTCCAGATCCAGATCCAGAGTTTTTAGATTCTTTCCAAAACTTTTGAGTTGAAGATAAGAAAGTTCTTACTCCTTCTTAATTATCTTATGCTCTGAGTGTGTATGAAGATTAAAAATTTTAGATAAATATATAATTGAATATGATGATTTACAGAGCTTTAAGAGTCTTTTTGAAGTTTATCTAATCGGTCTTATAGACTTTAGGAGTCTTTCTTGAATACCTACTTAAAATACTTTCTGGTAAACTTTCGTGTAGGTAAACTAACGTACCTACTCCTAAGTATTTTGTGCTGTGAGTGACGGTAAAGATAAAAAATTAGAAAATTGACATATAAACGAAATAGTTATTTACGTAACGAGTTATGAAAAGTCCAATTTTGTTTAACGAGTGTGATGTTGCAGCAAGAGCGTAGCGAGTGCTGCAAATGAACACGAGTTAAACAAAATGGCGTTTTATAACGAGTTCCGTACAAGATTTTTTATAATTTTGACGAAATTCCATAATTAAAAAAAAATAATGATCTAATAATAATTAAAAACAATACATCTAGTTCTCGTGTTTATTTTGCATTGACACCTTTCTAATGACAATTCTATTTAATACAGATATAATTAAAAGGTAAGTTTCTGACTTAAATATTAAGTAGGTATATTTATTTAATATTTTGTTTAAAAATATCTGCTTTTAAATATTTCTTTAATAAAGTTAGTATAATAGTTCTTAGTTCTTTATATTTGCTTTATATTTTTCGTAACTTGTTTTGAAATGAAGTTTTCAAAACTAGTTACGAAAAGTTTTTCTTTTCAAAACTAGTTATGAAAAGTAATGACTTTCATAACTGACAGCAGTTTTGAAAAATGTCACTTTACTTGTCAAAATTATAAAAAGGAGCTTTTTAAATCTGTTTTGAAGTCTTAAACAGTATACTTACATATTAGTTTTTACACAGCGTTTTGAAGTCCTATACCACTTGTATTCTTCTCAAATGTTCCTAGATTTTTATATTTTTTTAACCCTCTATAAATTTCACACAATCGTACCTATTTTTTAAAGTCTTTCTTAAAGCCCGAAATATCTATTTTCCTATTAAAGAATAGGATGTGTTTACTTGTTACTTCTTGATCAGATTGTGCTTTAAGTTAATATAAAGCTCAAAAATCAGAAGTCTTTCTTAAAACCCCAAATACTTTCCTATTAAAGAATAGGATGTGTTTACTTGTTCTTTCTTGATCATATTGTGCTTTAAGTTAATGTAAAGCTTAAAAATCATAAAATGGAGCAGGTAATCGAATAGGAGTATTTACATGTCTATTATAGAGTCTTTTTTGAAGTACTATAATTTTTTTTATTTCTCTAAACTATCTTCACATATTTTATATTCTCTACTAATTATCTACCATTTTCTTACAATCTTGTAGAGCTTCTAGACTTTCTAGAGTCTCTCCTGAACTATTAAAAACTTTGCAGTTGAAGGATACGATGAGTTTATTTACCTCTTCTTGATTATATTGTGCTCATAGTAAATGCAAAGCTCAAAAATCACAAAGTTTACAGATACTCATACTCAAACAGCCGCAGAGCTTTTGGAATATTTTGTGAACACGTACAGTTCTTTTGTATTCCACTCAACTGAATTTATATATTTTACATTGTCTTCAAACTTTCTAAAATTTTCATACAACGTTACAAAGGTTATAATGTATTTCCAGAACTCCTTAAAACTTTTCCGTTAAAGTATAGGGCATACATATTATTTTTTTATATTGTGCTCTAAATAATTATAAAGCTCAAAAATCAGAAAATTGATAATAAGATAATATGAGCTATCACAGAGCTTTAATACCTTTATTTTACTCAGCTTCTAGTTTCTTTTCGAAATTCTTAAAGTCTTATATAGCTTGTTTAAAAATCAATTCATTGTAGAGGCTTTGAAGCAACAAAAATTGGTAAACCAGATTCCTATTACTGTTTTAATATATTTCGCCTTCATTCCAAACTCTTTTCAAAATTAAGAGCTGTAACTTGACAAAACTTCAAACTTTAGAATCAGTAAGCAAAATTTCAATATAATCGGTGATACCTACGAACTATATTAGACTCCTGTTTTGTCTTGGAATTACAGATTTAAGGTAAAAAAACACTCAAACTTTGAATAGAACAATTTATTCAAATAAACGTTTTTTGAAGCGATATATTTTTTGAATGTTTTGTAACAAACTAAAAATCAAAACTAGAACAACCAATAATATACTGTGCTATATTAACTGACGCAAGTCACTCCGAAATCATTATTTTTTACAAGAACTCACAGCAGGAAAGCTATTATCTTCAGTCAGATATCGAAAACGTATTCTTTTGTTGTGACTTTTCCTTCAATATTCATTTCAATAAACTCTTCTTTACGTTCGAAACCATTTCATAGATATGTAATGTTATTTTTACCAAGAAATATCGTAATATCGATAAGAAAAGATAGATTTTGAAATTTGTGTCTACTTAATTCCGTTAATGATCACTTTTTCTGATTACCAACGGAAATCCCAGATGAACTCTTCTCTCTGAGTTAGGGAAGGTGTGAATGACTATCTATCAACTGATAAATAGGTAGTGATTCCATTGTTATTTCCACATCTTAACAGAGTACATCCAACGATCCAGATCTCTGCAAAAACGATGACTCAACACAACAACATAAAATCACGCAGTGTGAGTTAAATGATTTGGTAAGAGATCTACAATTTCCTAAAAGTAAAGCCAAACTTTTGGAGTCTTGACTGCAGTAGTGGAATTTTCTTGACCAATCGGTAAAAGTGACTGAGTTCCGTGATCAGCATTAGGCATTCCTTAAGTTTTTTATGGTAAAAATAATTTGGTATTTAGACGTTCTCATGGCAGCAATAAAAGTACAAAGTAATGAATGGAGACTTTTCATCGATTCATCAAAGTTAAGTCTAAAACCTATCCTTCTGCATAAAACAAATTTGTTTGATTGTTTATGCAGTTTACGTAGAAAAAAAAACTATAAGAATAAGAAGAAAGTATGTTTAAGTGGTAAATTTTTGGTGATCTGCAAGTCATTCCCATATTTCTTGGGTTTAACAAGGTTATACCAAATTCTGCTGCTTGTTGTGTTTATGGGACAGTCGGGCAAGGTCCCTTTACTACAAGAAGAAGGATTGGCCTGTGTGTCAATTACTTAAACCTAGATCACACAATGTTTTATATAAACCACTTGCCGAATTAAGCAAAATGATTCTTCCTGCTTTTCACGTTAAACTCGGTCTTATGAAAACTTCCTAAAAGCAGACGATGTTTTCGTTGGTCAACAGGAAAATGAATGAACATTTTCGTAACATTCTTAAAAGAAATGAGAGGTAGGTTTGTCTGAAGTATCCAAAAACTTACCCAAATAATAAGACAGTAATCTCTCAGAATCTTGTGGAAAATCATCTCCAGTGCTACGATAGACTGAGTTGTAACATATCTTCAAAGATATTCTTTTTGCATTTATACTTGAACTTTATTTCCAAAATATGTAGGTAGTGCTGTTAGCGACGAACTAAACGAACGCTTCCACCAAGAAATTTTGGACATAGAAGTCACGTACCAAAAAAACTGAAGTACCTAAGTCAATATTAGATGATTACTGCTAAATCAGTGACCGAATCGAAAAGTCAGGTAAAGCGATTAAGCTGTTAATTATCTTCCAGCAAAGGAAAACTGTGTGCATAGAATTTACTTCTGTAGGTAAAGGGCAATTCTGATAAACTTCAATAACTAAAAAAGAAGAGCTACACTATCATTTTCATTATCATTTCCTTGTTTAGCAGCCTTGAAAACATTACTATTAAATATTTTTAAAAAATCTTACAGTTAAATTATGTTTTCTTATGTTATCGATGTCATCACTAATAAATTAGTTTTTTTTGTGAACACGTATTAGACCTTAAATAACCACAAATATCTTGAAGATTATATTCTTTAATTGGTTTTCGAATGAGACTGAATTACGTATTTATGTATAATTCATAGGCTGATGTTTGTCAGTTCATTACAAAATAGAAAGGACAGTCGACATGTATTAAAATTATCATAAATCCATCGTTTCTTCTTATCTGATCGAAACAAAAAACCTATGCATTAAAATGAAGAGAGGCAATTCAGTATGGCATTTACATTGTGTAAAAATATCTCAATAGTCGTAATCGGTTTACGATAATTGAATCTTTAATCTATGATTATATTAACAGGAAAATTGAGAATAACTTATTAATCAATGACAACACCCTGAAAAAAACAACAGTGCTCTTTAGTATTTATTCTGTTTAACAAATTTTATATCTAAATTCATCACCTCTCTTATTTAGGTATATTTAATTTACATAATCGTTGGGTCTGTGATCACACTTTCCTTTTCTTCTAACGCATGCTTGTCTAAAAAGTATTGTTAATGAGGAGCGCCTGGAATGAAAATTAGAAAACAGTTTACAACCACCTATTTGGAAAACCATTGTTTGGTAGAACCAGCATTTTAATGAGCTTTTAAAGTTTATTTTGTTTAATTTTTAATATTTGTATTAAAAATTCGTTCACCTGTATTCTATCTCTGTTATTATGTTGTGACAAATTTTAAAGTTCTTTTGTGTTAGAAAATTTCTCTGATCTATTTGATCTCTCATCCTTATCTTTCTGATCGATCTCTATTATCGCTCTTACCTCTTTTATCTCTCTCATCTCTCATCTCTCATCTTTCACCTCTCATCTCTCATCTCTCATCTCTCATCTCTCATCTCTCATCTCTCATCTCTCATCTCTCATCTCTCATCTCTCATCTCTCATCTCTCATCTCTCATCTCTCATCTTTCATCTTTCATCTCTCATCTTCATCTCTCATCTCTCATCTCTCATCTCTCATCTCTCATCTCTCATCTCTCATCTCTCATCTCTCATCTCTCATCTTTCATCTCTCATCTTCATCTCTCATCTCTCATCTCTCATCTCTCATCTCTCATCTCTCATCTCTCATCTCTCATCTCTCTCTCATCTCTTCATCCTCTCATCTATCATCTATCATCTATCATCTATCATCTCTCATCTCTCATCTCTCATTTTCCATCTCTCATCTCTCATCTCTCATCTCTCATCTCTCATCTCATCTCTCATCTCTCATCTCTCATGTCTCATCTCTCATCTCTCATCTCTTATCTCTTATCTCTTATCTCCATCTCTCTCTCTCATTCATCTCATCTCTCATCTCTCATCTCTCATCTCTCATCTCTCATCTCTCATCTCTCATCTCTCATCTCTCATTTCTCATTTCTTTTCTCATATCTCTCATATCTCATCTCTAATCTCTCCTTTTTTATCTCTCATCTCTCATCTCTCATCTCTCATCTCTCATCTCTCATCTCTCATCTCTCATCTCTCATCTCTCATCTCTCATCTCTCATCTCTCATCTCTCATCTCTCATCTCTCATCTCTCATCTCTCATCTCTCATCTCTCATCTCTCATCTTTCATCTCTCATCTCTCATCTCTCATCTCTCATCTCTTATCTCTAATCTCTCATCACTCATCTCTCATCTCTCATTTGTCATTTTTTATCTCTCATCTTTGATCACCTAATGCACGTGGACTACTTTTATTGATAGATACAGGTTTAGATCTATTTAGGGTCTATTTATTTAACCACAGAAACTAAACAAGCGAACTTAAACTAGCACAGATGACTTTCTTTCATTTGACAATCACCAGACAGCCATAACAAAACTCTCTTCGTCGATCGTCCGCATTCATACTTTTATTATTCTAGACAGTTATCGAATACTCTAAAGGTTTCTAGAATACTCTTGGCAATCTCGGTAAGTTGATACCAGATGTAGGTGAGTTGAATTGTCAGATTGATGGTCTTGATCTTCATAACACAATCATTACATTGCCTTCCTTCAAATGTATTCCGTCGAAATGCTTATTACTAACGTCTTCGTTAAAAACCTACGATTGGTTTTGTTATAGTACCTAACCTTGGTGATTTCATAAACCATATCATTAATCTTCTTTTTTACGATGTACGGACTCTCTCAATTCTTTAGCTTCGAGGGTAATACTGTTTTATTCTATTACTGGCTATATAACTGTAGGTAGATTATTACGAACCACCTCAAGAACGTGCTTCGTCTGATTGGATTTGTAGTCTTTACAAGATACATCTTCACCGGATCGAAATACAAACACCAAATAACATGACTCCCCTATCTCTCTATCCAATAGGACTTTTGGATGGAGTTTGTCCTGTTGATTAATGGACATCTGGTCGGTATACCATAAGACATATGGAAGGTGTTTAACCCAGGTCTCGTTCATGTGCAGAGATCAAAAGCAAGACCAATACTATACTTAGACTACCAAGACCAAGAACAAGCCAGAATCAACAGGAACAAGACCAATACCAAGACCTATTATGCAAGACCAAGACCAAATACGCAAGACTCAAGCAAAAATTCTTATTCACCCTGCTTATAAGAGATAAAATATTTCCAACAGCGGCAACATATGCTCCTCTATTTTCAACATATGCTTATAACTACATTAAGAATACTTAAGAAAAAAAAAGTGAAATAAAAAAGACTTAAAATGAGCAAGAACAAGAATTGATATACAGGACCAAGACCAAGACTGGATTAAGAAGACAAAGACGGAGACCAAGATTATCCAAGTCTGGGTCTTGGTTTTGGTATGCACATCACTAAAGACAACAAGTGTTTGGTTCATTACTTCAACCATTTAATTAGACTAAGGATGAAGTGGAGTATTTTCCGACTTACGAATTTCCAGTTTCTGAAACATTTCTGGCAAGTCTCGGATTGTTGATCACAGCTATAATTGGGTTGAGTTGATCTTATTGAAACTGATTTAATTCATGGAAATAATTTTAAAATTGATTCTGACTGTGCACATTTTAAAAAACTATATTATTATAGATTCTACAATTATGAATTATTTGTAGCGCAATCCTGAACCCAAATAGTAGTTGGAATTGGATAATTTCGATTCTGAATTGATCACCTTACTTATTTTGTCCAAACTAATAGTTGAGAACTCAAATTAGTAAAATATAAAAGTATCAATTTTGATCTTTTGGACATTTTTTTGAGTAGTAGAATATCGGGACGTAAACCCGACGGTAGTATAGGTTCGATTCTCTCTTTCTGTTAAGTACCTATTGAATTAGATGGTTATGATTAGGATTGTTCACAAACATGAATTAAATCTACATGTGTGTGTGTAATAAATTAAACTTAAATAAGTTAATATGGGAGGAGTTGTAACTTCCATAAGTTGCATTAATGATTCATTAGACACTCATCTAGAACGATGAAAGTTCATTAGTGTTTTCATGGAGTGCTTTGAGTGTGTATCTGCGGTTAGTAATCGTTTTTTATTTGTCAACAAGTGTAATGAGATGCGAGCACGCGGCGCACCCAAGGCGGGGCCCCCAAGCAATTATCGTACCAGCAGGGGGCGCCCTCCCCCGTATATACTGCAGACACACTGGACCAGATTGGGCTTTTAAATATAGTTAGTGTTAGGTTTTCTCGATAGTGAATGGAATTTTTTCTTAGTATATATAAAAAAATCTTTAATTTGTTATAAAACTGAATGTAGAGAAATATTCAGTTTAGATTTATAAAAAATACTTGAATCTTTATATACAAAATCTAGTACCTAGTATTGGAAAATTAAATTATCGAATTTTTAGTATTTTTCATTAATTAATTTCTTTTAAACCTTTACTGAACTTTCACAAATAGTTTTATACCAAAATTAGCCAAATCGGTCCAGCCAATCTCGAGTTTTAGCTCTGAGCGTATATACATGTATCTGGATCTGGAAATTTGGGAGGGGCGAGCTAGTGCTCAGCCAGCACTGAGGCCACATATGACCCATTGTGCATCCTCCCGTATGTAGGGATATCCCCACCTTAGGATGTCACCAGGCCTATTGATTTAAAATAGGTGATGAGGTTCCCGAGGGGGATCTCCCTGACATCGGCTGATGTAAGCCAATACTCGCCCAACACGGATCTTCTGATTTCAGAAAAAGCAGAGCAGTCATACATAATGTGTTCTACTGTTTCCTCTTCTTGTTCGCAGCCTCTGCATAGCGGAGATTCTGTTAGTTTCATCCTAAAGAGATGTTGTCGCAATTGGCAGTGACCTGTCAGGATTCCCACAGCTGTTTGGAGATTTTGTCTGGTCAATGCCTTACACATTATGTATGACTGCTCTGCTTTTTCTGAAATTAGAAGATCCGTGTTGGGCGAGTATTGGCTTACACCAGCCGATGTTAGGGAGATCCCCCTCGGGAGCCTCATCACCTATTTTAAATCACTAGGCCTGCTGACAGCCTGAGGTGAGGATATCCCTACAATACGCGAGGATGCACAATGGGTCATATGTGGCCTCAGTGCTGGCTAAGCACTAGCTCGCCCCTTGTCACGGGTTAAAATCCGCTCTAGTTATAATTAATTTCTTACCTTATAAATTCTCCATTACTAAGGGTTAAATCGAGTCAGGAACGAGTTGATTTTAGTTCGATTATAGTATATTTATTAAATTCAGATGTTGTTGTATTGTTTACTTTGAATTATCATTCGCTGACGTCTGTGAACGGTTGTCACTTCTCTTTCTGTTTGTATAACTCGTCATATTGTCGTCTACAGCCAGTTATTTCGTTATATTGTCATCTAGCATATAAAGATTGGATATGCATGAGAAATTGAGTAATACTGAGATTTTTGGTGTTATCTTGATAAGTAATAAGATTTGTTGTTATCGAACCACTACCGTTTGTTTGTAAATTGTTGGCTGTCGACTCTTCGGTTATTGTCCTTACAGTGGTAGAGGCCATTTTCGAGTCTGTCAAATTTTATCGAAAGTGAGCGGTTTCTCTTTCTTTCCGTTATCTGCTTTTGACCAAAGTGGTTGCTCGAAGACCAGAGAAGATTTTTCGGTTTAAGTTTCAATCTCGGTACATCTGGGTCAATTAATTTTGGATTTATGAAACTAAACCTTGTTTTTCCATTTGAATCGTGTTGGAGTTAAGTTCTGTTGTAATTTTTTGACAGATTCATTGGAAAAAACCTCGTGTAGGGATTTTTGTTAGATCTTTACCAGCCAGGTGTGTCACGATTTTGAAGAAATTAAACCCTATTACAATAGGTGAGTTTCAATGTTATATTTTGTATGATTAATATCGCCATATAGTCGCAATTTTAGTTTAATATCTTGGTTTTACATGTATTTTTCTTTGTGTATCGTATGTGTGTATTATTTTAAGACACTAGACTCCTTTCAGCTCCTTTGCGCTGTTATTAATTAATTTTATGTTAAACCTTAATTTAGTTTATTGTTATAATTCAGTTATGGCTAATAAGTCATATGTAAGTTTGTTAAGTTCCTTAAAGTAAGTAGTTTTGTTTAGAAATTGTGAATTCGGTAATATTAATTTCTAACTTCGTTAATTTGTATAATGCATTTAAACTCATTATTTTTTTTTATTGTTAAGCAAAATAAGTTTTTTTTTAAATTGTATTAAAGTCAGTAATTTAGTATAACGATATTAAATCAATTAATTCAAGGAGTCATGAAAATTTGTTTAGGTTTATTGTTAATTCCGAATTACGATTTTAGGGTCCTTGGTACAGGTCCCAGTTTTTGGCACAGGCTTTAATTTTGGTGCAGTCCTAATTCTTGGTACGGACTAGAGTTATTTTTGTTACGGGCCTATTTGGTTGGAGTAAGCCTATTTGTTTTTGGAGCAGGCTTGATTTTTGGTACAGGCCTAAATATTGGTGAAGCCTTTGAAGCCAAGGACTAGAAGGAATCGTTATGTGGATTATCAGATAAGATAAGATTTAAGCCGTGACTGTAGTTTTTAAATTTAAATTTTCTTTTACTTCTTGTATTGCGTGTGGTCACACTTATTAGATAATTTTATTTAGATTACTCTTAATTTTTTTTTTATATTGATAACATTGTCATTGTCATTGTCATTGTTTGACAGTAGTGTAAATTCTTTACTTTTTATTAAAGAAGGGTCTAGTTGATATTTTTGTTTTATTTAGCTCACTTTATCGTTTTTTATTGTGCAATTCAATTAATACTGATTGATATTTTAAATTTAATTAATTATCTCCAGTGAGAAAGGTCAGTGCCTGGAACAACAGGGGTTTCCGATTTTAACCGTTCGAAATCGGTGGCGCGACTCACTATTATTTGTTTACTTAACCTCTACGGCTAAGCTGGGCACTAATTTGCCAGTAGGGAGAAACCACTTACCGATCTCAGCTGGAGTTGAACTTCTATTGGGAGTATTTGATTAATTTTTCAAAATTTATTTTTTTTATTTTTAATTCATCTATTACACTAAAAGTACGTGGCACCCTCCCCAAATTTCCAGATCCAGATAATATAATCTGTTACTATTTATGTTTCTTATCGTTTAAACCTCCCATAAACTGTCACAAATAATTTAAAACAAAAATTAGCCTAATAAATTCATTTTCGAGTTTGAACAGCATTTCATGTTTACCTATATATGTATAGAATGGAGGAAAACTTGTAAAAATATGTTAATAATTTGTAGAAATATGTGCAAGAATATTAAATTTACCTATATATACAAGTTAAAACAATCTAAAATTTAAATTGCATTGTATCCAAAACGGCGCCAATATTTGTGAAAGGAAATGAATGAACTTTATCATGATAAAACAATGCATAAATGCATCGCATTTTAAGATAATTATTATTAAATTTAAGCAATACTGCATCCTGTACGACTTCACACAAATCTACGCGACATTTCGACATATTTAATATTCCATAAACACCTCCGGATCAGTTTATTCAATTGGAATATTATCATTTCGACAAATAAATACCATGAATAGTCAATGAGGAAAAGCTTATCGTTGATCGTCGGTACTTTTAGTAAGAAAACAATCGATATACCTGACTTTGCGACGTCATGCATTCACAATAATTTGATTTCGGTAAGTAAATTTTTTCTGAAAGTCACACCAGACAAGCACAAACCAAACCAGACGGTTGATGATTTCCTAAGAGAATTAGCATTAAATTAAAATGCGTCTGCAGATTCAAATTACGTTTTGTGTATTAATTTTGGTTTATAATAGAACGGATGTCGTCAAAAACAATAAGGAATTTCCAGTGAACAATTTAGATTCCTCATACAAATTAACAAAATTCAGGTAGCTTGATATAAATTTAATCTTTCTTTGTGTTTAAAGTTAAAACTTCTTATCTTATCTATAGAAGAAAAGCATAAAAAGAACTAAATAGACCACAGACAACAGAGGAATCCAAAAAGTGTATAAAGCAGCAGAAAGAAGGAGCCAACAAAGAAAAGCAGATAGGCTACAGTTGCAAAGTGTTAGAGAGTAGAAAGAATTAAGAAGCTTACAAGTATAGAGAAAGTGCTGAGCAATAGGATAGAAAGTAGACCAACAGAAAAAGAAGTGGAGTAGGAAGTAGAGAAAGAAAAGAATATATTTTTTTTGTTAGTACAAACAATTTATAAATTACAGATCCACGACCAATAATTGTATTGATAGGAAGGTGTTACAGTAGGAAGGTCCTTATCAATTGGCGCCCAATACGTGTGGCTGCTTCGGCACTGATGGTAAGAACTTTTTCTTTGTTATCATTTAGTTGAAAAAGGTGTGCGTATAATTCAGGAGTAAAAGATTATAAAAATTATATATATTTATATGAAATTAAGAGGGGTAAAGGATACTACAGATAGAGTGTTAGAGCAAGGGGGGAACATTGAAAATCAGGAAAGTCAGGCTAATCAGGAAGAGTCAGGGTAGTAAGGACCTTCCTCCGGGAACACCTTCTAATCAACACACTTATTGGTCGTGGATCCTGCAATTTCCAAATTGATTGTCCTAACAAAAAAAAAACATAAATATAAAAATATTCTTTTCTTTCTCTTCTTCCTATTCCACTTTTCTCCAAATCTATCTTCTTGCTGCTAGAACTGCTTATCTCTTGTCTTTCTGCTCTCTTAAACTTCCCAACTGTGGCCTATCTGCTTTCTATACCTGTTGGCTCCTTGCACTTTCTTCTGCTCTGCTTTGGGTTCAATTCCAAATACGTTTCTTTTATATAATGTTTCGTTTACTTTTTAATCTTTACTCTTCTTATTATCTTTATTTTCAAATTATATTCTTCTTTTAACTTTTAAAATCAATTCAAATCACTTCCTTAATCTTTTAATGACTTTTTTGAAATACTTATTAAAATTCTTGACAATCTCCTGAATACATATCTCCTTAAACAATCAACCATAATACTATCAAATAACTTAACAAAAATATATCGATAAAAAAAACTTAATCTAGACAACCAATTTACAAATGGCAGATCACGTTTCATTGAGGGAACATGTGCCACGAAGAAACCCACCACAGACCAGACACTAAAAATTTCAAAGTGTGTTGCTAATGCTCTACGACGGGATTGAGAATGAAAATTTGTCTCCAATTGCTCCAATTAGCTGCATGGCGTTCCCAGTTTCCTGCTAAGTTGACTGTTAGCCGATTGTCGTCCATCCGTAGGCGAGCATGGGAGATCAGAGTCTCTATAGGCAGACACTTAGCTGGTACCAGCTAACGCGCATTATTTGACGTAAATATCTTTGTTATGTGCGCTCAAGAGTTTTAATATAAGTATGTATCTTGTATATGAAATCCAGGCCTCGCATGCGTATAGTAGAGTTGGAAGGATAGCTGCTTGGTATACAGTCATTTTTGTTAGATCGTGATTATCGAAAACTCTGCGGCACAACCTGCAGGGAGCCTCTGATGCAGCACTGACTCTGTTATGTATTTTTTTGTCTATATTTGCTGTGGTATTTAGAATGCTGCCAAGATAACTAAATGAGTTCACGTTTTGTAGTTGTTGTCTTTGCAAAAAGATTTGCACATCGCTAATGACCTGAGCCACAGAATCTTATTGCTAGATGAATTCAATTCAAGATCAAGAGCTTGATAAGCTTGATAAGTGGTTATCGAAAACTCTGCGTTGCAACGTCCAGAAAGCCTTGGATGCAGCTCTGACTCTGTTATGTATTTATTTGTCTATATTTGCTTTGGTATTTAGAATGCTGCCAAGATAATTAAATAAGTTCACATCTTCTACTTGTAGCCCTTGTAAAAGGATTTGCACATCGCTAATGACCTAAGCCACTGACAAAATCTTAGTTTTAGATAAATTCAATTCAAGACCAAGAGCTTGATAAAATTTCGATTAGACGTCAATTATTTTCTGAAGTTGGTTTGAAGAACAGGCTATTAATGCACAGTCATCTGCATACATTAGTTCTGTAGCAGTTTCTAGTTTTCGTTTTTGCCTTCAATCGGGCCAAATTGTAGAGACCGCCATCATGCCTATGTCTGATACCCAGTCCTCTCTAATCCAACCTTCTATCGACAATTATGGAAAGGGCAGTCACGACCGGCCCTGCGTTTATTGTTTCGTGAGTTCTTTCTGTCTCCATGTGTAAAGAATACAGTTGATCAATCAAAGAGCAATATAATTTTAAAGTTCCATCTCCAAAAAAGCTAGTTCCTTCTGTCTACAGATGTTCTGCGTTGAAAAATGCCAGAATACGATCTTCTGTGTCACTATCCAAAAGAAGGTAGTCGCAAAATTTTTGAGGAATAATAATATTATGTCGACGAGATGGAATTTGTTAATTTTCTTGCATTATATAACGATTGTTTTACTGATGAAAAACTGGGTATTTCGGTAACAAAATCTAAACCTCTGGTTTTAAGATTTGTTATCTCCTTTTAGTATATTTGAAGTATTGGTCCAAACTTAACCCTGGCTCTTTTCTTGCTCTTAAAAATACATAGCTGGATTTCATTTTTGGCTACATTTGGCTCGCACGTGTGATCACTAGTTTTGAGTATAATTGTTATCTTTGGGTTGGTTTTCCAGAACATATCCTCCTTTATACTTACGTTATTATAAATTTTGTTTTGAATTAACCCTTATCCGAGGTATAGGATCATGGTTTCTCCTTTCCGATTCAATTACTTCAAATTGAAATTCTTCCAATAATTAAAGTTGAATAGAACGTAACTTATTTAAAAAAATCTTTTAAAACACAACCAACCACTATGTAACCAATACACTAATTATATTATAAAACAAATTTACAGTTATCATCACTGAAATTTTCCGCCCCCAACGGCCTATTTCTCTCCTATGCTGTGTGTAATTGTTATTTCCTCCCTTTAATTTGATAAAAAGTTGTGTTACTTCTTCAGTAATCAACATTAAAAAATAATTTTCATATTTCCTTAATATACCTTAATATACAACGTTTTCACTAAGGTAAAACTTTGATCAGTAATCATTGTTCTATACTTTTAACTTTGCCCTGTTTACAATAATCCTAAAGTAACTATACACGTAAGTAATTTTTCTAAATGTACAGGAAACAAATTCATAGATAAATATGGTATAGAAAAAAAAGAAATCTACAAAACGGGAATGTCCAAATACCATGGGAAATGGGAATAAAACAGGTAAAATTAATCAATCGACAAAATGGGAATATACGTTAAATAGATAAGACACAAGATACTTAATTCGTGTTTATTATCGAACTAGCTGTACCTACCCGCGACGTAGTTCGCGTGGCGTGTTGATTGTTATATAAAAATTTCTCCCCCGAATTCTTTAAAGGGGTGGTGGAGAAGTTTTTATATACCAGATGTTAAGTTGAAAGAAGACAAATACATCTGTGAAAACCGCATTCGAATCGGATCAGTAGTTTTAATGTGATGTGCGCACAAACATACAGACAGACAGACAAAAAAATCGAACCACATTTTTGGGTTCTATATCGATGTAGTAACACCTCTCGCTAATTATTTTTTAAATATTTTTTTGTACAACTGTCATTAAAAGTGACACTTTTAATGATAGCAAACAATGTTAAAAACGATTGTTTACATATCAGCGTGTTAAAAATACTTTTAACACGTTGTCATGTAAACAAGTTTACTTTTAACACGGTTTAGTTTACTTTTAACACGGTTTGGTTTATTGTCATTGCAAATTCGCTCGTTTCATTATCAAAATAGGGAAGTTGTACAAAAAACATTGTATGGTATTTGTGTTAAAAGTGATTTTATTTTGTTCGTGAGATTGTTCAATTCGCTCCGCTCATTTCACAAACGTTTTCACTCACAAAATAAAACCTCACTTTTAACACTCATATCATAAATAACTATTAATGTACAGAATTTTCATTTCTACAGATTTATTATATGTATAGATTATTTTTCACGCCCCCAGGTGGAATTTTCTAAAATCCGTTCACAATTGACCTCAAAATTATAAAAATAACTATTGTGCAAAGTTTCAAACCTGTAGGACTTATAGATTTTAAATTTAAATTTTTATTTTTCACACCCCCGCAGCTCCCCATGTGGGTGGAATTTCCTAAAATCCGTTCACAATTGACCTCAAAATTATAAAAATAACTATTTTGCAAAGTTTCAATCCTGCAGGACTCATAGATTTTAATATTTATATTTCACGCCTCCGCAACTCCCCTTGTGGGTGAAATTTTGTAAAATCGGTTCACAGTTGACCTCCAAATTATAAAAATAAGATGATTTCTGTATAGCTTTAACAATTAAGGTTGCACACCCGACGGAAGCTTAAAAAATGGAGTAAGTTTTCCCATTTTCCCAACATTTCCTTTCACTGCTCTGCTCCTATTGATTGTAGCGTGATGAAAAGTATACTATAACCAGCACAGGAATATGATAAATAATTGTACCAAGTTTCGTTAAAATCCGTCCAGTAGTTTTTGTTTCTATAGCGGTTATACAGACCGACAGACAGACAGACAGACAGACAAAAATTTTACTGATTCCATTTTTGGCATCAGTATCGATCCCTAATCACCCCCTGATAGTTATTTGGAAATATATTTCATGTACAGAATTGACCTCTCTACAGATTTATTATAAGTATAGAAGATAAGATAAACAGCCGGTTGTGGAATGTCTTAAAATTATTTATTAATTATTCTTTCGAACCACAATTTTTTTCTTACAAAAATTACGCCAGTATGTCTTATTTTGCAGGCTCACCAGAAGTTTTAACATTAAAATTATACATTCTTTTGTTGTTGTGGTTGTGGGATTTTACTTAAACTACTTCAATATGTTCTAAACATGTCCAAAATTCGTTTATCTTTTATTTCAGTTTACACGGAAGCGTTTATCCCTAAGGAATCTCTCAAGTTGTCCTTTTATAGTGCCGCACTATACAAAGATCTTCATTAAGTATTAAGGTAATGAATTTTTCAGTGATAATTATCACGAACGGAAACAGCATGCTTGCTAACCTATTGTTAGACGATTACAATTCGTTTATCGATATTTCTTTATGGTTAACCGACGATTCTTTTATGGCAACAATGTATTAACATACAATTAATATGATCACTAAATTGACTCTCGAATTAATTAATTGTTTGAAGTTAATTAAGTAATAATTAATAATCTAATTATGTCTGTTTTTAGCAAGGTCGATATAGTAGGTGGTTTATCTATCCGATCTAATAAATTATATTAAGTATGATTTGGTTAAGAAAAAGTATAAGCAATACTTGGTCAACAAGTAAAATTTGAATACGACCACTTTTTTTATTAAGAAGTGATAAATACAAAGTATATAGAGGAGTAGGAGAGAGATGGTGTATTGTAGCCTCTCTGGATGTCAGAAATGCCTTTAGTTTCGCCCCGTGGAATAGGAATGTAAGAAAGATAGAGGAATTGGCAGTTTCACGCTAGTTTGTAAATGTAATCATAAATTACTTTACAGACAGAATGCTCAAGATGGGCACCAGCAGAAATGCTGGCATCCCGCAATGTCTCTGTACTAGAATGTCTTCTACAATAAAATTCTAAACCTGAACCACAGGGTAAAACTTAAAGTAATAGAATTTGCTGATAACCTGGACCTTGTAGTAGAATCCAGTGAGAAATATACGGCTGTCAGCTGTTTAAACGAAGCTATGAAACTGGCAAAGAGTTAGATGGAAGATAATTCTCTGGAGATATAGCCTCAGATAAAACCCAAATGTCAGTCCTTAGAGGAAAAAGAAAGATCAATGACCTAAAATTTTATCTGGAAAATGAGGAAATTTGAGGAAGTCTGGTTAAATAGATATACCTATGTCTCACATATATCAGAGCCAATCGAAAAAGCAAATTAGAAAGAACGAAGATTTTTGTGAACGACGCTACCCCACAATATAGAAAGGAAGCGAGAAGAAAAAATCTTGTTTCCTGTTAGGAAAGGTGGAAAAAGGAAACCAAAAGTGTGTGGACAAGAAGTTGGTATGAATGTCAACACAGGGAAGTAAATTACTTCCTGACCTAACTCCTAAGTGGACATAGTTCGTTTTGGCAATATTACACTCCGTACAGGAAAAGCTAGAGCGAACTGTATTTTTATTGCAGACAGCTGGACACGGTGGAGCACACCTTCTTTGTAAACCAGAAATGGCATAGAGAAAGATAGAAAGCAGAAGCCAAGATTGGTCTTATGGACATGTAAACGGTCATTGGGAAGATGATTGCTAGTTATAACTGCTAAAGAAAGGAAAGAAAAAAAATAAATGAAAACGGATGATCTCTAGGAAGTACGGAGTAGGATCTAACAGACCCGGTTTCCTGAAATACCCTTTTTTTAACGAAATTTTTAAAAACCCTGTACCTAGAGATTGCGTCATTTATGTTCACATGCACATGGATTTATCCAGTTGATAGTGTCACATACGATAAGAGGGCAGTTTTGCCCTAGATATTAATTTATTAGTTTAGTGTATTACTGTATTGTTTTGTATTACATTTTACCAGGTCAAAGTCATTGCGTTAGATCTCGACACGTGTTTAAATAGTTTAATTTTTATTCTCACGTAGAATATGAATTGGCTATAAAAGCAAGTTGTTGAGGTCGGACACGGGGAGTTCGGAGTCTGAGGTTGTCTGTAAGGGTCACCCTTTAGGGGTGTCCCTAAAACAGACCCTTGGGTCTGGGCCGTTGTGACTCTTGACGTATTTTCGTGAGTAAGTGTGACATGCTACCATGTAGATTATTTGGTAACATTAGTTAAGATTTGTCTTTAGTTATTCGTTATTCATATTTTAATTATTTATTGTTATTGTTTGTTTCGTTCTTAATATATTTGTTGTTTGTTTCCTGTTGTTTATCTAATCTTTCCCTTGGTTAGTTTTCTGCCTTCAGCAGGATACCTAGCCAGGGGTTAGATAACCACGACCTGGGTGGGAAGTGCATTTAGTAAGCTACCCCTCATTCCAATAACACTATGGCACATTCTCCTCATCCCCCCAGGCATATACATTTATTTTTCGAACAGTATTAAATAGAAGTCAACTTAACTAATATTTCAAGAGAAGAACAAGAAACTTCCTTAAACAATATATATCATAGTAGCAAACTGCTGAAAGTAAGGCCACAACTTGCGATTTGATCTCAAAAAATTCACAGATTCTTATTAACATTTCATCCATGAAACAAGAATAAGCAGTCCTAAGTCACTAGCCAGCTTTGATCCAGGTGATGTAGAATTCAGTGCTCAAGATTCTACCAATGAAACAGAAATCCGCAATCCTAAACCATCGACTAGCTTTGGATCAGAAAAAATTTAAATTTTTCATAAATTATCTTCATTACCAGATGCTCCAAAAGACGATGTGCGTTTAAAAATGCGGAACAAGTCATTATCCCCATATAAAATTGCTATCGAAGAACTTTGAAACTGTAATAGTTGAAGACATTCAAAGCAAAGCTACCAAAGCCAAAATATAATTAAGGGAAAGCCAAAGGAGAAACGACCAAAAATGGAAAAAATACTAAGAAAAATAAACCATTACTTGTATCAATATCACTAAGAACAAACAACTAGTATAGATGACTACGACGAAGACTGGATTAAGTACTCTAGCTGCCATTGGTCGGCTCATAAAGCCAGTGCTTTACTCTAGCTGTCTTGGGTGAGCTCATGTAGCCTTTGTTGTGGTCTAGCTGCCATGCTTGGGCTCATGACATTCCAGAATGTGATCTGTGTCAGATGTTTTAAAACTGTTCTACTTTAGAAGCTTCAGGTGAAGTTCTAGAAGTATTTAGTAAGTACCAACAAACATTTTGTCTTGCATTAGTTCTGAATACTTTTTTTTATTTAAGGATATCTTCGTAGGTATAGACCTAAACAAAAACGTACCGAGAATATCTATTTGGACAGAAGAGGCAATTTATTAATTTGAGGAAGACGTGAGAAGGTAAGGAGTTCCACAATCTAGAGACCCTGGGGATAAAGGAACAATCGACTGGTTGGTCTGACAAATGGAGTTTTTCTGAACAAAGTCTGTTTAAGTATCGATAAAACAGGAAAAGATAAGATATTTATTTACTACAGACATCCTATTGGGAGGAAATATAAAATATTTTTAGCAGCAACTTAATATAATATATAGAAAGAATTAATCAAAAGAAATAGCTAAAACACAAAAACCAGAAGCAAATAATAGAAGAACCAAATCTAGAAAGTAGAGGGAAAAGGAAAAGGAGATAGTACTTAGAGCAACTGAAAGAAGGAGCTAGAAAGTAGAGGAGCAGAAAGAAGACCACAGAAAAAATGAAAAAGGTACTTTTGTTTGGACATTTTTATTCTGATAGCAACAGTTTTCGTTAAGTGCAGAATCCACAACGCGGAAATTTTATTGATTACAAGGTGTCCCCTAGAGAAATTTTATACGGCTACAACAATTTTTATAAAATTTAGTATTCAGGGGGTTTCACGGGCAATTAAATGATCCAGTTAGGTTTCATTTTTTAGGCAACGAAAAAACTTTTACAAATAACTGAAAAATATTACTCTTTTTAACCAATAACGACTGGTTATACTGCTAATATTTTTTTAATGGCACTAAAGCAACTTCGGTAGATGCATTTATTAAATATGTCTAAAAGAACTTATAAACAATCTAATTTCACGAAGTTGTAACTAGTCTAAGCAAACCTCGAAGAAAATCGTCCTCAAACACAAACAGGAATTGAAATTATCAAAAATCATTAAATGAGAAATTTAATGAAAATATTCAAGTTTCTGCTCATTCGTCATGTGCTGCTAAAGTAAGATGATTGCAAAGCTTAACTAACGTTGTAAGAGCAAAAATTTCATGATTTTTCATGTTTTCATGATTAACTTTATGGATGATCATTTTTCTGGTTTTGAG